>OY856411.1:695911028-696511028 GCA_963693085.1 Alisma plantago-aquatica
ATGCTGCAAATGAAGAAATCACAGGAAAAATCTCAATTTTGAAGCAGTTGTAGAGCATACTCTACCACGGTCGTGCCACGCAGCACGACCATTCTGCGACCACCCACCAGGACCGTGCTACCATCTCCCACCATGACCGTGCCACACATCACGACCGTGCTACCACATCCCCCCACGGCCGTTCCACACAGCACGACCGTGCTACCCTCAACCCACCACGGTCGTGGTGTGACCACCACGACCGTGGCCATTTCAGCCCAAAATTGACCAAAACTGTTAACTTTGATGGAATATTCCCACGACCATGCCCATACACCACGTTCGTGGTCTACCCTACCCACCACGACCATGCCACTCACAAAATCTACCCATTTTTCTACTGCTTTCCCCATTTTACCCCTAACTTAACCCTAGACCCCGTAGACACCTATATATACCTAGGTGATGGCTGGGGCACGAGGCCAGCTACCTTCCACCACCTCCTAGCTCCCCAAATCTCCATCCACCACATTCCACTCCATATCCACTTCAAGTCCACCCCATTTCACCATTTCCACCACCAAATCACTAGTTTAGACTAGTTCCTACCCATAATCCCCTTCATTCTTCACCCTTGCACCCTGGAGGAGGGAGGAGGATGACCTGTAGCTGCTAGAGAGGGGGATTTCAGCCACTACTTCGACCTCCATGGCCACTTCTATCTCTTTCTTCTCTCTTTTTGTATTTTCCATTTCTATGAGTATCTAGGCCCCTGTGGGTGGGCTGTTTGGGGGAAATTATGTTACTTTGATACCATGTTGGGGGAAAATGACATGTAAACATTGTAATTCCATTTTTAAATGATTATATTCTATTTTCATCTCATTCTTCATGTATTTCTTATTGGTTTGTGTGTGGAATCACCTAGGAATTTAGGCAAACTGCTTATACGTGTGAATTTTGGGATTTGCCCCTAGGTCCAATTCTTGGATTCCTAGGTTGCCTCCCATCTTCCTACATCCTAATCAATCTCCCTAAACCTAAGTTAGAGATCTAAGTAGCTATATTAGGTAATTCTAGTGCAATTAGCATGGATCCTTCGCAAGGCTAGAATGTGGGGGAATTGGGGTCCAAAACCCTAATCACACCTCCACATTACTACCCTCGGCCCCTATTTGTCCTAGGAATGCCTAATCTAGAAACCTGGACTTGATTAGACTCTAATTGAATTGTACCTAATCCATAACCCAATTGATCCTCATAAGGGTAGTAGGGGGTGTTAGGGACTAGTTCCCCTATGCACAACCTAGCATATCCATGGCCAATTAGTAGATTAGGTTAATTCATTAGACTCTAACTTGTTTTTTGGTTTGGATATTATAATGTTCACATGTCGCCCCCCAACTTAAGTGATAAGTTCATACCCCTAAATAGCCCACACATCTCTTTACTGCTTGAAACCCTAGTTTTGTGCTTGCTTAGCTTAATTAGTTCTTTCCTTGCTTAGTTAGCTTCTTGCTTTGCTCTTGTCTTGTTCATGCTAGTGTAGCTCTTTAATTGCTCTTTTACTTCTCTCTTGATTGCCTTAGTGTAATTTGCCTTTTCATACCTAGCTTAGTCCTTTCTTTCCTGCTTAGTCTTAATCTAGTCTAGGGTTAACATAGATTTCATTCTTATCTTTAATTCCTCATTTGTTCATAGTAGTTTAACAATAAATCACCTTTAAACCCTTAACCCTAGTCTCTGCAGTAGGAACCTAGACAAACTAACCCAGCTCTAGCACCCCCTCTTCTCCCTGTGGATCGACCCTGTACTTGTCACCTTCCTCTACTACGACACAACCTCGTGTGCTTGCAGGTTTAGTGTTTTAGTGTGAGTAGGTGTTAAGTTAGTTTTATAAATTTTGAAAGTAAATTCCCATCACGTGTGTTCCGACCTCGTGGGGTGCATCTAGTCAGGTCAAATCGTCTAGTGTGTTGCACCTCTAGCGGAATCACACCAAGCTTTCTGGCGCCGTTGCCAGGGATAGAGGCGGTCGGCCTAGCTAGTTAGTTTTGCTTTGTCTTTTTCTACTTCCCTCATCATTGCTATTTTTTATTCATTACTCTTTGCATTCTTTGTGTATATTGGTTTGCTAACTTGCTTTATTTTGTTTGGGTTTGCCTTGTGCATGTGACGAGCCAATCGGAGAAGACAAGATGGAAGGCCAAAATACACAAACCAATCCATTTCCTCTACCACCCTACCTCCAAGGCTATCCTAAGCCTTACAAACCTCCACCACCTTCAATTCTGCAACCTTCCCACCACTTCACTTTCCAACCTCAATTCCGTCCTCCACTACCTTACCTCCAAGGCTATCCTAAGCCTTACACACTACCACCACCTCCATTGCCACAACCCTCCTACCAATTCACCTTCCAACCTCAATTCATTCTACCACCTCCATCACCACAACCCTCCCACCAATTAACCTTCCAACCTCAATGCCCTCCTCCACTTAAAGTCCAACAACCATCAACACAGATGCCACCACTACAACTATCACATGCTCCCCCTACTTCCCATGAGAAAATGGATATGATTGAGACCCCTCTCTTTGGTGCCTATGAAGACCCATTCTTCAAGAGAGAGAAAACCTATGGCATTAGATTTTTGAGGGTCTTAAGGCTGATTAAGATCTATGATGATGATCCCAAGGAGAGAGAATTTCTGAAAAAAAACTTATGAAGCTCGCATGGCCCTTGGGAGGAAGATCAATCAAGGAAAACATTTGAGAGGATTTCTTATGATGGGGGTGAAAACATTTTGTTTTTGGACCATGGTTGATGGTGAAAGAACAACAAGCCCAGCTGAAGGCATGAAACTTAGCACTTGTGGGAGGCAACCCACCCAAGTTTAAGATTTTTTTCACCCAAACTTCAATTTTTGATATTTTTGCCTTGCTTTTACACTTTCCAAGAAAACACACACACTTTATGCTTGATGGTTTTTGTTGTTTATGTCATTTTAGGACATGTACGTTGGAAGGAGAGTGATGCATGGATGATATTGACAAGGAGGAGAACAAAAATGAAGAGAAAATTGCAAATTGGAAGAGAAGCTACGGAAAGGATATCAGCACGGCCGTGCCACACAATACAGTTGTGTTGCATGCATTCCAAAATGGGTGTGGTGCACACCATGGCCGTGGAGGCTATCCCCTGCTCAATGGACACATTGTGATCTCTCTCCCCTCTTGGCATTTATCTACCATGCCTCCATGCCCTCTACCCTACCATTCTGAGCTTCTATTTCATGTTGAGGACAACATGGTTTAAAAGTTTGGGGTGGTAGGGTGGTAAGCCCCTGTTTACCCCACTTTCTTCTATGTTCCTTGTTCTAAGTTTTTGCTCAAGATGACTGAACAATATAACCATCTCTCATATTTGTGTATCCATACTTTGTGTGCTTGTTTCTCATACTTGCATGCCATGTAGTTGGCTTCCTTGCTATTTTTGCGTAATTTTCAAAAATGTTGCTATTTTTGCCATGCATTGTATATCATGTAGATTTTTGGTAATTTTTGCATGTTTTGACTAGGATTTGCTTGTTTGCTGCTTTAAGTTTAATAATATAGGATTAGATGTGATTGGAGGCAACTTAACACAATTTTGGCCAATTTTGCCCAAATTTGAGATTTCTTGTCTAAAAAGTGTGTTTTAACCCAATCACTATTGTTTTAAGTAAAAATGATGACCTTTGACAAATGCAAGTGAATTACAATTGTTTGTTGCTAAGTTGTATCAATGTTTGACTTTTTACAAGTGAATCACATCTCTTAGGATTGTGATTGATTTGGTTGAATTGTGAGTTGAGCAAGCTTTGAACGCTTAGTGTTTGTAGTATCACTTAATTGATATATCAATTTCATCTTGTTCATTCATGTGGTGTGATATCTAGGATGAAGTATTGGATTGATTTTCATGCATGATGTCTTTTGTGGAGAATCATATCAATGACCCCTCTTTGATCCGATTCTTCTTCCACCCTCTTCATACCCCTCCGCCTCATAAAAAGATGCCTTAGTGCACATAATCAGCCTTGGCCACCTCCAAAAGTTTGGGGTGGCCAAATCTTTACCCCCTCGCTTCACTGTATCCACCATATGCCCTAGTTACACCAAGGGCAAGAAAAAAAGAAAAAAAAAGAAAAAGAAAAGCAAAAACAAAATAAAAGGATGCTCCTATTTAGAGCATTTAAATAAAGAAAAGATGAGTGTGTAAAAACACTCCAAAAATCTTACCGGAACCCTTTCTTCCACTTTCATACCTATTGAGCTAGGAAACATCAAACCTAGCTCATTTTGCCTTTTTTCACAGCCACGTGGGTCTTTTGGTGTGATTTGAAACATAAGATTGAATGCATAAATGTGAAACAATACTCCTAGTCGTCCTTGATTAACACCATCATGAAACGGTTTACCCGGAACTTTATGGAAGAAATATGGATAACTAGTGTATTCTATGCTCTATATTTGAAGTTCATATGCTTTGTGCTCTTTTCATGATTGGATTGTGAACGCATGAGAGAAGAGAGGTGGAATGCATGTACTTAGTCATCTTTGATACCATTAAACAATAATCATCTTTTACATTGCATATGTCATTTCTTATTTGTGGAAGATTTGTAGAGAGATTGAGTTGGAGCATACTTGAGGACAAGTATGTTTCAAGTCTGGGGTGGTGATTCAGCCCTATTTTAGGGCTTCATCTTGTGGCATTTTGCATTTCAATCACATCTATACCTATTATATTACATGTTATTTCCCTTAATATGCATATTTGTGTAAAATGCACTTATGGACATTATTTGCATGTTTTTAGGTACTTGGACCACACTTGGATGGACGAGAGAGATGGAGGGGCCCAAAGAAGGCCCCAAGCTCCCCCAACCTACCCCTAGTGGCAAAGAGTCAAGATTAAGCAAAGAAGTCCATGGATTATGAAGTTTGAAGCTCAAATTGCAAGCAAAGCCCCCAACACGACCGTGGTAACACAGAACGGTCGTGCTGCAAATGAAGAAATCATAGGAAAAATCTCAATTTTGAAGCAGCTGCAGAGCATACTCTACCACGGCCATGCCACGCAGTACGACCGTTCTGCGACCACCCACCACGGTCGTGCCACACAACACGACCGTGCTACCATCTCCTACCACGGCCGTGCTACACAACATGACCGTGTTACGCAGCACGACCGTGCTACCATATCCCACCACGGCCGTGCTACGCAGCATGGCTGTGCTACCCTGAACCCACCATGGTCGTGGTGACCACCACGATCGTGGCCATTTCAGCCCAAAATCGACCAAAACACTGTTAACTTTGATGGAATATTCCCACGACCGTGCCCATACCCCTATTTGCCCTAGGAATGCTTAATCTAGAAACCTAGACTTGGTTAGACTCTAATTGAATTGTACCTAATCCCTAACCTAATTGAGCCTCGTAAGGGTAGTAGGGGGTGTTAGGGACTAGTTCCCCTATGCACAACCTAGAATATTCATGTCCAGTTAGTAGCTTAGGTTAATTCATTAGACTCTAACTTGTTGTTTGGTTTGGATAGTCTAAATGGAATCATAATGTTCACATGTCACCCCCCAACTTAAGTGATAAGTTCATACCCCTAAACAACCCACACATCTCTTTACTACTTGAAACCCTAGTTTTGTGCTTGCTTAGCTTAATTAGTTCTTTCCTTGCTTAGTTAGCTTCTTTCTTTGCTCTTGTCTTGTTCATGCTAGTGTAGCTCTTTAATTTATCTTTTACTTCTCTCTTGCTTGCCTTAGTGTAATTTGCCTTTTCATACCTAGCTTAGTCCTTTCTTTCCTTCTTAGTTTTAATCTAGTCTAGAGTTAACATAGATTTCATTCTTGTCTTTAATTTCTCATTTGTTCATAGTAGTTTAACGATCAAATCACCTTTAGACCCTTAACCCTAGTCTCCGCAGTAGGAACCTAGCCGAACTAACCTAGCTCTAGCACCCCCTCTTTTCCCTGTGGATCGACCCTGTACTTGCCACCTTCCTATACTATGACACGACCCCATGCTCTTACGGGTGTAGTGTTTTGGTGTGAGTAGGTGTTAAGTTAGGTTTATAAATTTCGAAAGAAAATTCCCATCACATGTGTTCCGACCTCATGGGGCGCATCTAGTCAGGTCAAATCGGATAGTGTGTTGCACCTCTAGCGGAATCGCACCAACAGTGTAGTAGCTCGACGACAACAGTAGCTTGGAGGCGAGCAACAACAACAATGGAAGCCAACTGGCAGAGTCAACATCTTGATGGAGGAGAGGCAGCAACTTCAGCATCTTGGTATACGAGAGGTGGCGACTGTGGCAGTGGAGGTAGGAAAGGACCAAGAGGAGGAGCAGTGGCGGTAAGGAGATAGTGACAGAGAGGAGGCAACAACGAGGAGGAGCTGGAGGCAGAGAGGATGAGGAAAGAGCAGTGGCGGAAAGGAGGAAATGGCGGAGAGGAGGTAACAAAGAGGAGCTAGAGGCAGAGGAGCAATCAATCGTGTGAGGAGGAGCTAGAGGCAGAGGAGCAGTCAATCGTCTGAGGATGAGCTAGACGTAGAGGAGCTATAGGTGGAGTAGCATGAGAAGAATCATCGGAGTAGGTTTCCAGAGAAACACGGGGTAGGGTAATGATGAGGACAAGGTTTTTGCGGGTTTAAGTAAATTATACACCGTAATTTTGTTATAAACAAACTGATGATAAAGGTCAATTGATTTCCCACGGGCTAGATGGCTCAAACATATATTTCTCCTGGAGGTTGCTTTGGAAAAAATCAATGGTATAGGGTTTTTGGAAGCAAATGAAATGCTCCCAAAAATTGTGTGAAATTCTAATTTCACTGGTGAATATAACATTTGTTGGTTTGAGAACATCCTGATGGCAAAAGAAAAGCACAACCCGCATTTCTCAGATGGGAAACTTGTGATGGTTTCCTACCTAGAACTAACGTGAAAAATAACACATCAGTTGCATGCAAATATATACTCGATGATGTATCCCCAATGTGTAGTAGTGAGTCCTATGTAACATATTACATGGTGATAGGGAAACCTAAAATTACATTTGAGAGGATAATAGGAAGGAGAGAATTAATACTTTTATATATGGGAGAAAGGAGAGAGAGGCTCAATATGAAAACTAAGATAAAACATGAATAAACAACCACAACTATGCACACACATCTAGGGGTTATTGGCCATAAGCATGCTAAACATTCACCATCAAAACTGATTTTAGGGCAACATATGTAAATTTCATATGTGTATATATATATATATATATATATATATATATATATATATATATTAGTGGGGATTGTATGGTGGTATTTAATTAGATATGAACATTAATCATTTTAAGTATCCACAATGTTATGCAATAAATAGACAATAAAACAAAAATCCAATCATATCAACTAATCCCCAAGAATAGTAAATTGACGTGTCTTTGGTATCATTGTTGGGAAATATGGCATCCAATAAGGTAGTGAAAACAAACTTTAACTTGCCATATTCCCCTAATATAATAGATCGTGTCAACAAGTATGTAATGGGAAGGAGGGTTTGCAAGGTTTAAATCTGGTCCTAGATGAAGTCCAACAACTATCCCTTGCAGTAGTGTGCACCTTTCTTCAAGTTGCACCTACACAATGTCTGTAGTGAACTCCTAGTTGATCACCATAGATGACAGTTGAATTCACCCTCCCAACGATAGGAAACAACATGCTCGCCTCTATAGTAGTCCACACAGACCACCGGGAACTCCTATTGTTCTAGATAATAGAGAGGAAGGAGTTGTCTCTCCTAGTCAGTGTCCTAGAACTGACTTGCTCTCCTAATTGTCTCCCCATTTGTGACACCCTGATCCCCGTGCCATCTCTAATGACCCCGAAGACTGGGGAGTCACCCTCGGTAAACCACCCTTAACCTTTTCTTTACTTAGTTACTTAGAATTAACTTAAGGGAAAAACCTAATAGCTTGAATAACATCAGATCATAATAAAACGGCGGAAGAAACTTGCCATTAACCTTACTTGGAAGAAAAACAAACTTACATGACATATTACATTGTTCATGCAAAAAGTAAAACACAACATATAACTGAAATCTAAACTATGTATTACATTACATTCTCTCACTACCACACCACATGCCCAAGGACCGAGGGGAAAGGACTAAGAGACCATTATCTAACTACAAACTACCTTCTAAGAACTTGGGTGATACGATCCTTCAGCTACCTCATGTTGATGCTAACCTAAAAAATGTTTGAGTAGGTTGGTGAGCTACTGGCTCAGTGAATAGAATTTCACCCAACCATTCATTTATGTTTATTAATTGGAATAAAATACAAGATAATACTATACTAAGCAGATCTAAACAATATAATTTAAATGACAGGAGATGTCAACATTACATTAAGATAACAATTGCTACAAAGCTCTAGATATGATTAAATAACACAGAATACTAAAATTTCATTTAAAGGACAACTATTATGAAACTAACTCAAATATTTCTTAACTCTTTAACTTATACGAAACTCTGTGAACCTATATGAACATATTTTATCTTATACCCTGATAATATGTAGTGTACTCTACATATGAAGACTCGTAGCAAACTACGATCTCATCGTACAAGACTTAGCTTAAAACCCAGGAAGCTAAGCCTAGAACTGAATCTGGGTCTGCTTGACTCGAACCGTCACATTTGACTAAGGCGGCTAAACAATTGGCTTTAACTGGACCTATCCTTCTAGGCTGAGTACACAGGCAGAGGGTCTGAGATGCTCTGTGGGCCTCATCTTGGTACGCTCTGTGGGTACCTCTGGGTTACCATCAGGATCTCCGGTTCATGTTCGGTAACCTATCTTCTCTTAGGAGACTTCCTCAAGGGCTTCATCTCCCCACACCTCTTTGGGTGTGATCCGATCGCCATATATTGGTCGCTTCCAGGGTGGATCGTTTCCTCCCTACAATGCAGACATCCGTAGGGAATCTACGGTGTTCAGGGCACTTAAGTCTATTATTTCACTACTCTTGGAATACTCTTACTAGTTTGTACATTTATCCTACTTATACTCAACTCTGGTATCTCTATGGTACTGTGTCTATTTACTTGAACTTTATAACATGACATGAATATCATTCTAATTTGACAGAGCAGTTTATTCAAACCAGTGAAAAATACTGAATAATCCACATACTATACTTGCATGCAGAATAAAATTCTTAAATAAACAAAATACATGTCAACTTGGCACAAATACACTAGAATCATACAATTGAGCTTCTTAATACAATGATAAGAGTTAATTACTTGACATATGAGTAATCATCAGTAGCATATGTAAATTATCTATAATTCCTCGAAAAACATGCACATCAACCCTAATCCTGAGTTGAGCATCACATAGCTCAATAAAGAGTTAATTACTTATCATGGAAGGAATTATTAATAATAACTAAGAATTTCTAATGATGTCCTTGAGAAGTGTGCTAATTTGTATTAAGACTAAACCACACACATTAAATATAATAGGGAGCGTGCAACTAGGTTTCCATTGACATTTTCATGTAATCGTCATTTCTTTGAAATCATGCATCTAGTAAACTACTAGAATCGTACAAACTAGATTTATTCCCAAACTGTACAACTATTGTAAACCCTAGATTCATGTGCTACTGTATTCCACTTTTAAACTGAGCAATTTAGGTTTTGATCAACCATATAATTCCACTAGTCCAAATCATACTAATCAGTTAATAAACAAGATCATGAAAATTGTGAAGACGAGAAATGTGCAATAAAAGTTAAGTGACACCGTCACTGCCTGGCACCTGGGTAAGCGATGTTACCCACAGATAACACAGATCAAATCAACACCATTCATTTATTGGAGTTAAATCGTTCTTGTTGAGTGATATTCTACTCACAGTGGTCCAAGATGATTGAAATCGTCTAGAAACTCATCCACAGGGTTGTCTTCAACCTATGAATAGCCTTGAATTCGGACCTGCTGCAAGTAGCAGCTTCCACCTCATGTACAGGTTGAAGAGGGGAGCTTGCTAGGTGCTGCTCGTGGCTATTGGCTGCGGATTTGTGCATGGACGTCAAAACTGAAGTCAAGGGTGCCATTTTAGAGTGCTGGCTGTGCCCATAAGCTCCTGGCCGCTGCCCCATGAAACTACTACTACAGGCCAGCTGAGGCGTTGCTCTACTGGCCGGGGCACCACTAGGGTGAGGAAGGAGGAAGGAAAGGAAGAGAAAGAAGATGGGGAAGCGAGGTGCGGCTCAGTCTAAGCTAAGGGGGCCAAAATCGCCCGCTCTAGCTCTCCCTCTACTATGACCGATCGACCTGGCTAGGCGCCACTTAGGCAGTTATGTGATCGATTGGGGGAAGAAGATAAGGAATAAAAGAGGGTGAGGGGTTATTAAGCCAATTAACGGAAAAATTGAAGCTTCAACCCAAGAAACTAGAAATCGTCATATCTTTTGCCTCGTAGGTCCAAATTGAGTGATTTCTTTTGAAAAATTTTAGACATAAGATTCTATACCTTATCAAGGCACAAAACACAAAAACTAAACCATCTTATCTAGGTTAATCATCTTTGGTAATTAACATAACAATTAACATGACAATTAACATTAATTACATCAAATGAATCAATCTCGACTAATGATCACATCTTAGCTTATCTTGATTAACCATGATGTTTAACAAGGTACTTAGAACTAATCAAGGTACTTACTGACTAACCTCGATTTTAGTTTTAACAATCTCCCTCCCTTACAAGAATTTTGTCTCGAAATTCCTAAAAGAGAAAAGGAAACTTGTTACGCATCTCTGACTCAAGCTCCCACGTGGCTTCCTCTAGGTTGCAGTTTCTCCACAAAACTTTCACTAACGATATCTCGCGATTTTTGAGTTTCTTGATCCTTCGATAAACTATCTGTACTGGTCCTTCAATATAGGACACATCTGATCTGATCTGTGCAGGTTCTGGGTCTACTATCTTCTCTGTACTAGGGTAACACTTCTTTAGCATCGATACATGAAACACATCATGTAGATTAGCCAACTCGGATGGAAAATCCAACCTACAGGTCCAATCCTCTCAATGACAGGATATGGGCCCATAAACCTTGGAGTCAGTTTGCCTCTCTTGCCGAACCTCAATACTCCTTTCCATGGCAAAACTTTCAGATACACTTCATCACCAACCTCAAACTCAAGAGGTCTACATCTCTTCTCAGCATAACTCTTCTGTGTGTCCTGTGCAACTTTCAATTGTTCTCTGATCACTATACTCTTTTCTATAGTCAAATCCACTATCTCTGGTCCAAGAATCTCTTTTTTACCCACCTCGTACCAACATATAGGTGATCTACACTTTCTACCATACTGAGCTTCAAATGGGGCCATACCAAGACTGGAATGGTGACTATTATTGTATGGAAACTCTATAAGGATCAAGTGTTCTTCCCAACTTCTAGTGAAATGCAAGATACATGCTCTCAGCATGTCCTCAAGAGTCTGAATGGTCCTCTCTGAATGACCATCTGTCTATGGGTGAAAAGCTGTATTGAACCTCAACTTTGTGCCCAAAGCACGATGCAACTAATTCCAAAACCTGGATGTGAACTTAGGATCTCTATCTGATATTATTGAAACTAGAATACCATGTAGCCTGACTATCTCATCTAGGTATATCTTAGCCAACTTCGGGACATCAAAGGTTGACTTTACAAGAAAAAAGTGAGCAGATTTAGTCAGTCTATCCACGATCACCCATATCGAGTCACAACCTTTAGGTGTCCTGGGAAACCCTACCATAAAATCCATTATGATATGTTCCCACTTCCACTCTGGTATAGGAAGAGATTGCAAGGTACCTGTAGGTTTCTGATGCTCAGCCTTAACCTGCTGGCACACACTGCATCTAGCCACGTACTCAGCTACATCCTTCTTCATACCAGTACAACTCTTTGAGATTGATGTACATCTTAGTGTTGCCTGGATGCATAATATACATCGATGCATGTGCTTCCTCAAGAATCTGTTCTTTCAAATCACTATCTCAAGGTACACACAACCTGTCATGCTGATACAACAAACCATCATCTGAAAGCCTGAACTCTGGTCTCTTTCCCCTTGTCATGTCCTGCATGATATGTTGTAACTCACTGTCACTCTGCTGTAGTTCCTTGATCTGATCATAAAAGGTAGGCTTGACTTGCATCTGTGTAATCAGACCACTCTGCTCTATCACCCCTAAGTCTAAGTTCAACTTCCACATCTCTACTAGGAGGTCTCTCTTGAAGAATGCCATAGAGAATACATCTACTTTTAAACTTGACTTCCTACTGAGGGCATCTTCTACCACATTCACTCTTACCAAGATGATAATCTATTATCACATCATAATCCTTAAATCAATTCTAACCATCTCCACTATCTAAGATTCAAATCCTTCTAGGTGAAAATATATTTCAAACTCTTATGATCTGTAAACACCTGACATGCCTCATCATAAAGATAGTGGTGCCATGTCTTAAGAGCATGAACTACAACAACTAACTCCAAATCATGTGTCGGGTAATTCTCCTCATTCTCCTTAAGCTGTCTAGATGCATAAGCTACTACCTTGCCTTCCTGCATCACCACACAACCTAAACCTCTCCTTGAAGCATCACAAAACACTATGTAGCCTTTATCTACCTCGGGCAGGATCAACATTGGTGTTGTAGTCAATTTCTTCTTCAACATCTAAAAACTCTTCTCACAGTTGTCTGACCAGAAAAATGATGCATTCTTTCTCCTTAAGTGTGTTAGAGGTGACTCTACAACACTGAAGTTCCGGATAAACCTCCTATGGTGACATGCCAATCCTAAGAAGCTTCTGATCTCAATAGGAGTCTTAGGTTGCTCCCACTCTAGAACATACTCGACTTTCTTAGGGTTAACACTTACTCCATCTCCTGAGATGAAATGTTCAAGAAAAGACACCTTAGCTAACTAGAACTCACACTTACTGAACTTAGCATATAACTGGTGTTGTTTCAACAAATATAACGCTATCCTCAGATGCTGCTCATGCTGCTCATCATCTCTGGAATAAATTGCTATGTCATCTATGAAAACTACTATGAACTGATCCAAGAACATCTTGAAAATCCGGTTCATCGTATCCATGAAAGCTGCTGGGGCATTAGTCAGTCCAAAAGACATGACCATAAACTCATAATGCACGTATCTTGTTCCGAAAGCCGACTTAGGAATATCTGAAGACTTTATCCTCAACTGATGATATCTGAATCTCAAGTCTATCTTAGAAACGATCGTCTCTCCACACAACTGATCAAACATATCATCTATCCTTGGCAACATGCACTTATTCTTGATAATGATCTTATTCAAATGTCTATAGTCTATACATATCCTCATAGTACCATCTTTCTTTTTCACAAAAAAGACTGGAGCTCCCCATGGTGAAGAACCAGGTCAAATGAAACCTTTATCCAGTAATTCCTGTAACTGAATCTTGAGTTCCTTCAACTCTCCAGGTGCCATTCTGTAGGCTGGCAGCGCTATAGGTTGACTACCTGGCAACACCCAGATCTCAAAGTCTATTCCTCTTTCAGGAGGTAGACCTGACAACTCATCTGGAAAAACATCTGGGAACTCACAGACTAATGGCACATCCCATAGACTGACTGTGCTCGTCTCAGCTCTTGTATCTACTACATGTACCAAGAATGCCTCACAACCTTTCTACAACATCTTATCAGCTACAACAACTGATATGATACACGTAGGAAAAGCTTTCCTATCTCCATAAAAGACACAAGGAAATCCACCCTGTTGAAAGACAACCTCCTTCTTCCAACAGTCGAGTTGAACTCGATCTGTCTCTAGGCAATCCATACCCAAGATAACTTGAAAAGAGTTAACATATAGAGGTATAAGATTAACCGCAATGGTGTAACCACCAAAAGTCAACAAATATCCGGGACAAAACGTCAACACTGTCGGTTCACCTAACAGAACCCTCAACAACAACTCAATCTGTAACTCCCGGGTTAACAGGTTAAGCTCACAAGCTAAAGAACTCTATATACACGAGTGAGTAGCACCCATATCTATCAAAACTATAACTGAAATTCTGTTAAAGAAAAGAATTTCTCCTATAATTACTCGAGAAGAAACAATACCTTCTTGTGGTGTCAAATAGAAGAAGTGTCCTGAAGCTCTTCCTCTCCCACAATGTCCTGGTTGTCCTTCCCTAGAACTGGGTGCTGCACCACCTCAGGAACCTAAATCTATAGAGGAATCGGGTCCTCCAGCTGGAGCCTATCTCGGGACATTCTGGTACTGTGACTGGGAACCCTGTGATGTTGACTACAGTAACTGGGGGCAATTCCTCTTGAAATGTCCCATCTGTCCGCACTGATGAAATCCTTGAAACTCTATTCCCCAACACTATCCTGAGTGTGGTCTTCCACAGATATCACACATGGATGCATCACGTCTCTGCGATCCTATCACTGACACTGAAGATCCCGATGACCTAGTTGGAGGTGTCCATGTAGACTGTGTCCTCCATCTTTCGGAATTGGGTCTTCCTTTACTTGATGAAAACCTAGATCCTTATCTACCAAAACAACCAAGTCCTCATCCTATCTTTGAATAGAAACCACCACCTCCTCTGTATCTACCACTACTTTGTCCCCTTCTAATAAAGTCTCCAGATCTTTTCTTACTCTCAGTCTACTTATCAACATTAACTAACTCTTCTACACGTCTCGCTGCTTCCACAAATTCCCCAAAGTTTTCTCTATCTCTTCGACCAATGGCTGAAATGGTGTGTCTAATTTCTGATCTCAATCCTTCTTAAAATCTTCTGCACTTTTCTACATCATTAGGAACAAGTTGCGGATATAAATTTACCAACCTGGTGAAATGTGCCTCGTATTCACCAATTGTCATACTTCCTTGTCTGATATTCTATGGCTGTCTTATCTTCTCACTCATAAAGGTAGGTGGGTAGTACTTAAGATGGAATTCATCAATGAAATCCTTCCAAGTCAATACCGTGTTCCTCCTTTTATCTTCCAATCCATGCCACCAGAGCTCTGCATCACCTTTAAGCAAATAAACTGCGTGATTGATTTATCTTTCCTCAGACAACTCCATCAAATAGAACAATTTCTCTAACTGTCTCAACCATTCATCTTCCACTACATAGTCCATAGTTCCAACAAGTTCGGTACCTCCAAGCTTCTTAACCAGCTCATAGGATCTCATTAGGCCCTTGTTGCTTGAGATAGAAGCTCACCTCTCCATCTTATACTTTTCCCAAGTCTCAAGAAACATTTTGTACATTCTTGATGCCTCATCCACATCATCTCCACCACCGGGACCCATCACCTGAGGGTTAGGTCTAATGTGGCTCTCAGCTTGGTCCTCATGACCACATCCTCTTACTACCATCTACAATAGTATAACAGAACACTTCCTATTAGAAAATTGCAGTTAGAAGGAAAACACCCTAATCCTAATCCTATGGGTCTCTTATCATCCCCTGACCTTGACTTAGAGTATCTATGTACTCAACCTATGCTCTGATACAAAAAGATTGTGACGCCCCAATCCCCGTGCCATATCTAATGACCCCGGAGATCGGGGAGTCACCCTCGATAAACCACCCTTAACCTCTTCTTTACTTAGTTACTTAGAATTAACTTAAAGGAAAAACCTAATTGCTTGAATAACATCGGGTCGTAATAAAACTATAGAAGCAACTTTCCATTAACCTTACTTGGAAGAAAAAAATCTTACATGACATATTAAAATGTTCATGCAGAAAGTAAAACACAACAGATTACCAAAATATAAACTACATATTACATTACATTCTCTTACTACCACACCACATGCCCAAGGACCGAGGGGGAAGGACTAAGAGACCTCTATCTAACTACGAACTACCTTCTAAGAACTTGGGTGATACGATCCTTCAGCTACCTTGTGTTGACACTGACCTAAAAAATGTTTCAGTAGGTTGGTGAGCTACTGGCTCAGTGAATAGAATTTCACCCAACCATCACATATAACTCATTTATGTTTATTAATTGGAATAAAATACAAGATAATACTATACTGAGCAGATCTAAACAATATAATTTAAATGACAAAAGATGTCAACATTACATTAAGATAACAACTACTGCAAAGCTGTAGATACGATTAAATAACAAAGAATACTAAAATTTCATTTAAAGGACAACTTCTGTGAAACTAACTCAAATCTTTATTAACTCTTTAACTTATAAGAAACTTTGTGAACCCATATGAACATATTTTATCTTATACCCTGATCATATGTAGTGTACTCTACATATGAAGACTCATAGCAAACTACGATCTCACTATACACGACTTAGCTTAAAACCTAGGAAGCTTAGCCTAGAAATGAATCCAGGTCTGCTTGACTTGAACCATCATATCTGACTAAGGTAGCTAAACAACTAGCCTTTAACTGGACCTCTCCTTCTAAGCCGAGTACACAGGAGGAGGGTCTGAGATGCTCTGTGGGCCTCATCCTGGTACACTCTGTGGGTACCTTTGGGTTATGTGATGGAGTGAAGTTTTGGAATCCGTAAATATCAATGACACAAGTGAAGTCATGCATGTTGAGTTGTTTTGAGAATCCCAAGTGTTGTCGTAAAGTTGGAATGTTGATTGAGATTTATATAATGATTAAGATTCATAAGTTTATGCTTATTTGAGGAATTTATTTGATTGGTCAACCAATTGAGTTCTGGCACCAAATTTGAGTATGGTGTAGCTTGAGTGATGATAGAGCTATGGTTAAAATTTGGTGTCCTTTGGATGTTCCTAGAGGAAGATAGGGAGGTTGGAAATTTGGAAAATAATGTGTATATTTGATGATTTATGGACCCAAGTGATGGTTTTTATCAGTGTCGCACACCGTTAGCTTATAGGCAAGTCACGTGGCCTATCGTTGGCCATGGATCTCAGATCTAGTGGTTACATTTTTGGTCTTACAGTGAGCCCCAAATCTGGTCTTGTAAGGGCCTTGTACAACCATTAGATGCACTTTGGACGACATCAAAGTCATCTCCCAGCTCCGGATCTTGAGGAGTCATGGAGTAGTGAGGCATGCAAGCACCCACGCTACCACGATCTCCAAACATGCATCAAACAGAATAGGTGACTGAGCAGTTAAGCTCGACTCATTGAGGACCATTGTACGACCATTTACATGTGCCCATTAGTAAACAGATGAGAGAGAACCATCTCATCCTCTCCACTGCTTCTCCATTACGGAGAGTAGTTTGGGCATAGGAGAGCAATACAGAGTCAGAGGAGGCTTCGACTTAGTTTAAGAAAGGGAATACAAAGCTCGAGGTCAGGGGAGAAAGATGCAAGCATTTGCAGTGGACTTCGAGCTCTCCCTCATGGCTGCCAACCAAGGAATAAGGTATCCTATTTCGATACCGTTTCGACGGCATGGAAACCGAAATTTATGGAAATTTCGACAAAAATTTCGATAAATGCAACAATGCCCGTTTCGATGCCAAAATGAACGAATTAATTTATGAAATTTTACAGGCGTGATCTCTACACCTAAATGCATCGTTTTATGCAATAAATTTTTATGTGGGGGTAGGTTGGGGGGGGCTTCATGTGGGATGTAAGGGAACTGTCCTGTTTATTGAGGATTTTGATGAAGGATTTCTATGACAAATTATAGGAATTAAGTTATGCAATTTTACTAGCACAATCCATAAACATAAGTACACACACTTCTCCAATAATATCAAACTTACAACATATGAATAATATAGTAACTTACCAACTCAAATCAATTGTATGTTGAGTGTCGTGCTGATTGAGATGGTTGTTCACCATACTGTATAGTGTTGATATGGTCGACATATTGCTCCCAGGTCATGTACATTCTGTAAAGTTTGTTGTATGAAATCACATGTTCCTCGTGCACATCACCAGAATTGAACATCATCATCCCAAACCTTGGAAAGTGATCTTCCAGATCTCTAAGATATCGACTCCTGCTTTTAGAATCAGATGGAGGTTGATGAGCTTGAGGAAAAGTAGCATGCATTGGGACTTGAGCAACAGGAATAACTGAGCTACCACCGCTCCATGATTGCCCCCCATCATCAGAAAATACACTACTGTTGTACTGATATGTTCCTTGTGGGCCCGAGACATTTGCACTATATGTATATCCAATATGATGCTCTAATTCTGCTTCTGGTTGTGGTGGTGTCTGAGTTTGATATCCAGAATACCCATAGTACGCTTGTGGGTGCCCAAACAACGTATCACCAAATGATTGTTGAGGATATAGAGAATCAGAAAGCCTCATGTTTCCCATGGATTCAACAATATCAGAAGTGGAATCAGTATAGTATTGTGAAGTAGGATAGGATTGGAATCCTATAGGTGTAGCTGTATCTGTAGGAGGCCTATAGCATGTATCCTCATGTGGCCGTGGTGGTGCACCACTGTAGTCTTTTCAACCTCGAGTTTTCTTCCTCATAAAGGTTTTTTCAGCCATTGTGACATTTCTTTCCTATGGATATATAGGAATATCCCGAGTGATATATGGACGATCATCATTCTGAGGATCAACTGTTGGAGGATACTCTGGAGAACGTTGACCACCACTTGCATTACCACCATCATCATCATCGTCATCACTCTTAGACTTGGACCCAGATGATGTAGTAGTTATAGATTTTGAAGCACTAGATGCTCCACCCAATTCATCATGCACTGCTCTATCAATTTCCATATCAAGATCTACATACTCTGGCTCTGGCTCAAGTCTTTCAGGTGGGCTTCTGTTTCTTCGTTCTTCCTCAAGTACAACACCTGAAGCATCTTCAAATTGCTCCTCCACATATGGATCTGGACGGCCAGAAGAAATATCGTCTAGAACTGGACGACCTATTTCATTCATCCATTCTTCCAAGGGATCTTCTATTGTACCGGTACCCTCGGCCTCATCATCACTATCATAAAGGCCCCGAAATCTATCTTCATGGAACGTGTATGCTGTGTCAATGGGATCATGCATTTCAGCAAATTAGACTTCTTTGTAGTTGGCCTCTCTTATGGCTCTAGCTCTCAAACACATGTTGTAGTGGACATACATGAGATCCCTTAACCTGAGAGCCCCCAATCTGTTCCTTCTTTTTGAATGAATCAAATTAAAAGTGCTCCAATTCCTTTCACACCCCCCTACAGAAGTTGTCTGTGAAAGAACGCGCATGGCTATTTTTCTAACTTGAGGGGCACCGTTCCCATTCCACACCCACCATTCACAAGGATCACCCTCTGCACGGTCGGCTACTGCATTGGGGTGGCCAAAGCATCCAAGGCCTTCATGGAATTGTCGTAGCTAAAAAAAGCCAACAAACATGAAAGACCACATTAATAGTTGTTAGGTTATAGATATTAGATAAACATGAAATACAATTATACAAATATATGTATACCTGATCCAAAACATGAATCCATTATTCTGTGGATGTAAGAAACTTATTGAGCACATCCCTAACCGCATTCATCAAGTCTGGTTTCATACCCAATTGCCGCAAGTAATGGTATCTTGGGTTCAAATAGTATGTTGTAAATAAAAAATACAAAACCTGTTAATTTCTTAACATAGACCAGTTAAATAATTATATACATGACACAATTACAATGATTATAATGCTCACCGACTTTGTGTAGTGGATGCAAAAGCATATCAGTCCATCTCTTTTTTATGATGCTCGTGTATTGTGCATTGGATGTTGGAGCGGATTTTTTCACATTCTCCACCATTGTTTCCATTGCGTCATATAACCAAGGCATGGTTGCAGCCTTGTCACCATCTACTAACCTCAACACTTTTACTATAGGAGCCATTACCTTAAGTACCTTGCTAACTTTGTCCCAGAAAGCCCTATTAGCAATTAGTTCTTCAATTCGTCGACCAAGTGGGGTATTGTGCTCCTTCATGGAGGTCCACTCTACTCCATTAAATAACCTCCTCAGTCCATCTCTTTTGTTCTTTAGTGAATCTAGAGCCAAGTAGTTGGTAGCAAATCTTGTTACCCCCACTCTAACTAGATCGCCTCCACAATATTCTGGGTGTCTCATTGCATTCAATAGAAAAGAATGATTATATATGAAACCTGTAATCAATTTTGCATCAATGGTCACATATTTGATGTACTCAAGTTTTCCCATATCTTTTAATATGAGATCTATACAATGGGCAGCACACGACGTCCAGTACATGGGAGAATTCTTCATTATCTTTCCCCCCGCCTTATTAAAATTTAATCCATTATCAGTAACAATTTGCACAATATTCTCAGGCCCAACTACTTTCATGTATTTCTTCATCAGCTTGTATAAATATGAGTACTCTTTAACCTCACCAGAAGCATCAACAAAATCAAGGAAGATAGTAGATCCACGACAATGAGCAAGGAAGTTTATAATTTGTTTCCTGTTTCTACTGGTCCACCCATCACACATGAGTGTGACCCCATACTCAGCCCACAATATCTTTTGCTCCTTAACCCACTGTTCTAGCTCTTTTTTCTGCTCGGGAAGATATTTATGCATAAGTTCATAAGCTGTGGGGGCCTTAGTTCCCCTACCAGACTCCCCTATCACATCAACCATATGTTGTAGATAGGGTCCAGTTGCAACATGTGCCAGGATTCCGTGAGCAAAAAAAAATTTACCTACAGCCTTTCCCACTTTCTCCTTTGCCCCACTGAACATGCCTTTAAGGGTTTTTTGCCTAGGTTCAGCCTTCATAACCCCTGGTTCATCAATATTTTTCAATCTAGCACTAGAAGAACGTAACAGAACATCAATTGTGCCTTTCTTCCTTTTTGTTTGAGCAAACACACCATCTTCATCATCCAAATCAACAACAGGAGGAACATGTTGACTGCGACCTAGTCCTAGTCCAGTCCCACTCCCACTGCCTCCTCTGGTTCCTGATGGCCCATACCTCCGTAGTATTCTTGCAGCTTCCTCCCTTTCCCACTCACTTCTTCTTGATTCTCTATATGCCCGCCTATACATATGCCGACCGTAAGCAGTATCACCACAACCGGGAGGATACACCATGTCATCATCAGACTCGGCAGATGAACCTGTGGCATGTACATTGAAGAGAGTATCAGTGTAAGATTTGTTGGCCTCAATACATTTGTCTTTCTTCTCCCTTTTGGATGCTATGATCTTTCTGAAATCATCCCTAACAGATTGCAGACACTTCTGGCATAAGGCAACCGTCTTGTCTCCCCCAGTAATATGACGCTTAAACCTGGTGATGCCCCCTCCACCAATTGTCTTTTTGCAGAAGTTACAAACCACCTTTCCCTTGACCCCGGGAACAGGAGCACAATAATTCCAAGCAAAATCTACTTCCTTGGGTTTGGGTGCGTTCTGCCTAGCACCCTCATTCCCAGACGAATTTCCATCAGAAGACATTGTCAACACTGAAATAAATGAAAAACAACATAGAATATGCAATGCATTAGGCCATTAGCAATCAAACCAACAAACGACATAAGCAAAAATTCATACAAATATGTAACTGATTAGGTACACTACTGAAATAGGAAATTAACAAGGAAGAAAAAGGGTTTACAATTATTTTTTTTGTATTTTTAGGTCTGAATTATTTTTTATTTGTATTTTAGGTCTGAAAATATTTTTTTAATTGCTAAATGCACATACTTATCAATAATTTGTACATATATGTAATGGATTAGGTACACTACTGTAATAGGATATTAATCAATACGAAAAAAGGTTTAGAATTATTTTTTATTTGTATTTTTGGGTCTGAAAATATATTTTTAAATTAATAAATGCATATTTAACAAATAATTTATATGTATATGTAAGTGATTAGGAGTACTACTGTAATAGGATATTTAAAACAATACAAAAATATCTTATTTCTAAAAAAAATATTTTATGATTTTTTTAAATTTTCGGATTTTTAAATAGTGTATATATAAAAAATATCTTATTTTTTACAAAAATTATTTTCCTTGTGTTCATATTAGTGTTTGTAACAACTTCTTCTACTAAACCTAAGTGAAATAGCTAGTTATGATGAATATATATTATATATACTATTATTAGTATTTATAATCTAAAAAAGATATAAAAATTAGTTATTTGTGTAAATTTATTGAAGATATATATAGATCCATGGCTTAGATGTGTGGATCTATGTTTAGAACACACAAATTTGATGAATAGTGGAGTAGATCTAATATTTTAGTGTAAAATACGAAATTATGTGAAATGGAGAAATATGTGTTCAAAATAGATGATATTAGGAGAAATAGAGGTTGTAAATGAATGAAAATGGAAGAAAATATATTTATTTACCTTAATGTAGTCGATCTTTGGCTCCAAATGGCAAATCCCCCTCAAAATCACCCTTTTCTCCACAAAGAAGAGCAACAACAACAAAGCAACTACAAAAACCGGCAGGTTTCGCCGGTTTCGACTGCTTACCGATAGATAAGTTGGAAAAACTGCACTGGACCCCTCGAAATTTGGCGAAATTAGCGAAACCATTGAAACTTTGGCGAAATTGCAATTTTTTTTCGCGAAATGCGACGGTATCGACACAGTCGCATGGTTTCGTATCAGGTCACATCGAAATCGGTATTTGGGGGCAAAATTTCGTCGGTTTCGGCAAAACCTTATTCCTTGCTGCCAACCTCAGATCGGTTGACGATGGAGATGGTGCTCGGGGATAGGTGCAAATGTTCCTCATCGAGAATGATGGTGATGTGTGAGTTCCTGAGTGCTTATCAATTATTTCCGCACCATCCACCTTGTGTAATGAGAATCTGGGGTGGTTTTCCCCTTTTGCTCTGCCACAGCTGGAGATGGCACCGGAGAGCTCCTCGAATCTATGGTGAGGAGACGCCAACAAGAATCGTGCAAGTCTGTGCAGTTGAGGTAGCCTAGACAGATCTTGTGGACCTCTTTCAAGTTTGTGAGGAGGACGAGATTGTCACCTTTTCCTCACTGGAGTCGAGCCGCACGACGGTGGCTCTGTTCTTGAGTCCACTGGAACACGATCGCGAAGGAAGAGAGAAGGCGATCCAAGCCATAAGGTGAACCGGGCCCAGACACCCTTAAACCGCCGACTCAATGCGGCCAGGATCTAGGGAGCCACACCCAAGCAGAGCCATGTGACGGCTGCTGATTGGCCAAAATAAGGTAATCAACTCGAAAATCCCCAGTAATTTATAGATCTTAGATAATTCATAATAAATAGCTTGATTATAAAAAAATATATATAATATGCTGAAATTCTCAGAAAAATGAGTAGAACGCAATAAAGGCATAATATCAGGCTTTTGAGTCAGTAATATCTATGATATCATGTAATATTCTTTATACTTGTTTCATGAGTAATAAATATCAAATGATGATATAAAATTACGGAAAAATGTCAGTAGATTCATAATTATGTTGTGCTAGCTGTCAAACTATATTTTCCATCTTTGTTAAGCACTAAGATTAACACCTCGTGTAACATGTTTCGTTCATATGATCTTATTTCATTGTTCATACTAAATTTCAACATTTACTAGTGAATTCATTACAATGTTTAACCAAAAAAAGTTTCACATTAATCATCATTATTCATGTACATGGTTAACCATTTATGTATTGATATCTATTAAACCATTTCTATATTTCCATCACATCATGTCTATATATCGCGTCTCGAGATTAGATCACATTCTTACATATATTACATCATGGTTGTGCTAAAAAGACTTATACAAGTGGCTTCTTTAAACATATATCAACACTTTATCTAGTCCAACTGAGGTTCTCCTAACCCATATCATGAGGGTAATACCATGCTCAGTCTCTCTGAGCCAACTCAACTCAATGAGTATCTCATATGCATACACTTTATCTTTCCTCTCGGTCTAGGGTTCTTGGATTACCTCATTGGAACTAGATGTTCAGATAATAAATCATAATCTAGAAAATGACATCAGTAAAATAAATCTAAGATAAGAATGCAAGTAATCATGAGAATATCCAAATGAGTAAGCAAACCCTAAAATGGACATAACTAGGGTTAAGATGATGAGAACCTAATGATAGTATGTGATCTTGTCTTGATCAGGGTTTGACCAAGATATAGATGACATGAGGAATATATGTGATGATTAGGATATCTCTTTGGAAGGTACACCATTACCTCTTACTTGGCTTATTATACAATATGCTTGTGTTATATGCATAGTAAAATACTTGGCATATGGTATTGAATGAAATGATTGCTCTTGTATGATATGTTGGTTGGTTTTCTATACTTACTGCTATGAACACATCAAACATAATATATCCGTTCCATTATATGAAAGCACCAACTCTGTGGCAGTGTGCGTGGAAGTGACCGAACTCTTTGGTAGTGGTCACATTGTACATATGGAAGCACCAACTCTTTGGTAGTGTGCTTGGACCCAACTCTTTGGTAGTGGTCACATTGTACATATGATCCAACTCTTTGGTAGTGATCATAAAGGCCTTGAGATATAATGGAAAATGAGCTTAAAATATGTGTTCTCTTTTGTTAATGAATATCTTTGTGCAAGTATATGATTTTCTTATATTTCTTTTGTTACTGCCAAGTATTAGTTTTATCTTTTTTCCAAGATATGATGAGAGGTATATAAAAGACACGTTGGTGTACTCAGTACAATATTCTTGAATATTGTGCTGATGTGTACTGCATGTAATCTTTTGTTTAGGTTGTGGTTATGCTCTTGAAGATCCAGGATAGTTGAGAGTTGTGTAGCGAGCTGATGTACAGGTGGACCTGTTGTCTTAAGATCCTATTGTTTTAGAATGTAGTACATGTATATGTATAGTTTGCTGTTCAATATTGTAATATCAAATGTTGTAACAATTCATGTTGTAATTATATGTTGAATGGTGAACACGTGTGTGTGGTTTTATTATTGTTCATGTACATGTGCTACTGATTGTTTCCTTCTAACTCCCTTGATTTTCTTCTTCTTATCCTAGTGTGGGGTGTTTAAATTGGGATTCTCACTGAGGTAAGGTTTCAATTTGGACCTCACACATTAGATTAAGTTTTAGAAAATCTGGGGATGTCACAGGTTACCACCAGGATCTCCAATTCATGTAACCTATCTTCTCTTAGGAGACTTCCTCAAGGGCTTCGTCTCCCCACACGCTATGTGGGTGTGATCCGATCCCCGTATACTGGTCACTGCCAAGGTGGATCGTTTCCTCCCTATAGTGCATACATCCATAGGGAATCTACGGTGTTCAAGGCACTTAAATCTATTATTTCACTATTCTTGGAAGACTCTTACTAGATTGTACATTTCTCTTACTTATACTCAACTCTGGTATCTCTATGGTACCGTGTCTATTTACTTGAACTTTATAACAAAACATGAATATCATTTTAAATTTGACAGAGCAATTTATTCAAACCAGTGAAAATACTAAATAATCCACATACCGTACTTGCAGGAAGATTAAAATTCTTAAATAAACAGAATACATGTCAACTTGGCACATATACACTGGAATCATGCAATTGAGCTTCTTAATACACTGATAAGAGTTAACTACTTGACATATGAGTAATCATCAGTAGGTTCTGTAAATTATCTGTAATTCCTTGAAAAACGTGCACATCAACCCTAATCCTGAGTTGTGCATCACATAGCTCAATTAAGAGTTAATTACTTATCATGGCAAGAATTATTAATAATAACTAAGAATTTCTAATGATGTCCTTGAGAAACGTGTCAATACGTATTAATACTAAACCACACACATTAAATATAATA
Organism: Alisma plantago-aquatica; assembly: GCA_963693085.1. Taxonomy (NCBI): domain Eukaryota; kingdom Viridiplantae; phylum Streptophyta; class Magnoliopsida; order Alismatales; family Alismataceae; genus Alisma; species Alisma plantago-aquatica. Next base: position 695,937,024 of record OY856411.1, read on the forward strand.
GAGAGAGTGCAACTAGGTTTCCACTGAAATTTTCATGTCATCGCCATTTCTTTGAAATCATGGATCTAGTAAACAACTAGAATCATACAAACCAGATTTATTCCCAAACTATACAACTACTATAAACCCTAGATTCGTGTGCTAGTGTATTCCACTTTTAAACTGAGCAATTTAGGTTTTGATCAACCATATAATTCCACTTGTCCAAATCATCCTAATCAGTTAATAAACTAAGATCATGAAAATCGTGAAGATGAGAAATGTGCAACCTGCTGCAAGTAGCAGCTTCCACCTCACATACAGGTTGAAGAGGGGAGCTTGCTAGGTGCTGCTTGTGGCTATTGGCTGTGGATTTGTGCATGGACCTCAAAACCAAAGTCAAGGGCACCATTTTGGAGTGCTGGCTGTGCCTAAAAGCTCCTGGCTGCTTCCTCACACATCTGCTGCTGCAAACCAGCTGGGGCGCCACTAGGGCGAGGAAGGAGGAAGGAAAGGAAGAGGAAGAAGAAGGGGAAGTGAGGTGCAACCCAATCGAAGGTAAGGGGGCTAAAATCGCCCGCCCTATCTCTCCCTATGCTACGGACGATCGGCCTAGCTGGGCGTCGCTTAGGAAGTTCTATGATCGATCCGGGGAAGAAGATAAGGAGTAAAAGGGAATGAGGGGTTATTAAGCCAATTAATGGAAAAATTGCAGCTTCAACCCAAGGAAGTAGAAATCATCATATCTTTTGCCTCGTAGGTCCAAATAGAGTGATTTCTTTTGCAAAATTTCAAGCACGAGATTCTCTACCTTCTCAAGGCACAAAACATAACAACGAAACCATCTTATCTAGGTTAATCATCTTGGGTAATTAACTTAACGATTAACACTACCGTTAACATTAATTACATCAAATGAATCAATCTTGACTAATTATTCACATCTTAGCTTATCTTGATTAACCATTATATTTAACAAGGTACTTACTGACTAACCTCGATGTGAGTTGTAACACCATTGTTGTTCCTTGCAAGGGGATTATGTGCAGGCACTCGTTGTGCGTCCTTACTCGCAACTGCATGATAGATAAGATGCCAATGTAGTATGTGATAGACAGATGGAGGAAGGACATCACACGGGACTATAGAAACAACACAAACAACATATAGATATTTACAAAATCTACTGAAAGAGTTGATGCTGTCTCAAACATTTGTCAAAGTTTCATAGAGATGTCACATGTTTCAGATAAGAAATATGAGGTAACTATGAGATGGCAACGATTGTCAGAGCTTACTATTGTGTCCCTAGAAGGCCCTAATACCTCTCTATTTATAGGAGGGCTAGGGTCAGGGATTCCAATCTGAGCGGGAGTTTAAGAAACAATATTTCATAAATTTCTGGAACCTATCAGTGTTGAACCGATTGGTTCACTGTTGAACCAATCAATTCACATGTGAGATGATCAGTATAACCCTTGATCTAGTCATTTCACAATGTTTGTCAATTGTAATTGTATTGGAAATTCATATTTGATTAATGTGTAACATGACGTCATCATCAATCCTGGATTCAATCAAATTGATCAACCAAACGGCCAATTTACAACCTATACCGATCGATTCATGGACCTGAGTCAATCAATTCACTTGTTGAACTGGTCATCTCATGAATCTAATTGCCAATGATGGTTCAATTGACCTGACACTTGAATTCATCAATTCAACACTTGAACTGGTTGGTTCACAGTTCACTAAGTTAACTTCAGGCCTTTTTGTTTGAATTGAATACTTAACACTTTACTAATTAGTAGAAACTAGATTTGTGTTTGAACTCCTATTCCAAGTGTATCCTATGTGTTTGACCCTATAGGTTCTAAGTTATGTTGGCTGTGAATTTCCATAACTAATTAATGACATCATAAGAAATGAGTGGTATCTAGCAAGACATCATTGTTATCCAAGTAATTAGAAAGTTGGAGAACAACTTCAACCTATAATTTGTCATTGGTGTTACAATGAGTGTATGGTCCCTTTGTCTCTGATATCCAAATTGAAGTCGAGGGATAGAATTGCCATCCTCTTCAACATCCTATCCATGTTCCTTGAACTAGAACAGACTGTGCAAGATATATGTAAGCTCAATATCACATATTGACTCACACTAGCATGGCCATGCATTTCTCAATCTTGCTTATCAAGTGTCCATGATGTCATATTCCTGTAGGAGGGACAAATCCCATCTACACCAATCACAATCATCCCCATGTGTCACAATGCACCTGACCACCACCTTTATGGTAACCCTTATTCAAGGTCACAGTGGATGATGTCAAAACACATATAACTTCATGTGATAAGTGTAGTGACTTAAAGTCTAAGAACCACAATCATCACCATCAGTATGAGAGATGACTCTGAATACCAATCATGGTTTCCACATATCACTCTCAAGGTGGGTTTGTCTGATACACTATTCTCTAACAAGTATCTATGTGTTTGGTTTGATATCACATATCATGACTAATGATATTTTGTCATCAACCAACACACACTCTAGTCTTATGTGTCATTGCTATCTATTATCCTTCTACAATAACAACCAACTAGGGACATTACAATAATGCATGTACTCTAGACATCCCTATGATCTCATCATTATGGTCCTCAACCCGAAGACATATGTCATTGAGTTTTATCATTCTTTAGACATTCATCATGTTACATCATTATCTCATAACTGAATTAAACATAATAAATTGGAAGATGCCATTAATCAAATCTTTTACAAGTTATGGCATTACAATCATCATATGATTGTCTCTCTAGGCATACATACCAACAAACCTAGATTCAACTGCAACCTAGTTATTAAAGAAGTCAATTCCTTCAACTCTATCCCGTTCAAGGGTACTATGACCTCAAAAAATAGACAAACCATTCAAGCTTCCAATATGGGACCCCAAATGGAGTTCCAAACATACATTATCTCAAGAAAAGGACCAAATAAAAAGAAAGTTCTAGGCCCTCCAAGTATCCAATATGATCAAACCTTCTGCTAGAATAACTAAAATCCTAGACAATACTACAATAATTTCAATTAAGGCAACAACTACAATTCAGGACAACAAATCTGCAATAATGAAGGACAAGTTATCTTAGGGAAGGTAAGACAAGATAACATGCATGGCGATAATGATCAGGGTCTCTAGGACAACGTTAAGAAAATTCTATCTAACTAATAAGCATATAATAAATCCATGGAGACTCAACTATCACAAACTGCCACCACCATTCAGCCCTCAACATGCTCATAATGTCATCCCAAAAACAATCTAAAGCATGAGGAGAAGTTGAAGACTGTGGCCACATGATGTAGATTCATGCTACTAGAACCAACAACACCAATCAACAACATGATTATTTTTGAAAAGGATGACAAAGAAGTCACTCTAGTGGAAATACCAGTGAAAATGTTGATTGAAACTCCATCGACAAGCAATATATTAATCAATAGAAGATCCAAAATTCTACACCAAGTGCCCCTATCCCTACAATTACCGTCTACAAGTCATGGCTGTACCAAAGCAGACTATCTCAGACATGAATAAACTCAAGATTCATGATGTTCAAGGAAGCAATGAAGAATATAGATGTTGAAATTTCCTTCCTTGATGATTTGTATAAATTCCTTCTTGAACCAAGTTATCTAAATCTCTCCTCACTAGAAAATATACCAGAGATCAATATGAGACTATGAAGTTGGTAAAAATGATGTTTGACTATCAAGATCAGGATGCCACATAAATTCAAGGATCTAGTATACTTTGGCATCTCTTGCTTCACTTGAAACTGCAGATGCTAAGGTCTAGCTAACATTGGGGCAATAATTTCTATCATGCCCTACAACTTATGCAAAACACTATGCTTCACATACAATCCTCCCCACCAAAATAATGAATAAACTTGTTGACTGATGTATGACCACCCCATTGGGATCATATAAGACAACACAATGATAGTAGGGCCCAAATCTTATGTCCCTTTCATCATGAACATCAAGAAGGACCTTTAATATTTCATTATCTTTGGTTGCCCAATCTTGTCAAATCTTCAATGACCACCCCCATGGGGATGGTAGAACATATTCATGTCTGTGTGGGTCTCACATCTCATGTTTCCTATGATTTTTCATCATGAAAATCAAGGAGGATCTTTGATATCCCATTATGTTTGGTTGCTCATTACTTGCAACAAGCAAATCCTTGATCTATAGTGAAACCAAAATCTTAACATTAAGGCTTGTGATAGACACACTTGACTTCAAAGTGTGTACGAGTCTCGAGGGCCCATCTTTCCCAAAACACTGTATTGACAAATTGCTACAGTTATAGCAGAAGATGCCTACTTCTGAAGACCCTCTTGAGACATTACTCATCAATCCTAATTCTCATGAACTGAATAATGAACAAGTGTTGAAAATTCTCTTGCACTTAGATGACACTGAAGAAGATCCTAAAGCAGAGTTTGAAGAGCACAAATTTTTTTGTCATTGGAAAAGAAGACTAGTCACTACCACGTCAGAGATGAAGCCTCTACATGAGTGGCTAAAGTATATCTTCCCAGATGAGCAGAAGGTCTGCTCAGTCATCATTAATGTTGATCTTATACTTTGAGAAAGAACATCTATAGTGACCCACCTAAGAAAGAGACAAAAGGTGTCATGCCACTAGATGTAAGATCTGATTCGAGTCAGCCAACCCTTATGCATGCATCAAATCAATATGGTTGACAAAAACAAGCCTTCCATTGAGCCTCAACACCATCTGAACACCATCATGAAGAAGGTGGTACACAAAGAAGTTATCAGCTTACTTCTCGTAGGATTATCTAACACATATCTAATTCACCATGGGTGAGCCCTGTGCACATTGTGCCAAAGAGAGGCACTACAATTATTTTGAATGAGAAAAATGAGCTGATACCCACATGCACTATGACTGGGTGCCACATATGCATAGATTAAAGGAAGCTTAATAGTACTTCCAATTCCCATTTCTTGATCAAGTCTTGGATAGGTTGATGCATCATGAGTTCTTTTACTACATGGATGGGTATTGTGGCTTCTATCATATCCCCATCCACTCCAATGACCAAGAGAAGACTAGTTTTATGTGTATGATTGAAACATATAAATTTGATCGAATGTCCTTCAGACTATGCAACACATGTGACCTTTCGATGTTGTATGTATGCCATCTTCACTGCTCACACAAACACAATCATGGAAGTCTTCATGAAAGATTTCTTTTGTGATGGAGACTCTTTTGAATCATGCTTACACCATTACTCCCTAGTTCTTGAATGATGTGAATAAGAACATTTGGTTCTCCTCGGGAGAAATGCCACTTAAAGGTGAAGGTGGGAATTGCTGTAGGACATCATGTAAGCTCCAGAAGAATTGAAGTTGACAAATCAAAGATGGAAGTGATGGAGAAGTTGACCCCTCCAACCAGCATCAAAGAAGTCTAGAAAAATTACTAGGCCGAGCCAAATTTTATAGGAGGTTCATATGCAACTTCAGAAAAGTTGCCAAACCTCTCACTAGTTTGCCCCAGAAGGATACCTATTTCATCTTTGATTACAACTGCATGAAGAGATTCACCTATATTAAAGAACTCTCATTTTTACCCCAATCATTCATGCTCCAAACTAGTCTTTCTCTTTTTAAATTATTTGTGACTCCAATGACTATGCTATCGGTGCAATTTGAAGGAAGCAAGTAAACAAGAAATCATGTCATTTAATATGCCAACAAAATGTTAGATGACTCACACAGGAATTATAGAACAACTTAAAAGGAGGTCGTTATTTATGCCTTTGAACAATTTTGATCCTATCTAGTAGGCTCACAAGCTGTAGTCTACATTAATCACACTGCTATCAAGTACTTGATGTAAATGAAGGATATGTAGCCAAGGCTGATTAGATGGATTTTATTACTGCAAGACTTTGATCTAAAATAAGGGACAAAAAGGGATCTGAGAACATTGTCACTGATCATCTCAGCTAGTTGTATATTCATGATGACGATCCAATGCCTATTAATAATTCCCTTCTCGGTGATAAGTTGTTGAAGGTGACCACATTCACCTCGTAGTATGCTGATTTTGTGAATTATCTTGTTGCCCGAGTGCTTGATCCAGATTGCACCATGGAAAAAACAAGAAATTCATATCAAACAACTGTTGTTTCTATTAGGATGAGCCTTATCCATTCTAATTATGTTCATACAACCTCTACTATTGATGCAAATCTAAAGAGGAAGCTCCTTTCATTCTTGAATAATGTCATTCTGGCCGAATTTGGGGCCATATGATATGTAAAAACATAAATATCAAAGTCCTTCATTGTGGGTTCTTTTGGCCCTCTATCTTTAAGGATACTCACAAATATTCCAGTTTTCTAACCAATGTCAATTATCTAAAAATATTTCAAAGAGGGATGAGATTCCACTCAATTGTTGGTATTAAATTGAGGTCTTTGACGATTAGTGTGTAGACTACATGGGTTCGTTCCCCTTCTTATAATTTCTCCTATATTATGGTTATTGTTGATTATGTTTCCAAGTGATTTTAATCAATTCCCTCAGTTTATAGCATTTCCAAACCAATCATCAAACTTTTAAAGACACATTTTTTCATTCTTTATAGTGCCCAACATTATCAATTCCAATGGAGGATCCTAATTACTCAAGCACAACTTTGAGTTTATCCTCTACAAGTACAATGTCTCTCACTTTGTGGCTACTCCGTACCATTCTCAACTATGTGATCACGTGTAGGTTTCCAACCATCACATGAAAACCATTCTTGAGAATATAGTTGGTTGTAGGAGGCAAGATTGGTCTCACAACCTAAACAATTCTCTATGGGCCTACAAAACTATTTAATAGACTCCTATAGGCACTACACCTTTATATTTGATTTATGAGAATGATTTTCATATACCAATAGAAAAAGAACACGTGACTTGGTGGGCCCTCAAACAACTCAACTTTATCTCTATGCAGTAAAAGAAAACCAACCCCTTCAACTATAATAGCTAGAAGAGCAAGAAATGGAAACGTACGAGTATGGACACATTTATAAGGACCACACAAAATGTGGCATGATGACCAATTAGAGAGGAAAGATATACAGGCCGTAGATCAAGTGATACTTCAGAATTTTTGTCCATGACTCTTTCTAGGAAAGCTCAGGATCCAATGGTCAGCTACACTCATCATCAAGCTTATCTTCCTTCATGGAGCCATTATAATTAGAGAGAGAGAGAGAGAGAGAGAGAGAGAAGACATGTGAATTCAAAGTCAATGTCTAAAATCTCAAATTCTACTTCACAATCAATGACATGCATTCCGACCAATCACCACACTCCTTTCAACTTCTTCTGATGATTGAAATTTAGGCATAGATGCCTCAACATTAAACAAAGGTGCTTCTTGGGAGGCAACCCGAATGTTACTTTAATTTTTAGTTGATTTGGCATTTTGCATAGTATTTGCACGAATTACACAATACATCCCATGATATGATCATAAGTCATAAAAGATTTTATTGTATGCTGGTGATTTTTTTTGAACAAATAGCAACCATGATTCATGATCCAACCAACACAGTTCTTCCCCTCTGTCTTAGATTTACTATTTTCCCAAGGACATGCAAATATTTAAGTTCAAGATGGAGGGTGGGTGGTATGTATTCTACTTTTCACCACACATATTCGTTTTTTTATTTATGATATCATCAATGAATATCCATAATGCATTTAGCTAATTCTTTTTCTTAAATATTTCTATTTTCTAAAGTAATCAAGCCATTATCTAGCCTGCTTCAATTCATTTTTTTATTTTCATACATGCTTGTTGTCATCACTTAACTCCACTCCTTTAAAGAAACACCTTATAGTGAGCTACTTTTGAAACAAATAAATGGTTAGAAATGACTTTATGTGGCCGAGAGACCCAAATTTCATGTTTTCATAGAAAATGGCAAGTATTAGAGGAATTGAGAGGGATCATGCATATCACTCTTCTAACTAGCATATAAATTCAGGGAATCATCACTTTTCCCCCTATCATGTCATTATCTGAGCATAGTGGGACTAGGAGAACCACCTAATGCATTGGATCATAAATCAAGTTGCATATTGAGTAGACCCCTCTTTGACACTTCTTCCATCTTCTTACCTTCCATCCACCAAAAGAAAAAAAATCCATAAAAGTGCCAAACCTAGGTTTGGAGTGGCATACCCCATCCCTACTCTATCCGCTTCTTCGATACCCCTCTATGTAATAGGGACATACCATTATAAAAAAATAAATGATGCCAATGCGCACAACAAGCAAGGCTTGCCAATCACTCAAGACCAAAGAAAAAAAACAAAAACAAAATTGCAATCTCAAGTTGAGTAGAGAGACATCCACATTATCCTTCCATACACACTTCTATCTATTTTCCACCTATTGATACAATGAATGTCTCAGTTTGATATCCCTTTCATGTACCCTAGTGTTAAATTGTAAGCATACATATGGTTTTGTGGGATTCTCTAAACTCTCAGGAAACTAATAGACATGCTTGATATTTGAGATAGTGGTAGGAAATGCATTTAGGAAATATAATCAGAAACATAGACATGGATAAATGATTTAAGTCATCTCAGGAAGTGGAGAATGTTAGCCACATCAGATAGCAGAGAAATGAGCAAGATGTGAAGGTGAGGCAATCACAAGGGTTGAACATATCATTTAGCAATTATTTTAGATTTTGTGTTACTCGAGGATGAGAAACGTTAAATTTGGATTTTTTTGATGAACATGTATTAATCTTAGTTTTCTACATATGTATCTTCATAACTATGCTGAATGGATAATCAACCTCAGGGAGTTGGGGATTTACATCAAAGTAAAAGACAAGCAGGCAAAAAGTTGCACTGCTAGTCCAATAATTTTTTGAATTTTGACCCGACCAGTGTGGCTCAGGTGGTTCGGTCTGGCTTGTCTTCCCTGGGGGACCCGGGTTCGAATATGTGGGGACACATCCCGCTATCACACAGACAATGAGGTGCCACGCGAAAACATGCGGAAAACACCATAAACCACCTATAAACAAAAATACGGATTAATTAAAACCGATTTTGGAAAGTAGATAAACCAAGAATCTATTACATTCAGATCCTCAACCTGTAAGAAAAACAAGTTATATAAACATTTACAAGTCTTGATACGTGTCCACAGCTTATAAGATCACTTGTCTGATCATCACATGAGTTCATCACATGTTTATACATACATAACGGGCTACCTCCGACCAGCAGCAGGATATGCTAAGCTTCAACAGCTACACATAGTAAAACAACATCAAAACATCTCCGAGGACCTGAGAGTAGAGGGATGACTCTAGGAATCTACTACAAAACAACCAAAACAATAGCGTATCCATCTCTTGCCTTCTACTGCTCTTCTTGCTGCTCGGCCGCAACCCCACGACCACCACCACGTCTAGCTCAAACATCTAAAAAGGGTGTAAACAAACAAGGTGAGACACACAGTCCCAACAAGAAACATAACTCCCCGCTGAAACCATAAAACCTCAGAAAGTTAAAGGAATAACAACATGTAACTGATAAAGCATAGAATAAGAGCAACATATTGAGCAAGGTGTACAAAAGGCATATAACCAAGTATATCTTTATGGAACATGATTGAAAAGATAAGATTTATAAGATCTTACCACATAACATAAGGAACATATAAGTAATTGCAAGGTATAACAAGATCAACTACACAAGCAGGGCCTCAACCAATGTTCCGTGTTCTACCTTGAGCAAATAAATACTATTCGGCTGGGTTACGTATTGTTATGCCCTGAGGAAGTGAGCCACACCACTCAGATCCAACCGACGACTTCGAAACCTAGAGCCGGTTCCATACAATATCAATGGAAGAGCCGGACTCCACGACCTCACCACCTCATGGTCTGTACACGAGAACCAAAATAGGACCGCAGTCTCATGCTTAAGTGGCTTCAGCCACAAGGTTAGCTCTGCAAGCTACCCATAACTCTAGCCCGCCTTGGTACAGGTCTCGGCGCTAGTATATGTGAGCCACATGCCAATTCACCGTGCTCCCTGAGCCACAAACACATTCATGCTCTATCACACTAAGCCATGGGCCTGTTCACCATGCTCTATCTATCCCGAGTCTGCAACCGTAGATGCACTCGAATCCTCTCTATTTTAGGCTAGGAGAAACCTCACATATTCAACAATATGCGCTCCGGGTTAACCCACAGGAGAACCCGTTTCACCATCACCATCTACTGACGATGATGGATCTATGGCCAGGGCAAACTACATGATATGTTCCACTATAATTAGTTAGTGTATTTTAAGTGGATTGTTGAGGCAACCAGGGTGTAACACATACATAACATAAAGTTACATTGTTATTACCACCATAACATTATCCAAGGATCTCAATCCCTCATCACAAGAAACCACTGCCTCTTAATGCATTCTCATCACTTGGGATAACAATCCATGATCTCATCATCAGAGGATAACACCTCAACTAGACACTTTAGCCAAACTCAGGTCCTCAGACCAAAACACATCATACTTGTGATGCAAGTTATCTTATGTTGCAGTGTTATTCAAACATATATATACCTTATATCCCTTACCTGGCTATGAATCCGCATGAAACACCTGCATAGTTAGTAAACACATTCATAGAGATAACTGAAGGCATCATGTATTAACTAAAGGATCATGCTATCAAATATAGGGCAACATTGATGACTATATGCTTTATCATTCATGCCTCAAACCTGTGACCATAGACATGGGTCACATCATCATGTGAAGCAAATCATATACTTCCAAGATTATCATTTACTCATCATAATATATACATGATTCAAGATGGTCATAAACACATGTAATATCATTAATAACATGGAACCATCATCTATATGCAACCTGGGTTATCAGAACCCTTACCAAAAGCATACCGACCTACACTCATATCGGCCAACCACAGCAGGTAACGACCATCACCCAAGGGTGTCGTGCAGCTAGAGACCAAGACATATCGTGCACAAGGCATAACGTGTAGCTTGGTCTATGAGGCGTGTCGTGCATCCAAGGTGACAACATTGTACTGAACCAGACAAAGCCTTATCGGCCTACCCCCTATATGGTTAGGGCCATATCAGGCAACAACTACCATATGGGCTAGAGCCATGGCGTCCAGGCCAAACATATAACACCCACTAGGGTACACGTCTTCCTTCGATACAAGGGCACCAAGGGAAAGACTATCGTCCAACCAAGATAGCCTCATCCTATCGGTCAACACATAAGGAAAAGACCAAGGTGTATCGTTCAAACCCAACATCATCATATCAACCCAGAACTCTAGTCCAAGAGAGGTATCGGGCAGTACCATCCCCAAGCCATATCGTGCAAGATACAACCCAACAAGATTGTCATCAACCTCAAGCACAAGGGCCCCAAACCCTAATTGATCAACAAGATCGGCTCACCTCTCAAAAATCAAGAGAAAGGGGTCTTACACAACTTCTATCACAAATGGGAAACCACAAGGATCAACCTTAGCATAGGTATAATCTACCAAAAAGTCACCTCTCGAATCCATGGTGAGAGGAGGGTGTTGCTCAAGCAACTAGAACACAAGCTCACCTCTCAACTTAAATGAGAGAGGGGTATTGCTCACATTACTAGAGCTCAAGCTCACTTCTCTAGACCAAGGAGGGAAAGGGGTGTTTCTCAACAAGAAAACTCTAAACCATGGTTCGGCCAACTAGGTACAACTAAGCAAGAAGCTTATCTTAGAACATACATGGCCGATATGATCATATGAAAACATACGAAAATATAGAAGAAGGTAGTAGGGTTAGGGTTAGGAGTTATGTAACCCACCTTAAGCAAGATCCAAGATCCTAGCACCAATCTCCCAAGCTCTACCACAAGAACAAGCACTCTAGGGTTCGGCCACCACCTAGAGGAAGAAGAAGACTCCAAAGAGAAGGAGGATCGGCCACAAGCTTGCAAAGGAGAGGTGTCAAGCACCAAGGGAGAGGGAAAACTAAGGAACTAAAGGGATCCTTAGCAAGAGAAAGGGGATACATATATAGAAGAGGATGGAGGAGAAACCAAGGTAAGACAAAGCAAGGTGTCGCCCACCTAGGGACACTTGTCCATGGGCAATGCCACCTCCTATTCTCACCTTAAACACATGTCTAAGGCCATTGCCACATGCAAGAATCAACCACCAAGTGTCCACTAGTGGTGACACAAACGAGGTCAAAGGGTCAAAGGAGTCCATGGCCGATACACCCCATCTCCATGCTCGACACACCTCCCTGGGCGACACACCCATGGCCGACACAACCATGGCCGGCACACCTATGGCCGAGACAAGGTCCAACAAGGTTAAGCAAGGCTCGAATAAGGCATAACAAGGCTCAACAAGGCTCATCCAAGCCCAGAGCAACAGGCCCAACCCTTCCTCTCAACACTAGAGGAAGCAAGGAGAGAGAAGAACACTTCTCAGGGTGACAACTTGCCCATAAACCCTAGACTTGGGTAAATTGCAAGTAGAACCTCCAACACTCAACAAGCACAAACAAACCCAATCAACACTAAAGGTGGTTAGAAAGCAAACAAACACTAGGGTTAGGCAAAGCAAACAAGATAAGCCCAAAGTGGAGGTCAGGGTCCTTACAAGCTATAACCCTTTATAAAGGGATTTCGTCCCCAAAATCTGAAGAGAAAAGTGAGGGATACTTCCTTCTCATCTCTTCCTCAAGTTGCCACGTGGCTTCCTCAACGCCACAATGATTCCAAAGAACTTTTACCAGAACCATGTCCTTCCTTTTCAGCTTCTTAACTCTTCCATCAAGGATTGTCATAGGACCTTCCTCGTAAGTTATGTCTTCATCAAGCTCGAACTCAACTGGAGGTATCACTGTCACTGTATCTGGATGAATTTTCTTCAGCATACTGACATGGAACATTGGATGCAACCTGTGCAATTCTGGCGGCAGCTCCAACTCATAAGCTACCTTGCCCATACGTGCTATGACTGGGTATGGCCCCATATATCTGGGTGCTAGCTTACCCTTCCAGCCAAACCTTAGCACACCTTTCCATGGAGAGACTTTAAGATACACTTTATCTCCCACCTGGAACTCTAAAGGTCATCGACGATTGTCTGCATAAGACTTATGCCTGTCCTGTCCTGCTTTCAACTATTGCTGTATCACTTTGATCTTTTCTGTTGTCTGCTGTACTAACTCAGGACCCAAAAGCTGATGCTGACCAGACTCATACCAACATAAAGGAGATCTATACTTCCTGCCATATAAGGCCTCATAAGGAGCCATGTCAATGCTCCGCTGGTAACTATTGTTATAGGCGAACTCTATCAAACTGAGATGTATGTCCGAACTACCTAGGAACTACAAAACACAAGCCCGAAGAAGATCCTCCAAGGTCTGAATAGTCCTCTCAGACTGTCCATCTATCTGTGGGTGGAAAGCGGTGTTGAACCTCAACTGTGTTCCCAACGCTTTGTGCAACTATTCCCAAAAATGACTCGTGAACTGAGGACCTCTGTCGGAAACTATCATTGTTGGCACACCGTGCAGACATACTATCTCATCTACATATACCTGAACGAGCTTCTCGGCTATATACGTTGTCTTCACAGGTATGAAATGGGAAGACTTCATCAATCTGTCCACTATCACCCAAATGGAATCATGATTCCTAGTTGTCTTTGGTAGACCAACTACGAAATCCATGGTTATATGATCCCATTTCCACTACGGTATCGGCATGGGTTGCAACATACCTGTCGGCTTCTGATGCCCAACTTTAACTTGCTGACATACTACACACTTAGCTACAAACTCAGCTACATCCTTCTTCAAGCCAGACCACCAATACAGGTTCTTTAGATTGTGATACATCTTGGTGACTCCTGGATGCATAGCATACATCGAAGTGTGTGCTTCCTCAAGGACTAGCTTCCTTAGATTATCAACATTGGGGACCACCATCCTATCATGATAGCAAACTAATACATCCTCAGACTCATGGAACCCATCACGCCTTTTTCTGCCGAGCTCTGACCTGATCAACTGCACTGTATCATCTATTTGCTGTGCGTCTTTGATTTGCTGTCTCAGTGTGGGTTTTACTTGCATCTGTGCTAAAATTCCTGCTAACAAAGAAACTTCCATCTGGACATTCATCTGCCATAAGGAGACAAACATATCCCGTCTATGGCATACCAAGGAACTCAACTGTGCCTTCTTCTTAGGAAGAGAAGAAGACTTTCGGCTAAGCGTGTCCACTACTACGTTCGCCTTACCAGGGTGATACTCAATGGTGCAGTCGTAATTATTGATTAGCTCCATCTAGTGATGTTGTCGCATGTTTAGCTCATTCTGCAAAAAGATGTACTTCAGATTCTTATGATCTGTAAAGATTTGACATACTTCCCCATAAATATAGTGTCTACAAATCTTTAATGCATGAACCACTGCTACCAACTCTAAATCATGAATCAGACAGTTCTCCTCATGTTTCTTAAGCTGTCATGAAGCAAAAGAAACCACATGGTATTCCTGTATCAGCACACATCCTAAGCCCTTTTTGGAAGCATCGCAGAAAACAACATAGCCCTTCCCAGGCTCTGGCAGTACTAACACTGGAGCACTAGTTAGCTTCTCCTTCAGACTTTGGAAGGCTTGCTGGCAATGATCATCCCAGACAAAAGGTACATCCTTTCTAGTCAACTTTGTCATTGGCAACGCGATCACACTGAAGTCCTTGATAAACCTCCGATAATATCCTGCTAATCCTAGGAAACTGCAAACTTCGATCGGCGTCTTCGGTTACTCCCAATCTACCACTGACTCCACCTTCTTAGGGTCTACTCTGATTCCTTCTGCAGATATCACATGACCCAAGAATGTCACTTCCTTCAACCAAAACTCAGATTTGCTGAACTTGGCATACAACCGGTGCTGGCGAAGGAGAGTCAACGCTTTTCGAAGATGCTGTTCATGCTTTTAACTGTCCTGACTGTAGATCAAGATGTCACTACAACAAACTGATCTAGAAACAAATGGAACACCATGTTCATCAAATCCATGAAAGAAGCAGGCACATTGGTTATCCCAAATGACATAACCACAAACTCGAAGTGACCATACCTCGTCCTGAAAGCTGACTTTGGTATGTCATCTGCCTTAATCCTCAACTGATGATATTCGGACCATAAATCGATCTTTTAAAACACTATAGCACCACGCAGCTGATCGAACATATCGTCTATCCTTGGGAACGAGTACTTGTTCTTGATCGTGACTTTGTTCGACTGCCGGTAGTCTATGCATAGCCATATCGATCCGTCCATTTTCTTAACGAAAAACACTGGAGCACCCCAAAATGACGTGCTTGGTTGGATGAAACCTTTCTCCAACAATTCCTGTAACTACTTCTTGAGCTCTGCCATCTCTGCTGGAGCCATCCTATATGGTGTTTGTGCAGCTAGTTGTGTTCCCGTAACCATATTGATCTCGAAATAAATCTCCCGAGATGTGGAAACATCGGGAAACTCATCAGGGAACACATCTACAAATTCTCGGACAATTGTCACCTCCTCAAGTCTAGGACCCTTTGCCTTGGTATCCACAACGTGGGCTAAGAATGCCTTACATCCTTGTCGTAACAAATTTTCTGCCACCATAGATGACACTAGACATGTTGAAAGAATCTTCCTATCTCCTTGGAAGATCCACTTCTCTCCATCTTCATCAAAAACTGCCTACTTGGAACCGCAATCCAACACGACCTTATACTTTTCTAAAGTATCCATCCCAAGGATCACATTGAATTCATGTATATCAAGTGGTATAAGATCCACTTGTATCCTGTGCCCTGAAAAAGATAGAATACAGGATGGACACACTTCTCGAAGCATCAATGAACTGTCAAGAGGGGTTTCTAACAACAAGCTATCTTTCTTACAGCTAACAGGTAAAAGACAGTTTTCAAGCATACTATGGGCGATAAAAGAGTGTGTAGCACTCGGGTCAACAAAAACAGATATAAAGTAAGAAGAAGACAAATCAGAATGAAATAACTCCATCTGACCTAGTCACCACTCGTGGGTTGACTATCGCCTCCGGCTGACTCATGGCATAGAATCGAGTCGTTGCTTGCTGTCCACGTCCTCTGCTTCCTTGAGAAGACGATCTTTCTTGTGACGCTTGGCCGTGTCCTCACCCTATGCTACTACTAGGTTGCTATCTATCTGCCCCTTGCTGATTTTGCCTTGGCTATTGTGTCACTTCAACATCTTTCCTTGGGTAGTTGGACTTAAAATGCCATGTCTGTCCGCAGATATTGCTTGCTCTATCCTCAAATTGTGGCCTAGACGGCCATGTCACTACTACAGAAGTTGTACTATGTGCCTTCGATGGTGAAGAACCATATCCTCTTCCCCTACTCGGAGACCACTGCGACGGTACACTGGAACCTCTCATCATGGAAGGTGATGAAAACCTTGGCTTCTTGAAGCCACCAGACCTCTATCCCTGAAACTGAGCATGCCTCTTATAGGTCATGGCCTCTCTCTTTTTCTTAACTAACCGTTCGATCCTCTGGATAGATTCCACGAACGTAGCAAACCGTTCTCTATTCTTCAGCGCAGAAGTAGGTGTTGTCAACTTAGGACTCAGGCCTTTCTCAAACCGTCTGATCTGTTCGTCATCCATTGTTGCCATGTGAGGGAAAAACCTTAACAGGTCCATGAACTTGGCTTCATACTCGGTGATGTTCATCGTTCCTTAGCGCATGCGCTCAAACTGGTTGATCTTCTCATCCAGATACATTTTCGGAAAGTATCTGCTGACGAACTCTCGTCGGAAGATCTCCCAACCAACCTCCTCACCGGGCCACTTTTCCTCCTTGATGGCCCACTAGTGGCCAACACTACCCTTCAGAAGGTAGACAACGTGCTTGACTTTGTCTGCTTCGGAGATATCGAGGATCTGGAAGGCCTTCTCAAGACCTGTCAGCCACATATCCACATCCGCTGGATCAGCCGTCCCAGCATAGTTCGGAGCTCTGACTCGGCGAAGCCGCTCAAAGGTCTTCCCAATACCCGATGTTTCACCATGGGGAGCCTGTGCTCTCATCAGAGGCACTGACAATCTTTCTACCATGAGATTCATCATAGCCATCATCTGCCCCATAAGCTGTTGGTAGGCATGATTTTCGAAAATAGCTGGGTCAAGTTGGGGGACCTCATGCACCCAATCTCCATGTGCCTTCCCTCCTATACCATCAACTGATGTAGCATCACTGCTCTGGGCAACATGTTCTTAATGGTTTCCAGACATCTTGGCTTTTTCTTCCGCTGAGGGCAGAAGATAATTGTAAGAAAATATGGAAAACTCACGACAATAAACACAACCTAGTCCTAAATCCCTGTAGATTTAGCAAACCTAGAGCTCTGATACCAAGCCTGTGGGGACACATCCCTCTATCACACAGACAATGAGGTGCCACACGAAAACGTACGGAAAACACCATAAACCACCTATTAACAAAAGCATAGATTAATTAAAACCGATTTCAGAAAGCAGATAAACCAAGAATCTATTACATTCTGATCCTCAACCTGCAAGAAAAATATGTTATATAAACATTAACAAGTCTTGATATGTGTCCACAACTTACAAGATCAACTGTCTGATCATCAAATGAGTTCATCACCTATTTATACATACATAACGGGCCACATCCAGCCAGCAACATGATATACAAAGCTTCAACAACTACACATAGTAAAACAACGTCAAAACGTCTCTGAGGACCTGAGAGTACATGGATGACTCTAGGACTTTACTACAAAACAACCAAAACAACAACGTATCCATCTCTTGCCTTCTACTGCTCTTCGTGCTGCTCGTCCGCAACCCCGCGGCCACCACCACATCTAGCTCAAACACCTAAAAAGGGTGTAAACCAACAGGGTGAGACATACAGTCCCAGTGAGAAACATAACTCCCCACCGAAACCATAAAACCTCAAAAAGTTAAAGCAATAACAACAGGTAACTGATAAAGCATAGAATAATAGCAACATATTGAGCAAGGTGTACAGAAGGCATATAACAAAGTATATATATACGGAACATGATTGACAAGATAAGATTTATAAGATCTTACCACATAACATAAGGAACATATAAGTAATTGCAAGGTATAACAAGACCAACTACACAAGAAGGGCCTAAACCAATGTTCCGTGTTCTACCTTAAGCAAACAAATACTATTTGTCTGGAGTACGTATTGTTATGCCCTGAGGAAGTGAGCCACACCACTCAGATCCAACTGACAGTTGTGAAACCCAGAGCCGGTGCCATACAAGATCAATGGAAGAGCTAGACTCCACGACCTCACCACCTCATGGTCAGTGTACGAGAACCAAAGTAGGACCGTAGTCTCATGCTTAAGTGGCTTCAGCCACAGGGTCAGCTCCGCAAGCTACCCATAACTCTAGCCCGCCTTGGTACATGTCTCAACGCTAGTATATCTGAGCCACGGTCCAATTCATCATGCTCCCTAAGCCATGAACGCATTCATGCTTTATCACACTAAGCCATGGGCCTGTTCACCATGCTCTATCTATCCTGAGTCTGCAACCGCAGCTGCACTCGAATCCTCTCTATTTTAGGGTAGGAGAAAACTCGCATATTCAACAATATGCGCTCCGAGTTAACCCGCAGGAGAACCCATTTCACCATCACCAACTACTGACGATGATGGATCTATGGCCAGGGCAAACTACATGATATGTTCCACTGTAATTAGTTAGTGTATTTTAAGTGGATTGTTGTTATTACCACCATCAATTATCCCGGGATCTCAATCCCTCATCACAAGAAACCACTGCCTCTTAATGCATTCTCACCACATGGGATAACAATCCCTGATCTCATCATTAGAGGATAACACCTCAACTAGGCACTTTAGCCAAACTCAGGTCCTCAGACCAAAACACATCATACTGGTGATGCAAGTTATCTTATGATGCAGTGTTATTCAAACATATATATACCTTATAGCCCTTACCTGGCTATGAATCTACTTGAAACACCTGCATGGTTAGTAAACACATTCATAGAGATAACTGAAGGCATCATGTATTAACTGAAGGATTATGTTATCAAATATAGGCAAACATTGATGACTATATGCTTTATCATTCATGCCTCAAACCTGTGACCATAGACATGGGTCACATCATCATGTGAAGCAACTCATATACTTCCAAGCTTATCATTTACTCATCATAATATATACATGATTTAAGATGGTCATAAATACATGTAATATCATTAATAACATGGAACCATCATCTATATGCAACTTGGGTTATCAGAACCCTTACCAAAAGCATATCTACCTACACTCATATCGGCCAACCACAGCAGGTAACAACCATCACCCAAGGGTGTCGTGCAACTAGAGACCAAGACATGTTGTGCACAAGGCATAACGTGCAGCTAGGTCTATGAGGTGTGTCGTGCATCCAAGGTGACAACATTCTGCTGAACTGGACAAAGCCTTATCGGCCTACCCCGTATATGGTTAGGGCCATATCAGGCAACAACTACCATATCGGTTAGAGCCATGACGCCCAGGACAACCCTATAATGCCCACTACGGTACACGTCTTCCTTTGATACAAGGGCACCAAGGGAAAACCTATCGTCCAACCAAGCTAGCCTCATCCTATCGGCCAACACATAAGGCAAAGACCAAGGTGTATCGTTCAAACCCAACATCATCATATCAACCCAGAACTCTAGTCCAAGAGAGGTATCGGGAAGCACCATCCCCAAGCCATATCGTGCAAGATACAACCCAACAAGATTGTCATCAACCTCAAGCATAAGGGCCCCAAACCCTAATTGATCAAGAAGATTGGATCACCTCTCAACAACCAATATAGAGGGATCTTGCACAACCTCTATCACAAATCGGGCAACCACAAGTATCAACCTTAGCATAGGTTTACATCTACCAAAAATCTCACCTCTCGAATCCATGGTGAGAGGAGGGTGTTGCTCAAGCAACTAGAACACAAGCTCACCTCTCAACTTAAATGAGAGATGAGTATTGCTCACATTACTATAGCTCAAGCTCACTTCTCTAGACCAAGGTGGGAAATGGGTGTTGCTCAACAAGAAAACTCTAAACCATGGTTCGGCCAACTAGGTACAACTAAGCAAGAAGCCTATCTTAGAACATACATGGACGATATGATCATATGAAAACATTCAAGAATATTGAAGAAGGTAGTAGGGTTAGGGTTAGGAGTTATGTAACCCACCTTAAGCAATCTCCAAGCTCCTAGCACAAAGATCCCAAGCTCCACCACAAGAACAAGGCACTCTAGGGTTCGGCCACCACTAGAAGAAGAAGACTCCAAAGAGAAGGAGGAGGATCGGTCACAAGCTTGCAAAGGAGAGGTGTCATGCACCAAGGGAGAGGTAAAACTAAGGAACTAAAGGGATCCTTAGAAAGAGAAAGGGATACGTATATATAAGAGGGTGGAGGAGAAACCAAGGTAAGACAAAGCAAGGTGTCGCCCACTTAGGGACACTTGTCCATGGGCAATGCCACCTCCTAGTCTCGCCTTAAACACATGTCCATGGCCATTGCCACATGCAAGCATCAAGCACCAAGTGTCCACTAGTGGTGACACAAATGAGGTCAAAGGGTCAAAGGGGTCCATGGCCGATACACCCCATCTCCATGCCCGACAGACCTCCTTGGGCAACACACCCATGGCCGGCACACCTATGGCCGACACAAGGTCCAACAAGGTTAAGCAAGGCTCAGACAAGGCATAACAAGGCTCAACAAGGCTCATTCAAGCCCAGAGCAACGGGCCCAACCCTTCCTCTCAAAACTAGAGGAAGCAAGGAGAGAGAAGAACACTTCTCAAGGTGACAACTTGCCCATAAATCCTAGACTTGGGTAAATTGCAAGTAGCACCTCCAACACTCAACAAGCACAAAAAAACCCTAATCACCACTAAAGGTGATTAGAAAGCAACTAAACACTAGGGTTAGGCAAAGAAAATAGGATAAGCCCAAAACAGAGGTCAGGGTCCTTACAGAATCCCCCTGAGCACACTGTAATTACCAACTCCTTGGGTCATCCGGGCTCTGGCACCTGTTTGAGGAGGAGGGGGAGCTGGGCTCCCTAAGACTCAATTTTTTTGAATTTTGCATTCATATTCCTCATTTACCTTAAAATTAGCTTCAATATAGTTTTCCTAAGTTTTATGTCAATTTGTAAGGTTTTTACATAATCCAATGATTTTCATGACAAGTTTAAGCTTCAATCCCTACACACCAGCATAGATCAGAATTTTATTGATCTTTTTGACGACTCCTTTGGTGAATGACTTCATCGAGGCATGCCCATTGACCTATGCCAATAACCACCATGGGGATCCACATCATTCCAAAATTTCATCAATTTGTAATCTCATCGACGATCAATGATCCATCATTCTGTAATGTCATTGACCAATGAGAATATCATTCAATGCCATAGTTGGGACATGCAGTCATAAACTGACGAAACTTTTGCTCATCAATAGATGAGAATGCTGACTCTTCCTACTGCTGAAAATTGTGGCTTAACTTCTTCATTTATGCACCAAAGAAATGTTGTTAATATTTATTAATGTCGTTCATCCAATAACGACAGGTGCACAGTAATTAACAATTTTAGGCAGATCCAAAATAAGAAATGAAGATCAAACAAAGTAGGAGAACAGAAATAACATGAGTTAGAATTGCAAACCAGATAGTTCGTTGAGAAAAAAATGTGATATTTAAATAAATCAGTACCCGACAATCCTTGCGGATAAGCACCATTCTCCCAAACTCGATCTGGCATGAACCTCGAACCGACTCATCTCGCTCGCGCTTGACATAGTCATGTTGCACTGCTACCGGTGCAACACAAGAACCACAGGAACCACCGCTTGATAGTTGTGTCTCGGTGACGTGAAGGAAAATGCCACACTTCACATAGGAGAACAACTCCACGAAACGGCTTGGAACGAAGGCACTCACTCTCTAAATTAGGGCTCTCAAAACACACGTGAAATGGCGACATACATATGTTTTCTCTATGTTTAACCCTAATGACCAGAGGCATATATATAGACATGCACGTCCCTAATCCTATTCCCATTAAGACGCAAACACTCAGTTGCTCTTGTACACAATATAAATAATCCGCAAAAGAGAAATACTTTCCAATTAGGATTGAGAAATCTGAATAGGAAAGAAACAATTAATTACATGAGTAATTAATTATTTAGTCATATCTATTGGTATGTATGCGCATAGAGCAAGTCATATGATGATTGTAATGGAATACTTTGTAAATGATTTGAATAATAATAAAGGTAATTTCTGATCTATATGTTTAAACTGTTTCTGAGATGATGGTGGAACATGATAGATGTCTAAAGAATTGTTTTTCTCAATGACGTATGATTTTGGGTTGAGGACCTAAACGATGACATCATACAGATGTTAAGAGTATACATTCTTGTTTAGTCCCTAGTCGGTTGTTATTGTGGAAATAACCATAGACATCAATAACACTGAAGACTAGATTGTGCGTTGGTTGATGACAGAATCTCATTAGTCATGATATAGTGATATCAAACCAAGCACATAGGTACTTGTTAGAGAACAAGGTACTGGATAGACCCACCATGAGAGTGACACATGGAAACATGACTTGGTAGTCACAGTCAGCTCTCATAGTGATGGTGGTGAGTGTGATTCTTAGACCTAAAATCACTACACTCAACACATGTCGTTGGGTACACTTTGACATCATCAAACACAGTCCTGAAACATGGGTTGTTATAAAGGTGATGATTGGGTGGCTTTGACACATGGGGCTTTTAAGGGGTGAGTGATAGATATGGAATTTGTCCCTCCAGAGGGAGTTTGATGTCCTTGGCCACTTGATGAGTAGGATTGAGAAAGGCATGCACATGCACGTGTGAATCAATATGTGATATTGATGTCACACACATCTCACCCAATCTGCTCTGAGATCAAGGAAATGAATGAATGTTGATAGGATGACTGTTCCATGCCTCGAGTTCATTCATGATATCAGTGATAAAGGAATTATACATTCAATGTAACACCATTCACAGATTGTAGGATTGAAAGTTGTTCTCCAACTTTCTATTTAACTTGGGTAGCATTGATGTGTGACTAGGCACCTCTCTTTGCTTGTGAAGTCATAAGTGTTATGGACTTTCACTACCAACGTGAAATGGACCTGCAGGGTCACACACATAGGATTTAACCTGGAATAGGAGTTTGTCCACAAACAATGTTTTGATTTCTTACTAAAGGAGTTTAGTAGTTTAATTAAACACTCAATCAATTGATAGCTCAATATCATAGTGTTCAGGGTGTTGGACTGATTGATTAGAGTATCAGATTGATTGAAACTACAATTGACTGATTCTGCACAATCTGCACTCCCAACCGACCAGCTCATGTGATGAACCAATCGACTGAGCTTGGTGAACCGATCGGCTCAACTGGTGAGTCGATCGGCTCATGGACAGGGTGAAGCGATTCGTTCAAGTATTGAAGCGACCGGTTCAAGTCCAACCGAGCAAGTTGGGAAAGTAAGATTGGTGAGAAATTTCCTTTCGTTTCACTTGCCCAATTTGATTGAAACAAGGATTGATATTTGGTACCAATTAGAAACAAAAGAAGAAAAGTCAATCGGGAACTGATCAGGACCACAAACCGACCAGTTCAGAAGTGAACTGACCGGTTCATGGGTCCCAACCGATCGGTTGAGGTGTCAACCAACTGACTCAGATCGCCAACCGACCGTTTCAGTTGTGAAACGATCGGTTCAGGTTGCACAGTTGGTTATTTTGTGGAAAATCTCAAACCCTTCTACTCCTGCTTTAGTCCCGCATAGCCCGAGATAGAGAACCCTGTCCCATGACCCTCCTATATATAGGGGTATTGGGAGCTTCTCAAGGTACAACTCAGTGCAAACCAGTTGCTCTGCAAAGTTGTCATTCTCTCTAGTTTTGGTAATCGAGAGAGCCCGAGCAAGTGCTACCCGATAAGGGAGGCACATCAAGGGAAAGACAACTATAGAAAGCGACTGGTGGCAGGAGAGTGTGTTGGCGACTAGTACACCGACAAGAGGGTGCGACTCCTTCTGATTCCTTGTGGGACAAGGAGATCAGAGTTCCAGGAAGTCCATGTGGACGACTGCAGAGGCGGGAGGACAACTGTCAATCCCGATAGTCCCGGTGAGACCAGGAGTCTTCAGTCCCGATGCGACCAGGAGCTGTACAGACACCGTCCAATATCAGAGGTGAAGACTGTGCAAGGCGCGAGGTTCTGTCACCAAGCAAGCCTTGGGACAAGGTATGAATTCACAAACCATCTTTCCTATTGTATAGACGTTGACGCGATTCCTTTTGTTCTGGGTTTTGGGGAGAAAATATTTGTTTCCGCTGCTTCTCTGCCTCCTCTAAAACCCAACAGTGGTATCAGAGCCACGTCAACTGCTCAATATTTTAGGATTATCAATATGATCGATTTTGGTTTGTCGCCTTTATTTATTGCATACGATGCGAATAAAATTGGCTTTATGCATGTCTGATCCACAAATCCCAAATATACATATATGATATGTAATATTAATGCACTCAATACGCGTCGCCCTTAAACGAGTTTTGTGGTGGATGTGTAGCATGGTTATGGCCTATAAACCCTATATCTGTGTGTGGTTGTATGTGGTTGCTTGCATCTCGGTCTGTGCATCGATTCCCTTTCTCTTATTCCTGATGTAACTCGAAATAATTCGAGATTTCTTTTCCTACCTTTGCTCCCCCCGAATGTAACTCGGGGTTTCACAATTCAATTGTAAATAGGATAGATTTTATTTCCTATTATGTCAAAGAACGGTGAACGACCTGAGACGATCGGTTCAAGGCGTGAACCGATCAGTTGGTGTTCCAGAAGACCGGTTCGAGGAGCAAGACGAGCGGGTGGCGACCTGAGGAGATGCACAATGACCGGTGAATCAATCGGCTGGAGGCGCCAGTCGATCGGCTGGTGGCACCCGAACAACCAACTTGATGGCGAGCAGATCAGTCATGGATATGAGCTGATCAAACCTAGAAAGGAAGGCACATATTTCATCTTGTACAGGTTGCATGTGATGTATACCTAGATGACCGTGATTCCTCTCGGCTCGAGGAATCATAATAGGATGGCCACAATCATTGCTTTTTATCGTTTCACATGTTTTCTGTGGGATATAGCATGTATATGATACATACTATATATTGTGGTGATTGGATATGTATATGTATATGTATATAAAAACCAAATCCCTCATTTAATATTAAAGTTTTAGATGCCTTCCAAATGTGACACACGTGAAAAGCTTGATCAAACAAGTGTGGGCACGCCCTAGCATGGTGCACCATCTATCTCGTGGAAGCATGAAGGATGAATGTGTGGGTCTACCCTAGAAGGGTGCATATTCATCGTGTTGGCTTTGGGTCAGACTTAACAAGGTGATCTAGATGGGATCTAGTACCTTGAGGCATGGAGATGATCATGGCAAAGAGTTGCATATGACATCTTTCAAGAGTTGCATATGATGCAATTGGCAAGAGTTGCCTACCTGGGAGATCTGAGTTGTGGGTGACAGCCCTAGCTGGTCCCCGGCTCAGAGGATTTCAGGATCTTGACCCACTAGAAGATTGTACGCTGCAATCTTCTGAATTGATGGTGAGGGCTATCAAGTTGAGTCAAAATAGTGGGAGTGGTAATTAATTAAAGACCTAATTAACTATCATCAAATTTTATTCAAATCAAATCAAAAGGAGTTTTGACAAAATGCAATTTTCTCTTGTAGAATGGCAAAGGAATCATATTTTAAAATGGGCAAATTAATTGAGAACAAATTCCATAACTGGTTGAAGATTGTGAGAAGTGTTCTGCACAATCTAGATATACCATGAGCCTTTGAATCCACTCTATGTACGCTTAATGCGTTAGTGAAGAAGAAAGAAAGTTCATTGATAGAGATCAATGGAACAATAGGTAAGGGAGGGAAGGGTTCTCTCGCCAAACCAATTTCTTCTACATGGAGAGGATGGAAGGAACAATGGAAGAAGAAGTCATAGATAGATATCTATACTTTTGGTGTATATGTGATAGAGATTAACTTTACTACTTCTTCGTCATGGGTACTTGATACCGGATGCGGATCTCACATTTGTTCAAATGTGAAGGATCTTAAGAGAAGTAGGCCTTTAGGGAAAGGCGAGGTTGAACTACGTGTTGCCAATGGGGGCAAGAGTTGCCGCCAGTGCCATAGGAACCTATGAGTTAACTCTACCAAGTGGGCTAATAATAGAGTTGAAGAACTGGTATTATGTACCTGCCATAAATAGGAATATCATTTCCGTCTCTTGTTTGGACAAATATGGATTTGAATTTCTTATTAAGAATGGAAAATGTTCCATTTCTTAAGATGGGATCTTTTATGGCAGTCCCCCAATGTCTTATGGTCTATACTTGATAGATTTGGAGACAAGTGTATACAACGTACAAACCAAAATGAAAAAACTCAACAACTCAAACAAAACATATCTTTGGCATTGTCGTCTAGGGCACATAAATGAGAAGCACATTTCTAGACTCCATAAAGATGGTTATCTAGACTCTTTTGATTATGAATCAATAGAGACATGTGAATCTTGAAGATGACCAAGACTCCCTTTTCAGGTAAAGGTGAGAGAGCTAGTGATCTATTAGGACTCATACATACTGATGTATGTGGGCCTTTTATAACTAATGCCAGAGGTGGGTATCAATACTTCATTACCTTTACTGATGACTTCAGTAGGTATGGCTATGTGTACCTGATGAAACATAAGTCAGAAACCCTTGAAAGGTTCAAGGATTTCATGAATGAAGTACAAAACCAACTTGGTAAAAGTATTAAGGCACTTCGATCCGGTCGAGGTGGAGAATACTTAGGCTAGGAGTTTGAGGACCTTTTGCGATCCCGTGATATTGTATCACAATGCACTCCTTCGGGAACACCGTAGCATAATGGTGTGTCTGAAAGAAGGAATCGCACATTGTTGGATATGGTGCGTTCAATGATGAGTTTTTCTGATCTTCCAATTTCTTTCTGGGGTTATGCTCTTGAAACCGCCGTGTTTACACTTAACCGAGTACCATCTAAACCGGTTCAAAAGACACCATATGAGATATGGTATGGGAAACGTCCCAAATTGTCTTTTATGAAGATTTGGGGTTGTGAGGCTTACGTCAAGAAAATGTTTCCTGATAAGCTTGGACCCAAATCCGATAAATGTTATCTTGTTGGATATCCCAAGGAAACTCAGGGATATTACTTATACCACCCTACTGACAACAAAGTGTTTGTTGCCAGGGATGATGTATTTCTAGAGAAGGAATTTATTTCCAAAGGAAGCAGTGGGAGGAATATAGAGCTTGAAGAGGTTCAAGCCCAACAAGAAAACATAGAATCGGTAGATGTACAAGAGGAAAATGGAGATTCACAAGGTGTTGTGGAATCTCAGTCTCCTCAGGTAACATAAGGACCTCATAGATCTAGTAGGACCCACCTTGAACCTGAGAGGTTTGAATACCTTGTGACTCAAGAAGGTGGTGAGTTGATCATAGATGATGATCCAACTACCTACGTAGAGGCTATGGAGGGACCAGATTCTGAGAAATGGCTTGAAACCATGAGATCCGAGATGGAATCCATGTACTCCAACAAAGTATGGACTTTGGTGGAACCACCCGAAGAGGTAAAACCCATAGGGTGCAAGTGGGTCTTCAAGAAGAAGACCGACATGGATGACAATGTGCAAACTTATAAAGGCAGATTGGTTGCAAAGGGATTTTGACAAGTTCAAGGTGTTGACTATGACAAAACCTTTTCTCCAGTTGCCATGATTAAGTCCATCAGGATCATGCTTGCTATTGCAGCTTATTATGACTATGAGATTTGGAATATGGATGTTAATACTGCATTCCTTAACGGGAATATAAATGAGGATGTGTACATGAAACAACCTGAAGGTTTTGTAGATCCAAAGAATGCCAATAAAGTCTGTAAGCTGCAAAGGTCAATCTATGGATTGAAGCAAGCATCTTGGAGTTGGAATCTTTGATTTGATGAGGAAGTCAAAGTGTTTGGCTTTATTCAAAATGAAAATGAACCTTGTGTATACAATAAGGTTAGTGGGAGCTCAACTACATTCCTCATATTGTATGTGGATGACATACTCTTGATGGGGAATGATGTCTTAGCTTTAGAGAAGGTAAAGACTTGGCTTGGGAATACTTTCTCAATGAAGGACTTAGGAGAAGCATCCTACATTCTATGAATTAAGATATATAGAGATAGATCTAGAAGGCTTCTCAGACTAAGTCAAAGCACATACATTGACAAAGTGCTGAAGCGGTTCAACATGGAGAACTTAAAGAGAGGAAACATCCCCATGCTACATGGAGTCACCGTCTCTAGAGCTCAGTGTCCCCAATCTTGTGAACATAGGGAGCGTATGAATGGGATCCCATATGCATCAGCCATTAGATCCATCATGTACACTATGTTGTGCACACGCCCAGATGTCTCGTATGCTCTTCGCATGATGAGCAGGTACCAGTCAGATCCCGGAGATGCACACTCGACAACCGTCAAGAACATCCTCAAGGACTTGTGAAGGACTAAGGATCAGTTTCTTGTTTACGGCGGTGAGGAAGAGCTGGTTGTAAAGGGTTACATCAATGCAAGCTTCCAAACCGATAAAGATGATTATAGATCACAGTCATGATTTGTATTTTGCCTTAATAATGGAGATATGAGCTGGAAGAGTTCCAAGCAAGAAACATTTGTCGATTCTACTACAGAGGTCGAGTATATTGCTGCTTCACATGCAACAAAGGAGGCTGTGTGGATCAGGAAGTTCAATTCTGAACTTGGTGTAGTTCCCAGTAGTTGTGATGCAATTGAGCTTTATTGTAACAATAATGGAGCTATTATACAAGCTAAGGAACCCAGATCGCATCAGTGGTCCTGGCACATACTGCGGCACTTCCATCTCATACGAGAGATCGTACAACGAGGAGATGTGAAGATTTGCAAAGTACCAACTGAAGACAACATAGCCGATCCACTGACAAAGGCCCTTTCTCAGCAGAAGCATGATGGTCATGCTAGGTCACAAGGACTGAGGTTCCTTGCTGACTGGCTCTAAGTGCAAGTGGGAGTCTGTTGGTATGTATGCCCATAGAGCAAGTCATATGATGATTGTAATGGGATACTTTGTAAATGATTTGAATAATAATAAAGGCAATTTCCGATCTATATGTTAAAACTATTTCTGAGATGATGGTGTAACATGATATATGTCTAAAGAATTGTTTTGCTCAATGACATATGCTTTTGGGTTGAGGACCTAAATGATGAGATCATACAGATGTTAAGAGTATACATTCTTGTTTAGTCCCTAGTCGGTTGTTATTGTGGAAATAACCATAGACATCAATAACACCGAAGACTAGAATGCACGTTGGTTGATGACAGCATCTCATTAGTCATGATATAGTGATGTCAAACCAAGAACATAGGTATTTGTTAGAGAACAAGGTACCAGACAGACCCACCATGAGAGTGACACATGGAACCATGACTTGGTAGTCACAATCAGCTCTCACAGTGATGGTGGTGAGTGTGATTCTTAGACATGAAATCACTACACTCAACACATGTCGTTTGGTACAGTTTGACATCATCAAACACAGTCCTGAAACATGGGTTGTTATAAAGGTGATGATTGGGTGGCTTTATCACATGGGGCTTTTGAGGGGTGAGTGATAGATATGGGATTTATCCCTCCTGAGGGAGTTTGATGTCCTTGGCCACTTGATGAGTAGGATTGAGAAAGGCATGCACATGCACGTGTGAATCAATATGTGATATTGATGTCACACACATCTCACCCAATCTGCTCTGAGATCAAAGAAATGAATGAATGTTGACAGGATGACTGTTCCATGTCTCGAGTTCATTCGGGATATCAGTGACAAAGGAATTATACATTCACTGTAACACCATTCACAAATTGTAGGATTGAAAGTTGTTCTCCAACTTTCTATTTCACTTGGGTAGCACTGATGTGTGACTAGGCATCACTCTTTGCTTGTGAAGTCATAAGTGTTATGGACTTTTACTGCCAACGTGAAATGGACCTGTAGGGTCACACACATAGGATTTAACATGGAATAGGAGTTTGTCCATAAACAATGTTAGATTGATTAGTAAAGGAGTTTAGTAGTTCAATTAAACACTCAATCAATTGATAGCTCAATATCATAGTGTTCAAGATGTTGGACTGATTGATTAGAGTATCAGATTGATTGAAAATGCAATTGACTGATTCTGCACAATCTGCACTCCCAACCGATCGGCTCATGTGATGAACCGATCGGTTGAGCTTGGTGAACCGATCGGCTCAACTGGTGAGTCGATCGGCTCATGGATAGGGTGAAACAATTTGTTCAAGTGTTGAAGCGATCGGTTCAAGTCCAACCGAGCAAGTTGGGAAAGTAAGATTGGTGAGAAATTTCCTTTCGTTTCACTTGCCCAATTTGATTGGAACAAGGATTGGTATTTGGTACCAATTAGAAATAAAAGAAGAAAAGTCAACCAAGAACTGATCAGGACCATGAACCGACCAGTTCAGAAGTGAACCGACCGGTTTATGGGTCCCAAATGATCGGTTGAGGTGTCAACCGACCGGCTCAGATCCCCAACCGACCGTTTCAGTTGTGAAACGATCGATTCAAGTTGCACAGTTGGTTGTTTTGTGGAAAATCTCAAACCCTTCTACTCCTGCTTTAGTCCTGCATAGCCCGGGATAGAGAACCCTGTCCCATGACCCTCCTATATATATAGCGGTATTGGGGGCTTCTCAAGGTACAACTCAGTGCAAACTAGTTGCTCTGCAAAGTTGTTGTTCTCTCTGGTTTTGCTAACCGAGAGAGCCCGAGAAAGTGCTACCCGATAAGGGAGGCACAGTAAGGGAAAGACAACTGTAGAAAGCGACTGGTGGCATGAGAGTGTATTGGCGACTAGTACGCTGACAGGAGGGTGCGACTCCTTCCAATTCCTTATGGGACAAGTGTTGGGTTTTGGAGGAGGTAGAGAAGCAGCAGAAACACAAATTTTCTCCCCAAACCCAGAACAAAAGGAATCGTGTCAACATCTATACAATAGGAAAGATGGTTTGTGAATCATACCTTGTCCCGAGGCTTGCTCAGAGACAATACCACGCACTTTGCGCGGTCTTCACCTCCGGTCTTGGACGGTGTCTGTGCAGCTCCTGGTCGCACTGGGACTGACGACTCCTCCTACTACCGGACTGTCAGATGACAGTTGTCCTCCTGAGCGGCAGTGACCTCCCGCCTCTGAAGTAGTCTACACGGACCACCTGGAACTCCACTCTTCTTGTCCCACAAGGAAGTGGAAGGAGTCACACCCTCCTATTGACGTACTAGTCACCAACACACTCTCCTACTGTCAATTGCAAGTGCAGTTGTCCTTCCCTTGCTGCACCTCCCTTTGCGGGAAGCACTTGCTCGGGCTCTCTCTCGGTTACCAAAACCAGAGAGAACGACAACTTTGCAGAGCAATCAGCTTGCACTGAGTCATACTATAAGAAGCCCCCAATACCCCTATATATATAGGCAGGTCATGGGATAGGGTTCTCTGTGCCCGGCAATACGGGACTAAAAGTAGGAGTAGAAGGGTTCGGGATTTTCCACAAAAAGCAAGCATCTCGCAACCTGAACCTATCGGTTCATAAGTGAACCGGTCGGTTGGGGACCTGAACCGATTGGTTCACCACTGAACCGATCGTTTGGGACCCTTGAACCGATCGGTTCACTCATGAACCGGTCGGTTGGGGTTCCAAGTTTGTTCCCGATTGACTTTCCTTCTTCTGTTTCCAATCGGTATCGAATACCAATCCTATTTCCAATCATATTGGAAAATTGAAATGAAAGGAAAATTCTCACCAATCCTACTTTCCCAAGTTGCTCGATTGCACCAGTTGAACCGATCGGTTCAACACTTGAACCGGTCATTTCACTCTGTGCATGAGCCGATCGGTTCAACAATTGAGCCGACCGATTCAGCAACCTCAGCCGACCAGTTCATCACATGAACTGATCGGTTGGGAGTGCAGATTGTGCAGAATCAGTCAAATGCGATTTCAATCAATCCGATACTCCAATCAATGCGTCCAACACCTTGAACATTATGATATTGAGCTATCGATTAATTGAGTGTTTAATTGAACTACTAAACTCATTTAGTAATCAATCTAAACATTGCTTGTAGACAAAACTCCTCTTCCTGGTTAAATCCTATGTGTGTGACCCTGCAGGTCCATTTCACGTTGGCAGTGAAAGTCCATAACACTTATGACCTCACAAGCAAAGAGCGGTGCCTAGTCACACATCATTGCTACCCAAGTGAAAGCAGAAAGTTGGAGAACAACTTTCATCCTACAATCCGTGAATGGTGTTACAGTGAATGTATAATTCCTTTGTCACTGATATCCAGAATGAACTCGAGGCATGGAACAGTCATCATGTCAATGTTCATTCATTTCCTTGATCTCAGAGTAGACCGAGTGAGATGTGTATGACATCAATATCACATATTGATTCACACGTGCATGCGCATGCCTTTCTCAATCCTACTCATCAAGTGGCCAAGGATATCAAACTCTCTCAGGAGGGACAAATCCCATATCTATCACTCACCCCTCAAAAGCCCCATGTGTCAAAGCCACCCAATCATCACCTTTATAACAACCCATGTTTCAGGATTGCGTTTGATGATGTCAAAGTGTACCCAACGACATGTGTTGAGTGTAGTGATTTCAGGTCTAAGAATCACACTCACCACCATCACTGTGAGAGCTGACTGTGACTACCAAGTCAAGGTTCCATGTGTCACTCTCACGGTGGGTCTGTCCGGTACCTTGTTCTCTAACAAGTACCTATGTGCTTGGTTTGATATCACTATATCATGACTAATGAGATTCTGTCATCAACCAACACACAATCTAGCCTTTAGTGTTATTGATGTCTGTGGTTATTTCCACAATAACAACCGACTAGGGACTAAACAAGAAAGAATACTCTTAGCATCCGTATGATCTCATCGTTTAGGTCCTCAACCCAAAAGCATACGTCATTGAGTAAAACAATCTTTAGACATCTATCATGTTACACCATCATCTCAGAAATAGTTTAAACATATAGATTGGAAATTGCCTTTATTATTATTCAAATCAATTACAAAGTATCCCATTACAATCATCATATGACTTGCTCTATGGGCATACATACCAACAGACTCCCACTTGCACTTAGAGCCAGTCACCAAGGAAACGCAGTCCTTGTGACCTAGTATGACCATCATGCTTCTGCTGAGAAAGGGCCTTAGTCAGTGGATCAGCTATGTTGTCTTCAGTTGGTACTTTGCAAATCTTCACATCTCCTTGATGTACGATCTCTCGTATGAGATGGAACCGCCGCAGTATGTGCTTGGACCGCTGATGTGATCTGGGCTCCTTAGCTTGTGCAATAGCTCCATTATTGTCACAATAAAGCTCAATTGCATCACAACTACTTGGAACTACACCAAGTTCAGAAATGAACTTCCTGATCCACATAGCCTCCTTTGCTGCATGTGAAGTAGCAATATACTCAGCCACTGTAGTAGAATCGGCAACTGTTTCTTGCTTGGAACTCTTCCAGCTCACAGCTCCATTATTAAGGCAAAACACAAATCCTGACTTCGATCTGTAATCATCTTTATCGGTTTGGAAGCTTGCATCGGTGTAACCCTTTACAACCAACTCTTCCTCGCCGCCGTACACAAGAAACTGATCCTTAGTCCTTCGTAAGTACTTGCGGATGTTCTTCACGGCTGTCTAGTGAGCATCCCCGGGATCTGACTGGTACCTGCTCGTCATGCTGAGAGCATACGAGACATCTGGGCGTGTGCACAACATAGCGTACATGATGGATCTGATGGCTGATGCATATGGGATCCCATTCATACGCTCCCTCTCTTCACAAGATTGGGGACATTGAGCTCTAGAGACAGTAACTCCATGTAGCATAGGGACGCTGCCTCTCTTTGAGTTCTCCATGTTGAACCGCTTCAACACCTTGTCAATGTACGTGCTATGACTTAGTCCGAGAAGCCTTCTAGATCTATCTCTATAGATCTTAATTCCTAGAATATAGGATGCTTATCCTAAGTCCTTCATTGAGAAACTTTTCCCAAGCCAAGTCTTTACCTTCTCTAAGGCTAAGACATCATTCCCCATCAAAAGTATGTCATCCACATACAATATGAGGAATGTGGTCGAACTCCCACTAACCTTCTTGTACACACAAGGTTCATCTTCATTTTGAATAAAGCCAAACACTTTGACTTCTTCATCAAATCGAAGATTCCAACTACAAGACGCTTGCTTCAATCCATAGATTGACCTTTGCTGTTTACAGACTTTATTGGCATTCTTTGGATCTACAAAACCTTCAGGCTGTGTCATATACACATCCTCATGAATATTCCCATTAAGGAATGCGGTTTTAACATCCATCTGCCAAATCTCATAGTCATAGTAGGCTGCAATAGCAAGCATGATCCTGATGGACTTAATCATGGCAACTGGAGAAAAGGTTTCGTCATAGTCAACACCTTGAACTTGTCAAAATCCCTTTGCAACCAATCTGCCTTTATAAGTTTGCACATTGCCACCCATGTCGGTCTTTTTCTTGAAGACCCACTTGCACCCTATGGGTTTTACCCCTTTGGGTGGTTCCACCAAAGTCCATACTTTGTTGGAGTACATGGATTCCATCTCGGATCTCATGGCTTCAAGCCATTTCTCAGAATCTGGTCCCTCCATAGCCTCTACGTAGGTAGTTGGATCATCATCTATGATCAACTCTCCACCTTCCTGAGTTACAAGGTATCCAAACCTCTCAGGTTCAAGGCGAGTCCTACTAGATCTACGAGGTCCTTGTGTTACTTGAGGAGAATGAGATTCCACAACACCTTGTGAATCTCCATTTTCCTCTTGTACATCTACCGGTTCAATGTTTTCTTGTTGGGCTTGAACCTCTTCAAGCTCTACTTTCCTCCCACTGTTTCCTTTGGAAATAAATTCCCTCTCTCGGAATACAACATACCTGGCAACAAACACTTTGTTGTCAGTAGGGTGGTATAAGTAATATCCCCTCATTTCCTTGGGGTATCCAAAATAACATTTATCGGATTTGGCTCCAAGCTTATCAGGAAACATTTTCCTAACGTAAGCCTCACAACCCCAAATCTTCATAAAAGACAAAACGGGACGCTTCCCATACCATATCTCATATGGTGTCTTTTGAACCGATTTAGATGGCACACGGTTAAGTGTAAACGCGGCGGTTTCAAGAGCATGACCCCAGAAGGAAATCGGAAGATCAGCAAACTCATCATTGATCGCACCATATCTAACAATGTGCGATTCCTTCTTTCAGACACACCATTATGTTGTGGTGTTCCAGGCGGAGTCCATTGTGATACAATACCACGGGCTCGCAGAAGGTCCTCAAACTCTTGGCTCAAGTATTCTCCACCTCGATCAGAACGAAGTGCCTTAATACTTTTACCAAGCTGGTTCTGTACTTCATTCATGAAATCCTTGAACCTTTCAAGGGTTTCTGACTTATGTTTCATCAGGTACACATAGCCATACCTACTGAAGTCATCAGTAAAGGTAATGAAGTACTGATATCCACCTCTGGAATTAGTTCTAAAAGGCCCACATACATCAGTATGTATGAGTCCTAATAGATCACTAGCTCTCTCACCTTTACCTGAAAAGGGAGTCTTGGTCATCTTTCCCAACAAACAAGATTCACATGTCTCTATTGATTCATAATCAAAAGAGTCTAGATAACCATCCTTATGGAGTCTAGAAATGCGCTTCTCATTTATGTGCCCTAGACGACAATGCCAGAGATATGTTTTGCTTGAGTCGTTGAGTTTTTGCCTTTTGGTATTTACATTGTATACACTAGTCTCCAAGTCTATCAAGTATAGACCATAAGACATAGGGGCACTACCATAAAAGATCCCATCTTTAGAAATGGAACACTTTCCATTCTTAATAAGAAATTCAAATCCATCTTTGTCCAAATAAGAGACGGAAATGATATTCCTATTTATGGCAGGTACATAATAGCAGTTCTTCAACTCTATTATTAGACCACTAGGTAGAGTTAACTCATAGGTTCCTACGGCACTAGAGGCAACTCTTGCCCCATTAGCAACACGTAGTTCAACCTCACCTTTCCCCAAAGGCCTACTTCTCTTAAGATCCTTCACATTTGAACAAATGTGAGATCCGCATCCGGTATCAAGTACCCATGACGAAGAAGTAGTGAAGTTAATCTCTATCACGTATACACCAGAAGTAGAGATCTCTATCTCCAACTTCTTCTTCCATTATTCCTTCCATCCTCTCCATGTAGAAGAAAGTGGTTTGGCGAGAGAACACTTCTCTCCCTTACCTACTTTCTTCTTCACCAACGCATTAAGCGTACATAGAGTGGATTCTAAGGCTCTTGGTATATCTGGATTGTGCAGAACACTTCCCACAGTCCTCAACCAGTTATGGAATTTATTCTCAATTAATTTGCCCATTTTAAAAGATGATTCTTTTGCCATTCTACAAGAGAAAATTTGCATTTGTCAAAACCTTTTTTATTTGATTTGAATAAAATTTGACGATAGTTAATTAGGCCTTTAATTAATTACCTCTCCCACTATTTTGAATCAAATTGATAGCCCTCACCATCAATTTGGAAGATTGCAGCGTACAATCTTCTAGTGGGTCAAGATCCTGAAATCCTCTGAGCCATGGACCAGCTAGGGCTATCACCCACAACTCAGATCTCTCAGGTAGGCAATTCTTGCCAATTGCATCATATGCAACTCTTGAAAGATGTCATATGCAACTCTTTGCAATGATCATCTCCATGCCTCAAGGTACTAGATCCCATCTAGATCACCTTGTTAAATCCGACCCAAAGCCAACACGATGAACATGCACCCTGCTAGGGCAGACCTACACATTCATCCTTCATGCTTCCATGAGATAGACGGTGCACCACGCTAGTGCGTGCCCACACTTGGTCGATCAAGCTTTTCACGTGTGTCGCATTTGGAAGGCATCTAAAACTTAATATTTAATGAGGGATTTGGTTTTATATACATATACATATCCAATCACCACAATATATAGTACGTATCATATACATGCTATATCCCACAGAAAAAATGCATAAACGATAAAAAGCAATGATTATGGCCATCCTATTTGTGATTCCTCGAGCCAAGAGGAATCACGGTCATCTAGGTCTACATCACATGCAACCTGTAAAAGATGAAATCTGTGCCTGCCTTTCTGGGTTTGATCAGCTCATCTCCATGACTGATCGGCTCTCCATCAGGTTGGTTGTTCGGGTGCCACCAGCCAATCGGTTCACCGGTCATCGTGCATCTCCTCAGGTTGCCACCCGCTCATCTCGTTCCTCGAACCGGCCGTCTGGATCACCAACCGATCGGTTCACTCCTTTGAACCGATCGTCTTCAGGTTGTCCTCCGTTCTTTGACAAAATAGGAAATAAAATCTATCCTATTTACAATTGAATTGTGAAACCCCGAGTTACATTCGGGGGGAGCAAAGGTAGGAAAAGAATTCTCGAATTATTTCGAGTTACATCAGGAATATGAGAAAGGGAATCGGTGCACAGACCGAGATGCAAGAAACTACACAAACAACCACACACAGATATAGGGGTTTATAGGCCATAATCATGCTACACATCCACCACAAAACTCGTTTAAGGGCGACGCGTATCGAGTGCATTAATATTACATATCATATATGTATATTAGGGATTTGTGGATTGGACATGTATAAAGCCGATATTATTCGCATCGCATGCAATAAATAAAGGCGACAAACCAAAATCGAACATATCGATAATCCTAAAATATAGAGCGGTTAACCTGGCTCTGATACTACTGCTGGGTTTTAGAGGAGGCAGAGAAGCAGCGGAAACAAAAATTTTCTCCCCAAACCTAGAACAAAAGGAATCGCGTCAACATCTATACAATAGGAAAGATGGTTTGTGAATCATACCTTGTCCCGAGGCTTGCTCGGCGACAATACCACGCGCTTTGCGCGGTCTTCACCTCCGGTCTTGGACGGTGTCTGTGCAGCTCCTGGTCGCACCGGGACTGACTCCTCCTCCTCCTACCGGACTGTCAGATGATAGTTGTCCTCCTGAGCGGCAGTGACCTCCCGCCTCTGAAGTAGTCCACACGGACCACCTGGAACTCCACTCTTCTTGTCCCACAAGGAAGTGGAAGGAGTCGCACCCTCCTATTGACGTACTAGTCGCCAACACACTCTCCTGCTGTCAATTGCAACTGCAATTGTCCTTCCCTTGCTGGACCTCCCTTTGCGGGAAGCACTTGCTCGGGCTCTCTCTCGGTTACCAAAACCAGAGAGAATGACAACTTTGCAGAGCAATCAGCTTGCACTGAGTCGTACTCTGAGAAGCCCCCAATACCCCTATATATATAGGCGGGTCATGGGACAGGGTTCTCTGTTCCTGGCAATACGGGACTAAAAGCAGGAGTAGAAGGGTTCAGTATTTTCCACAAAAAGCAAGCATCTCGCAACCTGAACCGATCGGTTCACAAGTGAACCGGTCGGTTGGGGACCTGAACCGATCGGTTCACCACTGAACCGATCGTTTGGGACCCTTGAACCGATCGGTTCACTCATGAACCGGTCGGTTGGGGTTCCAAGTTTGTTCCCGATTGACTTTCCTTCTTCTGTTTCCAATCGGTATCGAATACCAATCCTATTTCCAATCATATTGGAAAATTGAAACGAAAGGAAAATTCTCACCAATCCTACTTTCCCAAGTTGCTCGATTGCACCAGTTGAACCGATCGGTTCAACACTTGAACCGGTCATTTCACTCTGTGCATGAGCCGATCGGTTCAACAATTGAGCCGACCGGTTCAGCAACCTCAGCCGACCGGTTCATCACATGAACCAATCGGTTGGGAGTGCAGATTGTGCAGAATCAGTCAAATGCGATTTCAATCAATCTGATACTCCAATCAATGCGTCCAACACCTTGAACATTATGATATTGAGCTATCGATTAATTGGGTGTTTAATTGAACTACTAAACTCCTTTAGTAATCAATCTAAACATTGCTTGTGGACAAAACTCCTCTTCCAGGTTAAATCCTATGTGTGTGACCCTACAGGTCCATTTCACGTTGGCAGTGAAAGTCCATAACACTTATGACCTCACAAGCAAAGAGCGGTGCCTAGTCACACATCATTGCTACCCAAGTGAGAGCAGAAAGTTGGAGAACAACTTTCATCCTACAATCCGTGAATGGTGTTACAATGAATGTATAATTCCTTTGTCACTGATATCCAGAATGAACTCGAGGCATGGAACAGTCATCATGTCAATGTTCATTCATTTCCTTGATCTCAGAGTAGACCGAGTGAGATGTGTATGACATCAATATCACATATTGATTCACATGTGCATGCGCATGCCTTTCTCAATCCTACTCATCAAGTGGCCAAGGATATCAAACTCCCTCACGAGGGACAAATCCCATATCTATCACTCACCCCTCAAAAGCCCCATGTGTCAAAGCCACCCAATCATCACCTTTATAACAACCCATGTTTCAGGATTGTGTTTGATGATGTCAAAGTGTACCCAACGACATGTGTTGAGTGTAGTGATTTCAGGTCTAAGAATCACACTCACCACCATCACTGTGAGATCTGACTGTGACTACCAAGTCAAAGTTCCATGTGTCACTCTCACGGTGGGTCTGTCCGGTACCTTGTTCTCTAACAAGTACCTATGTGCTTGGTTTGATATCACTATATCATGACTAATGAGATTTTGTCATCAACCAACACA
The DNA here is from genome assembly GCA_963693085.1 of Alisma plantago-aquatica. Taxonomy (NCBI): domain Eukaryota; kingdom Viridiplantae; phylum Streptophyta; class Magnoliopsida; order Alismatales; family Alismataceae; genus Alisma; species Alisma plantago-aquatica. Next base: position 695,977,388 of record OY856411.1, read on the forward strand.
CAATCTAGTCTTTAGTGTTATTGATGTCTATGGTTATTTCCACAATAACAACCGACTAGGGACTAAACAAGAAAGAATACTCTTAGCATCCGTATGATCTCATCGTTTAGGTCCTCAACCCAAAAGCATACGTCATTGAGTAAAACAATCTTTAGACATCTATCATGTTACACCATCATCTCAGAAACAGTTTAAACATATAGATTGGAAATTGCCTTTATTATTATTCAAATCAATTACAAAGTATCCCATTACAATCATCATATGACTTGCTCTATGGGCATACATACCAACAACAAGGAGATCGGAGTTCCAGGCAGTCCGTGTGGATGACTGCAGAGGCGGGAGACCTCTGTCGCTCAGAGGATAACTGTCAATCCCGACAGTCCTGATGAGACCAGGAGTCTTCAGTCCTGGTGCGACCAGGAGCTGCACAGACACCGTCTAAGACTGGAGGTGAAGACTGTACAAGGCGTGAGGTTCTGTCGCCGAGCAAGCCTCGAGACAAGGTATGAATTCACAAACCATCTTCCTATTGTATAGACGTTGAAGCGATTCCTTTTGTTCTGGGTTTTGGGGAGAAATTTTTTGTTTCTGCTGCTTCTCTACCTCCTCTAAAACCCAACAATATCCTAGTGCAAAAAGAAGCCAGAAGACGGAAGACATTCTCCACAACCCACAAGCCTGAGCCCGGCCAGGCCAGGCCGGGCCAGGCGAGGCGTGGCGTGGTACGCACGCGTGCGTGCGTGCGTTGTGATGTGGTAACCCCACCCACTAAGGAGGTGAGCATACCTCCCTCCTAGGACCCTTGGACACTAGTGCCCCATGTGATCCTACATATGAGGACCACAAAAGTTCTAGGAGTGAGCAATATGGGATAAAACTTCTTTGCCATTTGCACTAGAGACAAAAATACTTTTCTTACATGTACTTGTTGCACTACATTGGGATTAACCCATGTTAAATAAATGGCTGCTACATCAGTTATATATATAACAATCCCCCACAAAGTCCAATGTGTAATGTGCTCTACCATTCAGTTCTCCATATTATACTTTCAGCAGATACCTTTCAGTTTGAATCTACCTGAGTTATCCAACTGTGACTCCCGTAGGAACTAGGTGAACAAAAGTCTTGAACCTGAACCTTGGGTACAAGAGTATAGGTTGGTAACAACACAATAAAGACATGGTAGTAAATAAAACAATGCATTAAGGCCATGCATACAAAATTTTATATCATGATTGATAATAGAGAACAACCCAATTCTCCTGTTGCGGCCTACACAACATCAATCACTTAGCTGGAGTCTCCTAGGGTGTACTGCTAACATCCTGTCGTAAGACTTGACACCATTAAGAGACTACTCTCTTACTAACTTGCAGTCATGACACTAACAGGTTTCCCAGGGAATAGACACACAACTGTTAGAAGCATCAAACAAGAATACATAGTGTCATCCGATTTACCTGACAACTTGTTATTACCACATTGAACCCAATTTGTGGGATCTCCACTCTTTTGGGTTGGGTTGCAACTGCCTTCAAATCTATAGGGGTTTCAGTCCCATCCCCAACCTGGATTTTTCTACTAAAGCCAAGGTAAGACCTTTAGTGAAAAGATCAGCTGTATTATCTTTGGTACCGACGTAGTCCACAGCCACGCCGCCATTAGACACTAACTCTCTTATAGATTTCAGTCTGACTTGGATGTGTCTACTCTATTTTTTATTGTACTTGGAACTCTTTATTTTAGCAATAGTTGTAGTGTTGTCATAGTGAACTGAAATTGCAGGAAGCAGCTTCATTACCATAGGTAAACTAGACATAAGTCCATGTAGTCGTTCAGATTCCAATCCAATTTCATCTAAAGCACACATCTCTGCCTCAAAAGTGGACTGAGACAATATGGTTTGTTTCTTAGACCTCTAGGAAACAGCTCCTCCTCTCAACAGGAATACATATCCTGAGACACCATTACTCCCAGAATTCATAGCAATCCAGCTTGCATCACTATATCCTTCGACTATGGAAGGATGTTTACCATAATGCAGCCCAAGAGAACATGTTCCCTTGATATACCTCAGAACTCTGTCAAGAGCTTCCCAATGGGTATTGTCGGGACAACTGGTGTATCTACTTAACTTGTTCACGGAAAACACAATGTCTAGACGTGTACAGTTCATAAGATACATCAAACTTTTGATAATCTAAGAGTATCATAATTGAGACACTGGAACCCCAGTCTCATTCTTCAACAAGGGCTTGGATGAATCATATGGAGTCTTAACAAGTTTACGTGATGTGTACTCAAACCTCTCCAGTATCTTCTCAACATCATGAGACTAAGAGAGATTTATACCATTAGTAGACCGAATGATTTTAAGCCCTAAAATCACATCAGCGACACCCATATCCTTCATCTCAAACTTGCTACACAAGAATGACTTTGTCTCATTTACTACTTTCATATCAGAACCAAAAAGCAGGATATCATCGACGTATAAGCATAGAAAAATGAATCCATTATTGACAATTTTGCAGTAGAGACACTTATCAAATTCATTCGAAATAAAGCCAAACGATGATATCACAGAATCAAACTTCTCATGCCATTTCTTAGGGGTTTGTTTCAAGCCATATAATGACTTAACAAGTTTACACACTTTGGACTCATTTCCATGACCCACAAATCCCTCAGGTTGTTCCATATATATCTCTTCTTGAAGATCACCATGTAAGAACTCAGTCTTCACATCCATCTGATAGATATAGAGATTATAAATGGAAGCCAATGCTATAAGCACTCAGATTGTGGTCATATGGGAAACAGGTGAATAAGTATCAAAATAATCTATTCCTTCCCTTTATATGTAACCCTTAGCAACTAACCTAGCCTTATACTTATTGATTGTCCCGTATGCATTAAGTTTCTTCTTAAAAATCCATTTGCAACCAACTACAGAACAACCAGGAGGCAAATCCACCAGTTCCCAAGTTCCATTCAAGAGAATTGATTGGATTTTATCATTAACAAATTCTTTCCAAAACTTAGCTTCTGGAGATTCCATAGCTTGTTTGAAAGTAACAAGATCATCCTCAACATTGTACGTGAGAAACTCACTTCCAAAGTCCTTAGATGTCCTAGGCTGTTTACTTCTCCTGGGTTCAACTATTTATTCAGAATCATCTGATTCAGAAATAGCTTGTTCTGAGTCATCCTTTCCACGTGCTCGAGAATGGAACCTATGGTAAATGAATCTTCTTGAGATACTTCATTGGGCACACCAGTTTTCATAGGAAACACATCCTCAAAGAATGTTGCATCACGTAATTCCACAATTGTATTGACCTCAATGTCAGAGATATCTGATATTACAATCAGGAATTTGTAAGCATAGCTTGTCTCTACATAACCCAAGAATATGACATCAACCTTTTTCGGTCCTAGTTTCTTCCTTTTGTGTTCAGGGACAAGTACCTTTGCAAGGCACCCCCGCACTCAAAGATATTTAAGACTTGGTTTCCTTCCTCTCCATAACTCAAATGGACTACTCTCTGAATGTTTATGGGGAACTCTATTCAGAATATGGCAAGCCGTATTCAAAGCTTCCCCCCACATAAAGTTGGGTAATCCATATGTTTGGAGTAAGGTATTTACCATATCTATTAAGGTTCGGTTTTTACGTTCAGATATCCCATTTGATTGTGGTGAATAAGGAGCAGTGACCTCATGAACTATACCATGTAATTGGCAAAATTCCAAAAACGAGTTTGAGGTATACTCTCTTCCCCTATCAGACCTTAATTGCTTAAGTATTTTACCGATTTGAGTTTTAGCTTCTTTCTTATAAATTTAAAAATTATTTAATGCCTCATATTTACTTCTAAGTAAAAAGACATAATAGTATCTACTCACATCGTCAATAAAAGTTATAAAATAATGCTTTTGATCCCTCGTAGCAATACCATTAAATTCCCAGATATCTGTATGAACTGAATCCAAAATTTCCAAATTTCTATTCACTGAATAAAAAGGCTTCCTAGGCAATTTAGCTTGTACACAGATTTCACATTTATTGTTGCTAAATTCAGATTTAGGGATCAAATTTAGATTCATCATATGCTTCATTGAGGCAACATTAACATGTCCCAAATGTGAATGCCAAACATCATATGAAACAAGATTCATGCAAACAGAACTATAATCATTCAAATTTAAAATGGAATTTGAAACAGGTTCAACATGAATATTAAATAAGTTCTCCACATCACATAAGTACCCCTTTCCAAAAAACAAAGAATCACGAAGGCGTGTAATAATAGCCTTATTACATTTGCAGTCTACTCTATAACCTTCCCTAACTAAAATGACGCCACTAAGGATATTGCGTCGAATGGTTGGAACATGTTTGAACCTGTTAAGAGTCAAAACCTTCCCCAAAGGGAACTTCAAGTCCACCCATCCTTCGCCTTTGACTTCTGTAGAGCTGGAATCGCCCAAAGTCACAGACCGACCTCGAGAGGCCTGATAAGACACAAACAGGAATTTATTAGCACACGCGTGTACACCAGCCCCAATGTCAATTATCCAATAAAGTGGTTAAAAAATAGAAAGGATTTCAGGTTTAATAGACACATACCCATCATTGAGGTTCAAGGATGTAGTCATCATGTTGACCACAACCTCCTCAGTTGCAGATGCGATAGCTTTCTTTGCCTTCTTAGTAGGACAATCCTTGTTTGAGTGGCCAACCTGTCCACAAGTCCAACAAGGTTTGTTCTTCAATTTCTTTTGGATCTTTGCCTTAGGTTTATGTGCATTCTTAGATTTCTTATCTTTGGTGTTTTTTGCAGAAGTAAAATTTACAGTTAGATTTGCATCAGTAGGCACCTTGACCGTTTTCTCCTTTAAGTATTCTTCTTGTATATTAATATCCATCATTAGTTCTTCCATTGTGTGTGTCCCTTTGCGATGCTTCAGAGACATACCAAACAATTTCCATGACTTAGGGAATTTTTCTATGATAGACATAACAACAAACTTCTTAGGCAATACCATCTTGGCATCTGAGAGTTCATGAACTAGGAGTTGCAGATCATGTGTCTGATCGGAAACTGACTTACCCTCAACCATCTGAAACTTAAGAAATTTAGACACGCAATATTTTTCAACACCTTGATTTTCAGTACTAAAATTCTTAATCAACAATTCCCAAAAAACCTTAGATATAATTACTGGCGGCCTTGAGTAAGAATCATAGAGTTTGTTATTTAAATCAAACAGAATCAAACCGCGACACATTTTGTCACCCTTCTTCCAATTAGCAATTATATTTGCATTATCAAGAATCATTTCATCAGATTTAGATTCTGTCTCTACTAAGTACTGATCAAAACCCGCGATATTCAGCCAAATTTCCATCCGAATCTACCAACGGGCAAAGTTGGTACCAGTAAATTTTTCAAGCATGCTGTTGGTATCAATTTTATTTCCCGAACCACCCTGATCTGACATTGTTAATTAACAACAAAATTATGATTTCTTTAAGATTGTTGTTAATATTTATTAATGTCGTTCATGCAACAGCGACAGGTGCAAACTAATTAACAATTTCAGGCAGATCCAAAATAAGAAACAAAGATCTAACAAAGCAGGTGAATAGAAATAACAGGAGTTAGATTCGCAAACCATATCATTCGTTGAGAAACGAACAGACCTGGAACAGACTTGTCTCGCTCGCGCTTGATGTAGTCACGTTTCACCACTATCAGTGCAGCACAACAACCACAGGAACCACCGCCTGATAGTTGTGTCTCGGTGACGGGAAGGAGAACGCCACACTTTGCACAGGAGAACAACTCCACAAAGCGGCTTGGAATGAATGCACTCGCTCTCTAGATTAGGGCTCTCAAAACACACATGAAACAGCGGCAGAAATATGTTTACTCTGTGTGTTTAACCCTAATGACTGGAGGCGTATATATAGCCACACACATCCCTAATCATATTCCCAGTAAGACGCAAACACTCAGTTGCTCTTGTACACAATACGAAATAATCTGCAAAAGAGAAACACTTTCTAATTAGGATTGAGAAATCCGAATAGGAAAGAAACAATTAATTACACAAGTGCCCGATCCCGAGCCCGGCCAGGCAAGACGTGGTGCGTGCGCGCGTGTGTTGTGATGTGGTAACCCCACCCACCAAGGAAGTGAGCATGCATACATCCCTCCTAGGACCCCTTGAACACTACCCATGTGATCCTACATATGAGGACCATAAAAGTTCTAGGAGTAAGCAATATGAGATAAAACTTCTTCGCCATTTGCACTAGAGACAAAACTACTTTTCTCACATGTACTTGCTGTACTACATTTGGCTTAACCCATGCTAAATAAATGATTGCTACAGTAGTCAAATATCTAACAAGAAACCTTTGCGTGGCCATCTATTGATGGATTTTCCAAAATCATAAGCCAACAAACTTTTGTGCACTGATGGAAACTTGAAGCATCATGAGACCCCTCATCTTCCTCGCGCATCTGCTCCTTCACATACATGAAGACCGATGACTTAATAGCAGATGGCTGGGAGATTTCTAAATGCAAAACAATTGGCCGAGCTTCATTAGGGATATGTTTCCACTTGCTTAGTTGTTCTCCCAACATTATATAGGGGCCAAAGAGGACGAACAACAATAGAAAGCACTAGAGAGCAATGATTGTAGTTGTTGTTCAGTTTTAACTACAAATGCTATAGTAATTAAATAAAATCCCAAGGTGGCATCATCTGGAAATAGGACAAATAACGTTCATTTGTCAATCATTCATATAATGCTGATATGTACTCAAGTAGCACTCGAAACAGGGAGTACAAGTACTCAGTAGATACACTATATATAGTGTCGGTTCATAGATAGATGGATGGTTTCCTTAATTGCATTCTCAACCATATTATATTTAGTATCATCCGAGCATTGAAATATCTTATTAATGGCTTCGAATAACTTCCAATAGAATGCTAGTTAGTTTCTAACTAGTGCTGGTTAGTTGTGAAAATGAAAATTACTTAGTTGTACCACGGAAGCTGGTTAGTTGTTCAATCAAATGTCTATTTAGTTGTTCAATCCAATGCTCGTTACTTACTCATATACGGTACATATATATATATATATATATATATATATATATATATATATATATATATATATATATATATATATATATATATATATGTTAGACATACACAAAAGCTGGTGTGGTGAACCAACTAAAGATGTAGTATTTTCACTAAATACATATCAACGTACATATAAAAGTTGTTCTTACAAGATAACATTACATAAGAGACATCCTTCAAAAGTTTTTTTACTGTATCTTTAGTGTGCTCAAGATCCCGTATGTGAAGAAGGTGGACATGTGAGTGTAGGATGTCGTCATAGAATCAATAGTTGCCCCCAATGACCTAAGATGGTTATTTTAGAGAGTACCTTAGCCATCAAAGAAGAAGTTGATGTAACTTTAGAAGAGATTCAAGACTTACAAGCTCACTCATTCTAAATATCAATAAAATTATGTGTAAAACTCACTGATTTGTCTCCACAGAGTTCCATGCCAAACAAACAAATTCCCTTTCTTGCTCAGTAATAACCGATCCTTTAAAGGGATGCATCTCTCCAAATTTAGATTCCTACTCATTAGAGTAGAATAACTGCTCTGGTTGTTCTTCAACCATTGTGAAAATGTCGTAGAGGAGAAGTGTTTCAAATGATGAGTAAAGATCAATTTTGTAGAAGGATAAATAGTAGAAGAAAGAAGAGAAATGAAGGGGTAATATAATAAATAAAAATGGATGATGACCTACTCTACATGCTAAATTGTGACAGTGAGAAAGCATGCCTTCTTCTGTCATTCTGTGCTATGCTAAAAATTATTTGTATGAAATACCCCTCACTAATATGACTAAAGGGAGACTATCATGTGTCTGTCTATCCATTAGATGGACTGAATCATATTCAAAATATATGAAAAAATACCTCTCATGATCAAATCCAAACCTTTTTATGAGGGCTAAGGATTCCTTCCAATTTTATTCTTTCTTATGTTCTTGGTCAAGCCAGTAGAGCTGACACTACTACAGAAATGACGTATAACATCACTTTTAAAGGCGTCGGTTGCATAAATACACTGACACCTAAACAATAAAGCGTCAGTTTATAAAATAAACCGACATCAATCTGTGAAGGGCGATCAGACACGGGTATCGCTTTTATTCGGTGTCAGTTCCTTAATAAAGAATCGATGCCTAAAATTAACCGCCAAATTAAAAATTTCTAGCGAAAAAAATTACCTCCAAAATTTAGCATATGTCGTCGGTCGTTAACTAATAAACCGACGACTAAAGGTTATTTGCGAAACAGAAATTGGGCACATTTTGGTCGTCGGTTTTACAACAATGACCGACACTTATGGGTTTTCCCGCGCTGTTCGTGGGAAATTTTTCTCACCCTTTGAGCGTCGGATTTTAAAAAAACCGACGACTATGGTCATTAATCGAGAACAAATATTTTAATCGGCATATGTATATAGACGTTAGATTTTTTTCTAGTTAAAACCGACGATTATCATTGAGAACATGTGTCAATTTTTGTGGTTAACCGACACCTTTAGTTTTATGTGTCGGTTTTGTTTAATAACCGACACCGAATGTTAACTTAATAGTGTGCGAGCGAGCCCGACTATTCCCCTTTCTCTCTGTTTCATTGCAATCGGCTTAGGGTCTGGCGTTTCCAGTGAGCAAGCAGACTCCCTCCGCGCCGCCGCCCACCGCCGCCGTTCTCCTTGCTCTCCGCCGCCGCCGCCATTCTCCTTGCTCACCGCCGGCCACCTGTTGCTCGCCGCTTGCTGGTCTCTGCTCCTCTGTCGCCACCGCTCGCTGCTCCAGCGGCCTGATCTCCTGCTCTCTGGGGGCCTGCTCTCTTACTGCTCCGACGCCTCCGACAGCCTGCTCTCATACTGCTCCGGCCAACTCTGGTGGCTTGCTCTCTAACTACTCCAACTCCGGCGCCGCCTTCCTGCTGCCTTCCGCCGCCGCCACTGCTTCCGTCGCTGCTCCGGCCGATCAAAGGTAATGGAACCATCTCCGTTTCTACGTGTGTGCTATGTGTGTGACCTATAGGAGTACCTTATAGTCTGGTCTCCATCTCTGTTTCTACTGTGGTTGATCCACTGGTTTCTATGTGTGTGCTATTACAACTAGGAGTACCGTACAGTCTGGTCTCCATCTTCATTTATTGTATCCAATGTTGATTTTTGTAGGGTTCTTGTCTGACCCGACTCTAGTATTGGTGTCATTTTTACTTGATTAGTCCTTTAATACATTGTTAAGAGTGGATTTGATGCCTACCTGTATGGGAGTTGTGATCTTGAATCAATATATATTTTTCCAGAGTATTTAAGACATGACTTTGTGCCTAATATTGGATCCTCCAAGGGAGTGTTTATTTAAATTGAACATTGTATATGAAACAAAATATGATTGTCTAGTATTTTTTCAATGATCACTTCCATTATGGGTCTATCCAATACAACTTATTTTCAACAAATACATATATTGAGGAACATTGATATAACATTGCATTGTGAATTTTTTTTTATCAGTAGCATTGTGAATTATTGCATGTTTGAAACTATTGAATTCTTGATTTATTATTTAATAATTCTCTATAGATTAGGATTAACCATGTTTCCTGTAGTTTATACACATTTATTATATATAAGAATGACATCACATGTATTTGTTGGCCTAGAAACCCGTCCAAGATTTACTCATTAGGAGTAAATCTTGGATAGTCCCCGATTTGGGACTGTTCTTGAACACCTAATCTCACTTAGGATGTAAGTGTATAATGTGTATTGGGTTTTCAAGGAAATTTTGGTAGCATTTCCCCGTTTGTTCTCTAAGTACATATGCACTTGGAGAACAACGGGGAAATGCTGCCGAAATTTTCTTGAAAACCCAATACACATTATACACTTAATAGTGAGATTAGGTGTTCAACAATGGGATAGGTGGTACACATTTATTATATATAAGAATGACAACACATGTATTTGTTAACCCTAGACCCTAATCTTGTTGTAATATATACTTATTTTCTCTTTTATCATAGAATGAATAGATCATGGATGTCCATTCGCAATCGCTGCACCCCAGAGTTTATTTCTGGTCTTGATCAGTTTATTAGATTTGCCGAGGAATATAGGAAACAACCTGGAGATAGGTTCTACTGTCCATGTAGGCATTGCAGTAACAACTTGAAAGTCAGTACTAGTGACGAAATTAGAAGTCATGTCATGTGCAATGGGATTATACAAGGCTATACATAATGGCACTGGCATGGAGAGATTTCAAACCTGAAACCAGTGGATGTCGATAGCAGTGCTTGTGTGGAAGAAGAAATTGCCTTCGATGACGTAGATGTGAACGAATCAGTTCCAGTAGACATAGTTGATGCGATGCTGGATAGTTGTGGGGTAGAACACACCAAAACTGATCCACCTCCCATGTTTAGAAACATTGTGCATGATGCTGAGATACCGTTATACACGGGTTGTAAGTTTACGAAGCTTAGCATTGTGTTGAGATTGTATAAACTGAAAGCTAACAATCGATGGAGCAACAAAAGCTTCACATCATTGTTGTCTTTGTTGAAAGAAATTCTTCCTGAAGGAAACGAGTTGCCGATCTCAACATAGCGGTTAAAGAAATTGTTGTGCCCAATGGGAATGGAGGCCAAGAAGATACATGCTGGCAAGAATGATTGTGTATTATTTCAAAAGGACTATGTGGATTTGAAAGATTGTCCGAAATGTGGTGCGTCAAGGTATAAATTGACGACTTCGGGGGAGTCCAAAACTAGTTCTCCCGCCAAGGTGATGTGGTATCTACCTATAATACCACAGTTTCAACGCTTGTTTGCCAATCCTATAGATGTGAAGAATTTGAGGTGGCATGTAGATGTTAAGAAAAATATTGATAGGATCCTACGACATGCGTTTGATTCCCCACAGTGGAAGAAGATTGATTTATTGTACCCTGAATTCGGTGAAGAGGACATGAATCTAAGAATTGGGCTTTGTACAGATGGGATGAATCCGTATGGGACATTGAGCAGCCAACATAGCACTTGGCCAGTTATGCTTGTTATATACAATCTTCCTCCCTGGTTGTGTATGAAAAATAAGTATGTTATGTTGTCGTCTTTGATATTGGGCCCTAAACAACCTAGAAATGATATCGACGTTTATCTTGAACATATGATTGATGACTTGAAGAAGCTCTGTGGTGAAGGTGTGATGACCTATGATGCTTCACGAAGAGAGACATTTTGTTTGCACGCTATGTTGTTTTGCACTGTGAATGACTTTCCAGCATATGGGAATTTGTCTGGATATGGTGTCAAAGGATCTAAAGTGTGTCCTATATGTGAAGAGAACACTAATTCAATACGACTAAAACACGGAAGCAAGACTGTATATCTTGTTCATCGAAGGTTTCTTCCAAAATTTCATCCGTATCGGAGGTTGTGCAAAGCATTCAATGGACGAAATGAGGAACGTAGTGCACCTAAACCTATATCAGGGGAGGATGTTTATGAAAGAGTGAAAGACATCACCAATGAATTTGGTAAGATATCACAATGTACGATGGCCACAAGGAGTGACAAGTCTTTATTCAAAAGAAGTCAATATTTTGGGATCTTCCTTATTGGAGTTCTTTGACAGTCAGGCATTGTATCGATGTCATGCACGTTGAGAAAAATGTATGTGATAGTGTCATCGATACTCTGTTGAATATACCAGGTAAGACTAAAGATGGGATAAAATCCAGAATGGACCTACATGAAATGGGAATAAGGACAGAATTAACAGAAGTAGTTAGTAGCGATCAGAGAACGTAATTACCTCCCGCTTGTTACACATTGTCTAGAAAGGAGAAGAAAGGATTTTGTGAATGCTTTGTAAATGTTAAGGTGCCACAGGGTTACTCGTCCAACATCCATACATTGGTATCAATGAAAGATCTGAAGTTGATAGGTCTTAAATCTCATGATTGTCACACTCTAATGCAACAAATATTGTCTGTGGCAATTAGATCTATATTGCCGAAGCATGTAGGTTTGCAATCACCAGACTTTGTTTCTTTTCCAACAGTCTGTGCAGCAAAGTTATTGACCCTGATACTCTCGATAATTTGCAAAGAGAAGTGGTTGTTACCCTATGCCAGCTTGAGATGTATTTCCCTCCTTCGTTCCTTGATATCATGGTACATCTTGTTGTCCACTTGACTAGGGAAGTGAAAATGTTGGGACCAGTTTTCTTGCATTAGATGTATCCATTTGAACGATACATGAGCATTTTTAAAGGTGATGTTCGAAACCGTTATCGGTCTGAAGGGAGTATTATTGAGGGTTATGTGGCGAGAGAGGTTATGGATTTTTGCAATGACTTTTTGAGTGGTAATGACGCTCCCGTGAATGACAAGAATATTGAGGAGCATTTTGGCAAAGGAGTTTTGGGATCACGGGTGAAAGTAATCAGCCGTGAGAAGTTGGAGCAAGGTCACTTGTATATTTTACACAACATCGATGAAGTGAGTGTTTATATCGAGGAACATAACAATTTCATCAAGAGACAATATCCTCGATCTAATTCAATGTGGCTTGCTAAAGTGCATAATAAGATATTTATTAAGTGGTTTGAAGATAAAGTCTTACATCAACTATCTCAAACACTAGATAATGTTACTGAAACCATCAAATGCCTCACCTTTAAACAAAATTGAATGTTATGTCTTATGAAGGGCTTGACATAAATGGTTTCTCATATTACACAAAGTGTCAAGATGATAAGAGTGTCATCCAAAACAGTGGGGTCACCCTTCAAGCGTCTTCATTGTTTTTTGCAAGTGCAAAGGATAAAAGTCCATGTGAAGCTAAAATGTCATATTATGGTGTCATTGAAGACATATGGGAGTTTGACTATGTAGATTTCAGAATTCCACTATTTAAATGTAATTGGGTTGATAACAACAAAGGAGTTATAGTGGATGAATTGGGTTTTACATTAGTGAACTTTGAAAAGATTGGCGAGAAGGCTGAACCATTCATATTGGCATCACATGCGAAACAAGTATTTTATATTGATGATCCTGCAAATGATAAATGGTCGGTTGTTCTTCATGGTAAAAGACAGTTCATTGAAGATCTTATAGATGAAGAAGAGTACTATGATAATTATGTTGACTCCAGTCCATTCTCAGTTGGGTTTCCAACACCACCAAACATTGAAGCTGGGGATCACAATGACTTGTATGTTCGCGGGGATCATATGAAGGATTGTTAATTGATAAAAGATCACAATATTAGAGGCATGTATGTTTATATTTTTATTATGTTTTATTTTTCTGAATGTGAACTTTACAATGTGAATGTGGACTTTACAATGTGAGTTACTTTACAATGTGATTGTGAACTTTACAATGTGAATGTGAACTTTACAATGTGAATGTGAACTTTACAATGTGAATTACTTTACAATGTGAATGTGTACTTTACAATTAGTGTTACTTTACAATGTGAACTTTATAATTTGAATGTGAACTTTCAGATGGCTGAGCATTCCCATGATGACCGTCCTGATGATCCTCGTGAGGGTGAGGACGTACTTGCACCGCCTGACAATGTAAGTTTTAAGAATATATCCCTGAGGTTTCTATCTATATGTTCATTTATAAGTATATTATGTAAGTGTGTTTTTTTTATCAAATTTTAGGTTGGTGATGTACCCCCTGAAGAAATTACAGCACTTCATGAGCAGCAAAAGAAAATTGAGAAAGTGAGGGGCATCACAATGATGAACAAGTTAATACAGCAAAGGGGCAATGGACCCAAATTGGCTGTGGATTTCGATCAGGCAGGAAATCCATATGGAGTGAACCACAACTCATTTGTTTCATATCTTGGGATTCTTACTCACAGCCATTGCAGTCCTATCCTAGAATCATGGCAGAAAGTTCCTAAGGGGAAGAAAGACCACATATGGAAGGAACTATGCGTGAGTTATTATTATTCGTAACTATTTGTGTAGATTACTAATTTTTAGGATACTAGTTAATATCATATCTTGGGGTTCTTACGACAATCTGGTTTATACATCCATATACCTTGTTTTATATATGTCAATCTAGTTTCTTAAATATTAATGCATACATAATACATGTTTTGCAACCACTTATACAAGACGTACAGATTTTGGGTTTTTCCATGTGGGATTTTTGGTTCCATCTTTGATTAGTCTTGTAGATACAGGCAATTCTTCAGTTACTTCATACTGCTATGATGCTTTTGAATATTTTGGTAAATATAATAAGATGCTGATAATAGCTCCATTCAATGTCGAGCAAGTTTACTTTTCTTGTAATTTGGACTTAAGCAAATTACATTTTTATTACGGATATTGAGTTATTAATTTTCTACTTTATTACCTGTAGTGCTAAGAATTGAGAGTTATTAGTTATTGTCCCCAAGACATTCACCGTCTATTATCTAGATCCTGTGGGGAGTGAGTTGGATGTATTATATGGATATGCAATTAAAAGGCCATTATTCTCGTGAGAAATATTTTATGTTTTTATATCTGTTAACATATGTTACTGCATTACTATTTAATTATGCAATTTAATGTGTTACATTAACATATATATGGCTTTACAAGAGTAAAAAAAAGCTGGAGGAAAGGTCCCCAGGAAAAAAAATCTGACACTCATTTAGGAGCATGTGAAAGTAATTTCCTGACTCCAATGTATATATTATTTATGTGAACCGTGCTTATTTGTATTTTTTATTATTTTTTATGTTTCAATTTATAGTGTGCTACACAAGACAACGACTGGGCATGTGCCTACTATGCGATGCGATTTATGGACCTAATCATCAAACATGCGGTATTGGAAATCAATAACATACAACAGGTATTATACATAGTCTCGTTAGATAATATGAAATATATGAATCTTATTATATATTATTATAATTATGTATGTACATCATTCTCTTTGTAGGTCTTTAAAACTGAGGACTTCAACACAGGTGCAAAGTGTTTCGATGTACATGCTCCCTATACGAGAGATGAATTAGATGTTGTAAGAGAAGATTGGGCAAAAGCCCTGCAAAGAGTGGGAATTTTTCAATATGATTTTGCTGACAATGATGAATAAAGAATAACTTTGTTCTCATAATTAATTGTGTGTGAATGTGAATGAATTTTTATGAATTGTCATATGTGTGTGAAAATCATCAATACATGAATGTTAAAACCGACGTCTATGTGACCAGGTACCACGACCGTGCTGGGAAGCACGGCCGTGGTGGCAGACAGGACATAGGGCATCAATTATTATCACAAAACCGACGTCGGTTTAGATGATGTGGCGTTGGTTTCTCTTAGAAAACCGACGCCTATAATCCCTTTGCTGGCGTGTTTTGGTGGCGGGAAGAGTTTTGGCGGCGGTTGTTTAGTAAACAACTGACGCCTATAGTCCCTTTGCTGGCGCGTTTTCGGTGGTGGGAAGAGTTTGGGCATCGGTTTTTACTAAACAACTGACGCATATAGTCCCTTTACTGGCACGTTTTCGGTGGCGAAAAATGTTTTGGCATCAGTTGGGATCCGACGCCGAAGGTGTCCCCCTTTAGCGGCGCCCACTTGGGTGTCGCTTTGAAACCGACACTAAAGAGCTTAAATAACTAACGCTAAAAGGCTTTTATGTAGTAGTGTGAAAACCACTAGGTGTAGATCTCTATAAGCGGTCTTATTTTTGTATTTGACTCATTTACCAAGACAACTTTGACAAAAAAAATTGAAGAAAGATTCCATATTTATAGATATAGTTTGACAGTGATAGGAGATATAGTTTCCTATAAAGAGAGCATGAACATATAATTGATTATCACATTCACTCTTTGAAAAGAGAAGTCTATTTTTTTCTAAATCTTTTGCACATTAAGCATTTCAAAGTCCTAAAAACACTTTATTCTTATACTTGAAATGATTACTATTTAGAATGGAGGTGTGGACTTGTTTTTCATTCTCTCTAGCGTGTGCTCCCTTATATCTCTATGATTAGGCATCTCCATGAGGGTGGATGCCCCCATCCAACATCCTCGTTGACTAGGGTTTTGCCCGATCCTTCTACCACCATCAACACCTCTTCCGCCATCCCCTCTATATCTACCTCTACCTCCACCTCTCTCCTCTCTACCACCATCACCATCACCACCTTAAATAAAACCTCTATGCAACCCCTGGTGGAGGACTAGAATGATGCAACTACTATTGTTAATGTAGGAAGGTCATCAGTGAATATGCTTATAAAACCCATGGCCGTCTCCTGTAGTTGTTGACCAATGGACATCCGTACAAACCCCAAAACTCCCCATTTTAATGATGGAGACACAAGGCACCAAATGAAATTCTCAACACCGATGCCGGAAGAGATGGACAACTGTCGTGGTATTTAGTGCACTAATAAATTCACCCAGGGCTGAAATCCCTAAGTTTTTACCTAAACCTCATGCAATAATACCACCGGCAAGTGGACGAGTCTTATCCATGTATAGTTAAGGATCAAATCCCAAAGGACAACATTTTAAAGAATCGTGCTAGTTGGATCCAGTCCAAGTAATACTACTATTTAGAACAAAGAGTTGATTGGGTTTAGTTAAACTAATTGCAAGGAAAGTAAAGAATAGGATTAAAACAGAGTGTAGATTAATGATGGGAATCACTGGGGTGGAACCGAGTTTCACCACCACTATGCATGCAAACACATCCAGTCTAGAAACAACTATCCAAATAGAGTTACGAACCCTCAGTACGGAAGTTAGGTTCATGTAAGCATCACTATAGGCATCAAATGTCTCGTCACCTACCAGATCATGCACTTAATACTCTGAAGATATCTTTCAGAAGTTCTCGTCAAGGCATCAACCATGTGAAATGATATTAATAAACCTAAGTATTAAAGTTCTCACAACAAAGGGTTATAATCGATCATGCAAGGTAGGTGATTAGTCCACAAACACACATCAAACGATTAAAATGAGATGAAAAGTTATATACAAGCCATGGAATGTTTTAAGATGAACATGTAAGCATGGGCAGCGGGGATAGTCCCCGCACCCCAGCGAAGAGGACTACTCGCTCCTCATGATGGAAATAAGAAAAATGAAAGAGAGGGAAGATTCCACAATGGTCATGGTGAAGAAGGTGGCCGGAGCTCAGTGGAGAAAGGTCTTCTACATGATGTCGGGGCAGATCTGGAACGAGGAGGGAGAGAACACCAAGGCTGGAAAGGCATATCTTCTCTCTCCTTCTTCCTTCTCTTCTCTTCTCTTGCTCATAGGAGAAGAAGCAGTAGGTGGCTAGTAGCAGAGTATATCTGCAGATCTAATGTCCCAAGAGATAAGAACTTCACAGAGGTAGTCCTTGGTGGTGAAGATCATCTTCATGAGGGTTGGGCACATAGTGGTAGCCTCTCAGCATTGCGGAAGAGATGATTTGACGTGTCGGGTGGGTGGCCTATTTATAGGCACACTCCACCGACTTGCTTCTGGGCCGCAGTCGTGGTCCTCTTTAGGCCGCAGCGTGATCATGATCACGGTCTCTTCGTGTGGCTCATAGTATGGGGGTCAAAGTCTACTTTAGCTTGCGATCCCCTCTGGTCGAGTTGTTCTGAGGTCGAGGTCTCCCATGCAGGCCGCGATCTTCTGAGGTCGCGGTCCAAACTTAGGTCAAGGTGCAACTAGGTCGCGGTGTTGTCCCATCGATCCCGATCGAGGTGAGTTGTGGGAGATCATAGTCAAGGTTGTATACCATGGTCGTGGTAGTGTTCTGCAGTTGCATTGGTGTGTCGTGGTCGTGGAGTGGTACCCGTCACGGTCGTCTTGGAACAAACCCACCCCCGAGGGGTGGGGGTATTGCTGAGGGTCGAATGGCCTATGTTGATGAATCCTCTGACTGATAAGAATGTTTTTGATGAAGGATCTGGCCATCAAAAAAGGGTACAAATTATCGAAAGTTTCTTGGGCCCACTAGTGAGTTAGTGGGACCACCGTCCCCTACACCTCCTTCACTAGAACACATAGAACGATGTTCAATCCTGCAATGGAGATGAATAGATTTGATCAAAACTCTAAATAATGATATGGAACTGAGGAAAGTTGTATATGAGCATATTCAAGGGGTGGATATTAGCATTCAGTGCAAAACTGAGCCAAAAGTGGCGACTAAAACTAAGATGAATATGCATTCATCAACAACTTCAGTAAGTTTGGCATCATAGTTCAAGTCATTCACAACAGATACCATCTAGATGAACTATATAGATGAATGTTGAGAACTTGGAGGCCCAAAGGAGAGATACAAATTTCACCACTCAACAGTGGACTATTTCTCATAAACTTTTCCAGTGGGACAAATGTGAATGTCTGACTTATCAAAGGACCTTGTTTCTTTGATTCTCAGCTGGTCCTGACGAGGAAGTGGATGTCGAAAGATGATGTCAAAAGGGTAGCTCTCATCATGACGTCAATGTGGGAAACTCTACAGACATAGGGAAGCACTGGACATACAAAGCGCTCACCATCATTGGACACACCATTAGTACCTCCAAATCCTTTGGCTCTTTGGAGGAGGATGACATTGTGGCTCCACTCAAATGTCTATAGAGATCAACACTACTCAATATCCTCTGTTAGAGGTCTTGATGGAAACCTGATGGTAAGGAGGTGGAGTTCGAAGTCCATTATGACGTGCCCTCAGATATATGTGATGCCTATAAGGTGTCCAAACATATGTATGGACATTACCCAAAGCTTGACTGGTCTCAAATGATTAGACTGCTATTGGAGTGAAACCTGATTGTGGAGATCTCCATTGATGATTGAACAATGACTTCATATGATACTTCTCTGGTGAAGGATATTGTGATTGAGCTACAGTAGGATCCAAGTATCTTGAATATGGAAGGAGTAGATTCTCTTGAATCTGAGAACCCATTCTGGATTCTTGAGGGATTCAAAACTAATGTAGTTAGCATGCCTATTACTCAAAGCACAACTAGATGAAAATCAAGCAGAGGGCATGTAACTAGGGGAAGAGGATGATTCACACGTGGAAGGGGTGGATTCAACACCAACTCACAATGAAGATTCTTACATGGAATGTGTAAGGGGAATCTAGATCCTATAAATAGAGATAGGTGAAGGGATAACATCAAGGACGTTGAAGCGGTCATTGCCATCTACCTTGAGATTAGAATCAAATGCAACTGTCAAGCCACTTAGACATGTCTTTTCCCCATCGGTTGGGACATGGTTTCAAATATTGAACACATTGATGGAAGACACATTGTGGTGGGATGGAATCTAAGGATATGGGATATCCAACCTATCCATTCTATGGAATAGATGATTACTCTGAGTTGCATCAATAACTAAGGTTTCCATTATGTTTTTTCATTAGCTTATGGGCTCAATTTAGAGATGTCTGGAAGAAGTTTGTCAGATTTCCTCAGATAGAGTACTCAACATCAACTCCATTAGCTTGTGATAGGAGATTTTAACCATGTTCATAATGCCAATTGGGGTTGATGATCCCTGATTATTTCCTTGCTAATTTCAACAAGGCCATCAATGTCGAAAATCTTATGGATGTTAATATGAGAGGAGGTCTTACAACTTGACACAGTAACATAACACCTATCAAGCATATTTCTAGCCATTTGTATAGGGGCCTGGTGAATACCACTTGGTTGGATACCTTTCCCACTATGGCCATCAAATGGGGAGGCCGTCCAAATAATCAAACTTGGATGATCTTGGAACTTGCGTCCTACCTAAGTCTTTTGGAAGGTCTCAAAATGTGAAAAGAATACATTTCAGTCCTATTTGGGTGCTACATTTATCAGTGCATTTGTATTTGTTAGTATAGGGATTCTAATCACATCTAACATAAATCCTAGTGTTTAGACAGTGTCTCTTTGGATGTCAGATGTTCTAGAAATAGGTATTTCTATAAAAAGAACCACCATTCTAACTTCCAAAATGTATAGCACTCAAGCCTTTTGATCAACTGTCGGATGTCATGTAGGTAGGCAGCATAAGAAGAAGAGGATGGTTGAGTGATGGAGGAAGGGGGAGAAGGGATGTCAGGGAGGAACACAGAAGAAGGAGGATGGGCGTGCGAAGGATGGGTACAAGCTAGCGGAGGAGGAAAAGGGGCAAAGTGTAGAAGATCACAACAAAGGTGGGATATGAGATTCCAATGAGAAGATGGAAGGTAAAGTTGTGGTGCATGGGGGACTAATTGGTGGAGGGCTAAAGGTGAAGACCGATGATGCAGATGGGGACAGAAAGTGAGGCAACAAAGGACCTTGCTCCTTGGAAAAGAGAGGACACATAGGAAAGATGAGGCCACTATAAAAGATAACATGGGGACATGGAGAGTGGAGAGGTGCGGCGTCCTTCAGAATCATGCCGATACAGGAATAATTTACAAATGTAGTTTTTGTACTTCGTTAAATGCCACCAAAAAAATGTCGACAATCACTGACTACCACATAAAATACCCAAACTACTAATTTATAAACACTAATATTTAGAATACTAAATTAAATACAATACCACGTTAAATTCCACATCCAAAGAACTCATGAAAGACTAGTCAAAATCAGATTTAGAAAGCTAATTACCTTGGACAAAATGGCCAGGTCAAAGCAAGCATATAGAGACTAGTCAATTGACTCACCATCTCAGTCGATCGATTCATGTTCAGGACCTAGTCAAACTTCAAAATAAGGAAATCATTTAAGGCGGTCAAAGTTTGACCAAGAAACTTTAGGATGAAGCATTTACACAACACTAGTCAAGCAACTCAAGTCTCTAAGTTGATCAACTTAGAACCCAAGATAGACAGGCAAAACCGCCACCAAGACTTATCTCAAGGGTATTCTCCCCCTCCTTTCCCTATAAAAGGAGGGGGGGACTCAAAATACAAAGACATCACATTTTCTATCCTCAGGGCCCCCTTCGAGCATTCCTCTTGTTATTATGTTTGAGTAATTTTCTACTGGTGCATGGGGACTAACCCCATAGTCTATTCTTATTCGATGTAGATTACTCCAATGTTTGGTAGAATAATTCTTTCATTCCATTTCTTCTTGATTGTTGGTTGAATTGATTACTCTTGTGAGGGTGATGTAACCTTGAAATCCCACAAGAATGAACCCATAATCCCTTAATTGCAATTGTTATGTTTTTATCCATCTAATCTCATATTGTTTTCTAGTAGAATGATTATATTCTTGTGGGGGTGTTGAGATCTTGGATCCTCACAAGAGTGAACCCATGATCTCTTGATGATATCTGATGATGGAGTTTATGATCCTTCTACCCGTTGACTTATTTTATTATAGATTAAGGCGACGAGATCATCTGACCCATAAGTTTGAATGTCAGCATGGAAATCACATGTTTCAGAATGAGATCTTGGATAGGGACATTTTAGATGGTTGGATGGGAATCCGTAAATGTCAGGATCAACGTGTTTGCTGGAAGTCTGACCTTTGTGAGATTTTTGCTCCGAAAGGATACAAATTCACATGGTCCTGATTTGATTACTGATCTTAGGAGTTGATTCAATGAGTGGAAGCTTGAATATTGGTGGTGGTTTCCCAGACCTCCAATTATTTCTATCATTTGTTTAGTTAAAATTTCTGCATTTTTACTTTCTGTCTTAGCATAATCAAACTCTCACAATTTCAATTTTTACTTTCTTGTTCTTGTGATGGTTTTGAATCTCAACCATCTTTTTGCCGTCCCTTGAATTGATACCTTACTACCAGAAAGTTGACTTGTTACTGGAAACGAGTTGATTATCTCTTTTAAAAGGTTAAACTCTAGGACTTTTTCTTGTGATTTGTTGTGCAAACAATGCACATCAAATTTGACACCATTTCAGGGGACGACACATGTCTTTTTTGAATATGATCTCTTATATATATGATTACTCTTTTTTATTTGTAATTTTAGTTGGGTTTTAGAATTTTTAGTTTGTTCTATAATTTTATTTGTTCATAATTCCTTAGCTTCTTTATAATTTTTGGACTTGTTCTATAATTTTGTTCCTTACTTATTTTTCCTATCAAGATCTATTTTGGTACTGATTCTCCTCTTTCAACCGAGTTTCCATTCTGATAGTACTACTTTCTATTTTATTTTGTAATATTTAGTTCTATTATAATCTCTTGGTTATCTTGTAACTTTCCTTTAGTCAACTTTCATAATTTTTAGTTGTGTTCCATAATTTCCTTTCTTAGATTTTGGTAATTTATTTTCCTACTGAGATCCATTCCGCTAGTGTATCCCCTCAGTCTACCAAGTTTCCATTTTGGTAGTACCTCTGCTAGTATGTTTTATAATTTTTAGTTTTTTTGTAATATTTTAGCTTATCTTTTTCATTATTAACTCTTTAGATAACTCCTTAAATTGTTTTGTAATCTTAATTTCTTTTATAGATTTTTTTTTATAATTTCTTCTTTATTGGATCCTTTTCCTTTATTTCTACCTTAGATTCTTTTTTGTAATATATTTCTAAAAAATATTTTTAAACGGAGTGGTTAACATGTTATATTTCACAATGTCAATTGTGTGGTTATTACAACCATACATCTCTAGATTATCCAAATGTGTCGCCTCCTATTATGGTGGCACCTTGTAATATCACGTCTTCTTATCAAAGAGGATATAATGAAAATAACAATCCACAAACTTCTGAAGACTATCATGAAGATATCAAGGATGTATGACCAAGAATATATTGGGCATTATGGCGAGGATAAACAAGAATTTTTTTGAAGAGTATGGACCTTATTGTGAAAGGATATATACCCCTCAATGAGAGGAATAAATTAAATCTCTAGAAACAATTGTAGCCGAGCAATAGGAAAAATTAGAAAACTAACAATCCTTGTTATATACTTTCCTAGAGGCCACATTGTCAGGACCTCTCTTTTGATTAGCAAAAATGTCAACCATTGTAGAAAATCCCTAACCTTAACTCAGTTTTTGAAGTAGAACTACTGGAAAAATACATAAATCCCAACCAAACAAAATAAACCTTGTTAATGCAATCATGTTTTAGGGCTTCATCTTGTGTCATATTGCACTTTGATCACATCTACAATTGTTAGATTACATGTTGTTTCCCTCAATATGTGTTTTACTATCAAATGCAATTATTGATGGTTTTTTCATGTTTTATAAATACTTTGAACACTAATTAATGGAAGAGAGAGAAAGATGATGGTTGAATCTAGGTCTTCACCAAGCTTGGAGGATCCCAAAATGAGGCCAAAAAAGCTCCCAACCTACCCTAAGTGATCAAAGAATGTATTGACACAATAATACTCATGGATAACCAAGTTCAAGGCTCAAATGCAAGGGGGCGACTCCAAAACGACTGTGCTACCATGGAATGACCATTCTGGGACATGCCCCAATCAACAGAACCTTAAAAAAATAACCCAGAATCCTAGTAGTCTCATGCTAGACAGAGCCCAGTACAGCCATTCTAGCCAGAGCGGCCGTGTTGGTAGACCTAAAAAGCTTATCCTAGATAAAGCTTAATAAAGGATTGTCACCACACCTTTCAAGCTTGTGTATGGGAAAGCTGCCATTTACCCCTTTGATTTGAAACACAACACTTTGTGGGCTTTGAAATCCATAGATATGGATATGGACACCGCAAGAGTAAGAAGAAAGTTAAAGATCCATGAATTAAAGGAAATGAGGCATGATGACTATGAGTTGCCAAAGAGATTCAAGGAAAGAAATAAGTTTTTTCCTAATAGATTAATCAAGAAGAAGTCATTTGAACCCAGACAATGGGTGTGTCTGTACACTCAAGGCTGAAATTCGTCATCGAGAAGCTTAGATCAAGGTGGGAGGGGACATACCTAGTGAACCATGCGTACGCATCCGGTGCTATTATGATATGTGAAAAAGAAGGTACAAAATAATTCATAGTGAATGGTCAAAGATTGAAATTCATTGTGGAAGTTGGGCCCGACAAAAGCAATCAAAGTTTTGATATTGTCATGCTAGTTTAGAAACTCCCAATTGATGAAGAGATGTGCTTAAATGCACATGAGTGAGATATCTACTACAAGGATGGTTTGAAGTTCCCAATAGGTTGATTGATCCAAGAATCAACAAGAACAGATGAAGGCGTAAAACTTAATGCTAGTAGGAGGCAACCCACTTAGGTTGGAAATTTTTGCACCCAACCTTAAATTTTTAACACTTTTCATTTTCTTTACACATTTCAAGAAACACATACACACTTGTGTTTAATGTTTAGTTTTGGAATGCGACAGGTGAAACTAGTTAGAGTTTGAGAGAGAGGGTAAACTCTAGATAAAATGATTAAGAAAATATCAATTGGATTGAAGGTTTTGTATGAAGTATGATTGAGAGATTTGAGAAATTTTAGAAGTTTTAGATATTGGGAGAGCCAACACGATCGTGTTGGGTTTGGTCAGTTTAATAGGGAAAAATCTAAGTTTTATATTTGGTCAACATGACCATTCTAACCAACATGATCATTCTGGCATTACGCCAGCACAATCGTGCTAGCCAAAATGACCACTTTGGCCCTGACCCACGACTTAAGTGAATCATTTCTTCTTCCAACATCACAACCCACACCTCATTCCACCTGCACAAAATATCCATTTCATGAACAAAAGTGATTAGGGTGACCTTCGATGACCCCCAAATTGCTATCTATTCCTCCCAAACTCCAAATTCAAGCTCCTTTAAGCCCCCCCCAGGCCTTATTCTACCTCCAACACCTCTTTCCACCCTTCCTCCACCTATATTTCTCCATTCGTAGGAGGATTTTTCCCCAACTCTTAGGAAGGACAAAAATCCTTTTTTTCCTTTCACTAATTCACCTAGAAAGATGAAGAAGAATGGGAAAGATATCAAGAAGGGAGTTGAGAACACTATGAAGATCCTCACGAGAGGCAAACGCCACACAAAATATGTCTCCATAGACATCTTCCTTCCCTAACACAACCCTACACTATTGTCATCAAATTCAATTTCTGACTCCTTGTGAAGTTCGACATCGACGCTCTCATCTACGGTCCTCCTCTAACCACCACACATTAGACCCATGCTACAACAACCCCAATGAAAATAAGGAGGAAGAAGAAATGGAAAATATGGTAGATTCCATTGAAGTTGATGCTCCAACCTAAGAGAGAACATCCAAGAAAGTTTTTGTCACATCATCCTCATGATTGCCTCCGCGCCTACTCTAACGAGGCTCTCTACATTATCAACTCAACCTCATGCCACACAACAACCCCCAAGATGAAGACTGTTGGTAGAAGAAGATGACGATACACTAATTGAAATGGTGCCCTTAAACTTGGATACGAGTTTGGGGTCCCATGACTATCAAGAGGAGGAGGGGAATGAGACTGAGAGTGAAGAGGTAGAGGATGAACTAGTTGATTTCTTGTCAAAGTTTGAGGAGGACCAAAAAGTGGGTGAAAAAATAGCCTAAAGAGGCTACATGTGGTAGAGGGAATCAAGAAAAGTTCTTGTGAGACCCCTTCACCCTGAGTGCACAAAAAGGCAGGTGATTACTTCAAGGTATGAATGTGTGCATACCACACAAGTGTTAGGAATCTTCAGCTACTACAAAGTAACCAAAAATAACTTTAAAACATCATTTAGAGCATGTCTATGAACAAATCAGTAGATATTTCTTAGTTTAGATTAAAAATCCTTCTGCATGCGTAACAAGTCAATATCTAAACATTTTGAATGAATACATAACAATGACATCATCTTCTTGACACTCACCAGCCAGACCAGGAACACATCCTGTAGTATTGAAGCTGAAGTACACATATGAAATTTCTACCAAATAGTACTATCAAATAGTAAGAAATTCAAATCATATTCAGAGTATATATAAATCCCAACATTTACTACTTCTCAACAAGATAGATCAAAATATATAACACATAATCTATATAATAGAATGATTATTTTCCACAACAAGAAAATAAACAACAATGGCAAATTATTAGCTAGCAATACTAGGAATGTAACTTACATTCAAATCATTTTATACATGACTTGTCACCTTTTATTCATTTTCCCTGAAACTACTTGGCCTCTACCTCACCAAATAGAAGTTGCGACACCTATTTCTTGTGTCAATGACTCACCATCACTATCTTAGGGTTTAACCGGACACCCTAAGATATCAACAACAGACCTTGGATACCTAAGGGTTACCTAAAGAGGTTCACGTCCTCATCTCGAGTACACAATATAGGAACCAATAAAACAATATATAACACATATCACAACATTTTTTGTATTTTCATATTTCAAATATTTCATTTCGGAGTCTATTCCTAATGGACATAGACTTTCATAGAAAGGATTTAGGGCCAAAGACACTCGAGATGGATCACTCCTAATCCTGGTGGTTTAACTTTTAAGGTCTCATTACACACTCTAAAAGTCCTTCTTATTTATCAATTACTTTAAGGAGATCAGTTTTGTTTCCCCAATGTGGATCTCGAGGGAATTCATGGTGTTCAGGGCACCTAACTAGATGTGTCTTCATTTACCTTATTATTAATATATTTTACACATATTAAAAGAATCCAAAACATCATGTATCATATGTGTGTATTCTTTCATAACTATAATAACATGAAATAGATTAGGCTTATCAAGAAAGACAATGACCAAAACAAGAAGCACAACGATCTATAATTTGTAACACATATAATTCTTTACATTTCCACACCATCTCATAGCATTCATAATCAATGGGATTTCATTGCAAGACATAATCTCAATGTACAACATTTACCCTCATTATGGTTTGATCATCATCAGTGGGGTGTCAGCCGAGACACAATCTCATTGTCTAGCATTCAACCTCATATGGGTTTCTCAAAAATTATCAAAGAATGTAAATTCTATGTCAATATATTTCTTATCTGTTCATTTCATATCATAATTCTCATTGTGAGCAGAGATATTAGGCAATATAAACATATATACATCTCATCTCATTCATCATGCTCAAAATAGGCTTAATATGCAATAAATACTTATTCTATCGAATTTCTATAGATATGAATGAATCTCAAGTATAAACATGCATAACACATTTAATACTTTCCTCTTACAAAAATTACCACTATTTAGTTTGGGCTACTATTCAACACATAAGAGATCTCTTTTGAAGTCAATCAGAAAAGACCGTCCTCAGAATACAAGTATACTAACATACAATTACAATCCAAGAGAACATTCTTATTAACCAATTTATATCCTTATATTTCATCTTTTAATTTAATTAAAACATACTCATATGCATTCCTTAATCCCTCATTTGAGATAATTATTCATTAGCATCATATATCCCATCATTTTAGGGTTAGAGTTAGGTTCTTAGATCCATCCACTAATTTTCATCATTTCCATTTCATTTCATATTCATTGGTTTTTAACTTCTTCCATGTGATGCTCACCACTATTCTTAAAATCAATCATTCTAAATTTACTTAATATATGTAGTTTCTCTCTCATTGAAATCCTTCCTAATATGATTTAAATATATTTCATGTAATTTAGGTCCATACACATGTACTCAGAATATATAGATTATATTCTTCATCATACACATTTCATTAATTTCATTCGTAACTTTTCATCACCATTCAAATATTCTTATCCATCTTCTTTTCTTTTAATTAGTTGAGTGTACCATGTCATGCACTTCGAATGGAATTCTTATAATTAAAAAATATCATTCTATCCCATATAATACTACCCACTTTAGCTTAAAAGAATGGTTCAGGTTACATCTTCTTACATCATAATATCTAATCATCCTTCCCAATTCATATTTATGTAGCTTGTATAAAAGGACCCAAATTCATGTGAGGGCTACTCATTATTCCATAAATTATACTAAAGTATATGAATTAGGGTTAGATCATATTAGTAAGACTCATCATCTTCAATTGAAGTATTAATACCTACACTTCAATATTTCATCACATATACAACATTATATACAAGTTCTAGCTTTATCACTCATACTCATCTTAATACTAAACTTCTAGGGCTTTCAAGAAGTCATCCTTAGTTCAACACATCATAAGAATCATACCATAAAGTAATCTCATCATGGTGTGAAAGGCTTCATTAGGGCTATTAACACACATGGAAACCCTAGTTTCCATTTTCATATATTTCATTCATAAAATAATAGTATACATTGATTAATTAACTCATTTGATTCAATCTCACAACGCAAACCATAAACAAGGAATATCACCACCTCATAGTGATCCTTTTGTATATATCATGTTTAATTTTAGTAAGATTCAACAATACACTGGTATAATTCATTCAAATACAATTCAAATATGATTCTATACATATCAATTCAATTCCCAAGCATATCACACATTGGGATGATTTTAAGGCAATATTCATATGAAATAACATAGTCATCTATCCATAGATTTTTCCATGGAAAAATAGTCAAAACATTAAAAACTAAGCAAGTTCAACTCAAATATAAATAATCAAAATTAGTAGAATTTGATTGCCTAATATCTTTCCAAATCAATACCCAATCACATACAAATACGAGCAAGGTTTTTGATTATTTTAGCTGGATTGAATTAGGCTTTCCACATGAATACAGAGCTTAAGAGGGATATAGACACTCACCTAAGGTTTCAAGAACCTTAAGGACTTAGTTCGAATTATGAATTTCTAGAAATCCAATCCAAATCTAGCAAATGAATCCATTTCTTCCTTCTCCCAAACTTGTAAACCCTAGGAATGGAGATGAGGAAAGAAAAAGTGAGAAAAGAGGTCGATTTCACATCATTTCAAATCAAATCAGTGGAGGGAAGGAATTGACATTTGATAGAAGATTCATCATGAAATACTATGCAAAGAAGCTAAATTTACTTGATTTTGCCATTTCCTGGATGGTGAAACCCTAGGTCAACAGCTCCACCACTTACTCCTATCAAAACCTAGCTCTCCTCTCTCTCTAGAATTTTATTTCTCTAGAATGGATCACGAAATATGAGGTCTCCTTGGGTTTTATGTTACTCATATAGTTCAATTAAGGTACTTGGGTCAATTGCAAATTGACCCAATCAAAGAGACCCCCAGAGAAGTAAGAGGAGCCTAAAATGTTTTTTCGTGATGATGATGATGATGATCATCCCATGTTTATGTCATTTATGTCAGATCCTACTAAAATAAAATAGACCAAGGAATTAAAACCTTCATGCAATGAGTACATTGGTATATAGAACATTCATCTAGAGGATTTATTACTTGAGTATGAAAAGTCACAACATGAGAGTCATCTTTATACTGAAGCTATAACAACTCCTCCTATTGTAGACATATACATCCATAAGTTACCAATGACCAATCCACTTTTCTTGAACCTTTTTTGGATAATGAACTGCCACTCTTCCATGGTAGTCAATAGATGTTTATGGAGAAAAGGTTACTCATCAAGAGCCTCATACTCCACCACAACCTGTTCCTTATTCACATACAACTGATCTAGATGGGGAGCCACCACTGCTTGAAGAAAGTCACATGCCCCAACTCCTTGACTGTAAGGACCCTAACCTTCGTTTAGGGTTTACCCTGTTTTCTTTGCTTAACCTTGGTGCTTTGTTGCTTGCTAATCACCTTTAGTGGTGATTAGGGTTGGTTGCACTTTGTGGAGAGTTGGAGGTGCTACTTGCAAATAACCCAAGTCTAGGGTTTGAGGGCAAGTTTGCCACCTTGTGAGGTGTTCCTCTCTTTCCTTGCTTTCTCTAGAGTAGAGAGGAAGGCTTGGGCTCGTTTCTTGGATTTTGTTGGGATTGGTTTAGCTTGTTGGGCCTTGTGGTGCCTTGTTTTGGCTTGGTTGGACCCTTGTATCGGGCAAGAAGTGGTTGTGTCACCCTGATGGAAGTGTATCAGCCAAGTAGGGAGTGTGTCGCCCATGGCAAGAGGTGTATCCCCCTAGTGTATCGCCCATGATCTTTGACCTAGCCTTGACCTCATTTGTGTCTCCACTAGTGGACACTTGGTACATACCTTGGACATGTGTATAGAGCTTGCTAGAGTGGTGGCTCGTCAACTAGGACAAGTGTCCCTAGGTAGGCGACACCTTTCTTGGTTCTACCTTGTTTTCTCCTCCCTTTCCTTCTATATAGGTGGTTCCTTTCCTTAGCTAGGAGTTCATTTGGTCCCTTGGTTCCTCTCCACCTCCGTGTGCACGACACACCCTTCTTATTTGCAATTGGTGGCTGATACCCCCTTGGAGGAGCAGCTTGGTGGCCAATATCCTTGGTGTTTCCTTCTTCCTTGCTTGGTGGTGCTTGGAGCTAGGAGCTTGGAGCTTGCTTGAGGCGGGTTACATAACTTCTAACCCTAACTACACTACTCTCTTTCCATGTTCTTCTATGTTGATGATCAGTGATGCATGTTAGTAGTTTAGTTCTTGTTTAGTTTCTCCTTGTTGGCTGAACCTATGATCTAGGGTTTCTTGGTGAGCAATACTCCTTTCTCCCCTTGGTCTAGAGGAGTGAGCTTGAGCTTCTAGTATCATGAGGAACACCCCTCTTTCTCTTAGACGATTGAGGTGAGCTTGTGTTCTAGTTGTTTGAGCAATACTCTCCTCTCACCATGGACTAGAAGGGTGAGCTTGGTTATGGTGGTGACTCTTTCTAGGGTTTGCCCTTGTGGCCATTTGGTGATAGTTGATGTGCAAGACTCCTCTTTCTTAGTTGATTGAGGTGAGCCTCTTCTTGACCCACTAGGGTTTCAGGTGTCCTTGTGCTTGAGGTGGAAGATGACCTTGTGAGTTAACACTGTGACGATATGAGCATGGGGAGGTGCTGCCCGACAACCCTCTTGACCTAGACCCCTTGCACGACACATGTGTGGGCGATACCCCCTTTGGTCCCTATTGGTGACGGACATCACAACCTTGCCTTTCCCTGTGACGGCCGTTAGGCCATGGTTTGGATGGCTGGACAATAGGTCTGTGATGTTTAGTTGAGATGAACCCTTAGACGATACCTCTTGTGGAGCACCTTGCCCGGTTTACACTTGAGGTGAGTGATGTTGTGGCGGGTGTGCACACTATCTCTTGACGCCTGACACAAGCCCTACATGTTAGGATAGGGTTCACGCTACCCGTGCACGGTTTGAACTTGAGCTTGACACCATGTCACCCGGCAGAGCTGCACGCCCCCATTGTGTGTCACAACAGCCGATACCCTATTGCCCGATAGCGTGCACGTCATGGTGCGCGTTGCACTAGCTGATACACCCTGCACGGAACAGATGCACGGCTAGCCCTTGGCCGTTTCCTGGTATGCCTAAGTGCACAACACCTGACACAGCGTTGCTTAGCTGCACGCTTGAGATCAGTTATCCTTGGTAACGCAGTGTCGCGCGTCGCGCGTTGCGCTGGGACGATGGCTGTGGTGAGTTGGATATGAGATGAGGGCAGGATGCCCGATACAACCTTTAGTGAGGGTGAGCCCTGCCCGATACAGTTTTTAGTGAGGGTTTTGAGTACTTCTTGTGAGGGTTCCGTTTGTCATGGAAAGCCGATGTGTTGACTATATTCTTGTTAATCAATGGATACTCGTTGCATGATAGTATTCAATATGATAGTATAATTCTAAGAACTATAATGAGAATGCAATAGGGTTTGCTTAATGATGTACCTTATACATGTGATCATAAGATGAGGCATGATTAAGAAAAGGATATAATCATTAATGTCACTTTGTGTTGATAAAGCACTTAATCCTAAATGTCACCATGTGCTGATAATATGAGTTTCTAAGTTATTCATGATGATTATCGAATAGTACTAACCATGAAGGTGATGCATAGTCAAATAAAAGGCTATGAGGAATGAATATATGAAAACAATGAGATAACAGGTACATTATGAATGCTATTCCATGATGATGATGATGTAAGACCTGAGAGGCTGTGGCATCATATGATGAGGGATTGAGATCCCGTGGTATGTGATGATCCTTGAGATGAATTTGGATGATTGGCAAGAGGCCAAGTGATAATATGTGAGGTTGGATCCTTGTGTTGGATCAGTATGATGTGAATTGTAGTCAAAGCAACTATTGAGTTTTATATTGTTTACTTCTATTATAATTGCATGATATACAACTTGGTTGAATCTTGCAATCCATATAAAAGATACTAATTAATCACAATGAAATATATCATGTAGTTGCCCTGGCCATAGATCCATCGTCGTGAGGAATTGGTGATGGTAAAATGAGTTCTCCTGTGGGTTAACCCAGAGCGCATATTTCTGAGTATGTGAGGTTTCTCCTAGCCTAAAGTGAGGAGGTAAGAGTGCAACTTCGGTTGTAGACTCCAGGGTGCAGATTCAGGCCTGTAGCCCAATTGTGATAAAGAGCATGGTGAGAAGGAGCATGGTGAGAAGGCCCATGGCTCAGGATATGTGATATGAGGAGCATGAATGCGTTCATGGCTCAGAGCACGGTGAACAGGCTCGTGGCTCAGTTTCACTAGCGCCGAGACCTATACCAAGGCGGTCTAGGCAGAGGGTAGCCTGACCCTATGACTAAGACCACTTCAGCATGAGACGGCGGTCCTGCTTGTGTTGTACTCATGCACTGCCCATGAGGCGGAGAGGTCGTGGAGTCTGGCTCTTCCATTGATCTTGTATGGAACCGACTTGGGTTTCGCAACCGAAGGTTGGATTTGAGCAGTACGGCTCACTTCCTCAGGGCATAATAATATGTAATTCAGCCTAATAGTACTACTTCTTAAGATGAACATGAAACATTGGTTGAGGCCTTGTTTGTGTAGTTACTCTCATCATATCTTGCAGTTGCTTATATGTTCCTCAGATGTAGTAGGACTTATATAATACTTGAGTACATCTGGTAAGCTTGCTAGGTATAGATAGCTTTATTTTATAACTGCTCTTGTTATACATTTAATCAGTTAGATGCTTTATATATACCTAAGGTTTTGTAGTTTCGGCGGGGAGTTATGTTTCTCGCTGGGACAA
The DNA here is from genome assembly GCA_963693085.1 of Alisma plantago-aquatica. NCBI lineage: Eukaryota > Viridiplantae > Streptophyta > Magnoliopsida > Alismatales > Alismataceae > Alisma > Alisma plantago-aquatica. Next base: position 696,010,672 of record OY856411.1, read on the forward strand.
TGTTCAATTGTCTCACTCCGCTGGTTTACACCCCTTTTTAGGTGGTCGAGCTAGACGTGGTGGTGGTCGCGGAGTTGCGGCCGAGCAGCAAGAAGAGCAGTAGAAGGCAAGCGATGGATATGTTGCTGTTTTGGATGTTTTGTAGTAAAATCTTAGAGTCATCCCTGTACTCTCAGGTCCTTGGCGGTTTTTGGCATTGTTTCACGATGTATAGTTGTAGATGTTTTGTATATCCTGCTGCTGGACGGATGTGGGCCTTTATGTATGTATAAACAGGTGATGAACTCATGTGATGATAAGATAGTTGTTGCTCTAAGCTATGGACACATATCAAAGCTTGTATATGATTATATAACCTGTTTTCTTGCAGGATGTAGAATGGAATGTAATAGTTTCTTAGTTTATCCGCCTTCCGCAACTGGTTTTAATTGACATGTGTTTTTATAATCTGTGGTTATGGTGATTTCTGCATGTTTTCGCGTAACACCTCGTTGTCTGTGTGATAGTGGGATGTGTTGCCACAAGTTTTGGTATCAGAGCTTTAGGTTCACTGAGTCTACAGGGATTTAGGACTAGGTTGTGTTTGTTCTTATGAGTTTTCCAGATTTCCTCACGATCATCTTCTGCCCTTAGCGGAAGAAAAGCCAAGATGTCTGGAAACCATGAAGAACACGTTGTTGAGCACAGCGATGTTGCATCTGTTGATGGAGCTGTAGGTCAGGCACATGAAGATCGGGTGCCTGAGGTCCCCCAACCTAACCCATCCATTCTTAAACATCCTGACTACCAACAACTTATGGGGAAGATGATGGCTACGATGAATCTCATGGTTGAGCAATTTCCAGTGCCTCCTCCGAGAGCACAGGCTCCCCATGGAGAAGCATCGAGTATTGGGAAGACCTTCGAGCGGCTTTGTCGGGTCAGAGCTTCGGAGTATGATGGAACGGCTGATCCAGCGGATGCGAATCTGTGGCTGACAAGTCTTGAGAAGGCTTTTCGGATCCTCGACATCCCTGAAGCAGACAAAGTAAAGCACGCTGTCTACCTTCTGAAAGGTAGTGCTGGCCACTGGTGGACCATCGAGGATGAGAAGCGGCCTGGTGAGGTGATCGGTTGGGAAGTTTTCCTGTGCGAGTTTGTCAGCAGATACTTTCCAAAGATGTATTTGGATGAGAAGATCAGTCAGTTTGAGAGCTTGCAGCAAGGAACAATGAACATCACTGAGTACGAAGCCAAGTTCATGGACCTGCTGAGGTTTTGTCCTCACATGGCAACGACAGATGAGGAACGGATCAGACGTTTCGAGAAGGGTCTGAGTTCTTGGCTGACAACCCCTGTGTCTGCGTTGGAGAATCGAGAGTGGTTTGCTACATTTGTGGAATCTGTTCGGAGGATTGAACGATCAGTTAGGGAGAAGAGAGAGTCTATGGCTAAGAAGAGACCTGCTCAGTTCCAGGGGTAGAGGTTTGGTGGCTTCAAGAAGCCAAGGTTTGCAACACCGTCAGTGATGAGAGGTTCAGGTGGACCGTCTCAGTGGTCTTTGAGTAAAGGAAGAGGTTATGTTTCTTCACCATCTAAGGCACAAAGTACAGCTTCCATGGCAGTGACAGGGGCATCTAGGCCAAGGGTTGATGATAGAGCATGCCATCTGTGTGGTCAGATCGGGCATTGGAGGTTCAACAATCCGAATAGAGATGTTGAAGTGATGCAGCAGTCGAGGCAGAATCATCAAGGATCAGATCGACAGCAACCCAGTGGTAGCAGAGGACGAGGATGCGGTCAAGTGTCTCAAGCTGGATCGTCTGCTCAAGGAAGCAGAGGGCGTGGACAGCAAGCAACGGCTCGATTCTATGCTATGAGTCAGCCAGAGACGATAGTCAACCCATGAGTAGTGACAGGTCAGATGGAGTTATTTCATTCTGATATGTCTTCTTCTTGCTTTATATCTGTTCTGGTTGACCCGGGTGCTACACACTCTTTTATCGCCTATAGTATGCTTGAAAACTGTCGTTTACCTGTTAGTTGTAAGAAGGATAGCTTGTTGTTAGAAACCCCTCTCGATGGTTCCTCGTTGCTTCGAGAAGAGTGTCCATCTTGTGTCTTATCTTTCTTGGGACACCGCATTCAAGTGGATCTCATACCACTTGATATGGATGGTTTTGATTTTATCCTTGGGATGGATACCTTAGAGAAGTATAAGGTTGTTTTGGACTGTGGTTCCAAGCAGGCAGTGTTTGATGATGATGGAGAGAAGTGGATCTTCCAAAGAGATAGGAAGATTCTTCCGACGTGTCTGGTATCAGCTATGGTGGCAGAGAATTTTCTACGACAGGGATGTGAGGCATTCTTAGCTCACGTGGTAGATACTGTTGTGGCTACCAAGGCGAAAGGTCTTAGCCTTGAAGAGGTGCCAGTTGTCCGAGAGTTTGCAGATGTGTTTCCTAAGGAGCTTCCTGGTGTTCCCCCACCCCGAGAGATTGACTTTGAGATCAATCTGGTCCCAGGTACGCAGCCAGTTGCACATACACCATATAGGATGGCTCCAGTGGAGATGGCAGAGCTAAAAAAGCAGTTACAAGAGTTGCTGGACAAAGGTTTCATCCGACCGAGCACGTCACCTTGGGGTGCTCCCGTGTTGTTCTTCAAGAAGAAGGATGGTTCGATGCAGTTGTGTATAGACTACCGACAGTTGAACAAGGTTACGATCAAGAACAAGTACCCATTGCCAAGGATAGATGATCTGTTCGATCAGTTGCGTGGTGCTACAGTGTTTTTGAAGATCGATCTACGGTCCGAATAACATCAGTTGAGGATAAAGGCAGATGACATACCAAATTCAGCTTTTCGGACGACGTATGGTCATTTCGAGTTCGTGGTTATGCCGTTTGGGCTAACCAATGCACCTACTGCTTTCATGGACCTGATGAACAGAGTGTTCTGTCCGTTCTTAGATCAGTTTGTTGTAGTCTTTATAGATGACATCTTGATCTATAGTCGGGACAGGCAAGAGCATGAGCAACATCTTCGTCGAGCGTTGACTCTTCTTCGCCAACATCAGTTGTATGCCAAGTTCAGTAAGTGTGAGTTCTGGTTGGAAGAAGTGACTTTCTTGGGTCATGTGATATCTGTTGAAGGAGTCAAAGTAGATCCGAAGAAGATGGAATCCATTGCAGATTGGGAGCAACCAAAGACGCCGATAGAAGTTCACAATTTTCTAGGTTTAGCAGGATACTACCGGAGGTTTATCAAGGAATTCAGTGCGATTGTGTTGCCGATGACAAAGTTGATGAGAAAGGATGTGACTTTTGTCTGGGATGATCGATGTCAACAAGCTTTCCAGAGTTTGAAGGAGAAGCTGACTAGTGCTCCAGTGTTAATCCTTCCAGAGCCTGGAAAGGGCTATGTGGTTTTCTGTGATGCTTCCAAGAAAGGCTTAGGTTGTGTGCTGATGCAGGAAGATCATGTGGTTTCTTTTGCTTCGCGACAACTTAAGAAACATGAGGAGAACTATCTGACTCGTGACTTGTAATTGGTTTGTGCGTTGAAGATTTGGAGTCACTGTCTTTACGGGGAAGTTTGTCAGATCTTTACGGATCATAAGAACCTGAAGTACACCTTTTCGCAGCACGAGTTGAACATGTGACAGCGTGATGGATGGAGTTGATCAATGATTACGACTGCACTATCGAGTATCATCCTAGTAAGGCGAATGTGGTAGCTGATGCGCTTAGCAGAAAGTCTCCCTCTCTTTCTTCAAAGAAGGCACAATTGAGTTCTCTGGTATGTCGAAGGCGAGATATGTTTGTCTCTCTGCGACAGATGAATGTAAAGATGGAAGTTTCCTTGTTAGCTGGACTTTTAGCACAGATGCAAGTCAAGCCTACATTGAGACAGTAGATCAAAGATGCCCAGTAGACAGATGATGCGGTACAGTTGATCATATCAGGGTTCAGTAGCAAAAAGCATGATGGGTTTCATGAGTCCGAGGATGGGCTAGTCTGCTATCGTAATAGGATGGTGGTTCTTGATGTTGAGGAGCTGAGGAAGTTAGTGCTCGAGGAAGCACACACATCGATGTATGCTATGCATCCAGGTGTCACCAAGATGTATCATAGTCTGAGGGACTTGTATTGGTGGCCCGGCTTGAAGAAAGATGTAGCTGAGTTTGTGGCTAGGTGTGTAGTGTGTCAGCAAGTCAAGGCTGAACATCAGAAGTCGGCGGGTATGTTGCAACCTTTGCCGATACCGCAGTGCAAATGGGATCTTATAACCATGGATTTCATAGTTGGTCTACCCAGGACAACTAGGAATCATGATTCCATTTGGGTGATAGTGGACAGATTGCCGAAGTCTGCCCATTTCATACATGTAAAGACAACGTATTCAGCAGAAAAACTCGCTTGAGTTTATGTGGATGAGATAGTACATTTACACAGTGTGCCAGCAATGATAGTTTCTGAAAGAGGTCCTCAGTTCACGAGTCGTTTCTGGGAACAGTTACACAGAGCGTTGGGAACACAGTTGAGGTTCAGTATTGCCTTCCATCCGCATACAGATGGACAGTCTGAGAGGACTGTTTTGATTTTGGAGGATCTTCTCTGAGCTTGTGTTTTGCAGTTCCTAGGCAGCTGGGATGTACATCTTAGTTTGATAGAGTTTGCCTACAACAACAGTTATCAACGGAGCATAGATATGGCTCCTTATGAGGCTTTGTATGGCAGGAAGTGCAGATCTCCTTTGTGTTGGTACGAATCTGGTGAGTATCAGTTTTTGGGTCCTGAGTTAGTGCAACAGACAATAGAGAAGATCAAGGTGATACAACAACAGTTGAAAGTGGCACAGGACAGGAAGAAGTCTTATGCAGACAATCACCGACGACCTCTGGAGTTCCAGGTAGGAGACAAAGTGTATCTTAAAGTCTCGCCATGGAAAGGTGTGCTGAGGTTTGGTCGGAAGGGTAAGTTAGCACCCAGGTATATGGGGCTTTACTCAGTCTTAGCACGTGTTGGTAAGGTAGCTTACGAGTTAGAGTTGCCTCCAGAGTTGCATAGGTTACATCCAGTGTTCCATGTCAGTATGCTTAAGAAAAGTCATCCGGATTCAAGAACAGTGATACAGGAAGTTGAGGTTGAGCTTGATGAAGATGTGACCTACGAGGAAGGTCCTGTGGCGATCCTTGACAAAAGAGTTAAGAAGCTGAAGAGGAAGGACCTGGTTCTTGTGAAGGTTCTTTGGCATCATCGTAGCGTTGAGGAAGCCACATGGGATCTTAAGGAAGATATGAGGAGAAAGTATCCCTCGCTTTTCTCTTCAGATTTCGGGGACGAAATCCCTTAAAGGGGGTTATCTTGTAAGGACCCTAACCTTCGTTTAGGGTTTACCCTGCTTGATTTGCTTAACCTTGGTGCTTTGTTGCTTGCTAATCACCTTTAGTGGTGATTAGGGTTGGTTGCGCTTTGTGGAGAGTTGGAGGTGCTACTTGCAAATAACCCAAGTCTAGTGTTTGAGGGAAAGGTTTCCACCTTGTGAGGTGTTCCTCTCTCTCCTTCTTTCTCTAGAGTAGAGAGGAAGGCGTGGGCTCATTGCTTGGAGTTTTGTTGGGCTTGGTTGAGCTTGTTGGGCCTTGTGGTGCCTTGTTTTGGCTTGGTTGGACCCTTGTATCGGGCAAGAAGTGGTTGTGTCGCCCTGATGGAAGTGTATCGGCCAAGAAGGGAGTGTGTCGCCCATGGCAAGAGGTGTATCACCCTAGTGTATCACCCATGATATTTGACCTAGCCTTGACCTCATTTGTGTCACCACTAGTGGACACTTGGTACATACCTTGGACATGTGTATAGAGCTTGCTAGAGTGGTGGCTCTTGCACTAGGACAAGTGTCCTTAGGTAGGCAACACCTTTCTTGGTTCTACCTTGTTTTCTCCTCCCTTTCCTTCTATATAGGTGGTTCCTTTCCTTAGCTAGGATTTCCTTTGGTCCCTTGGTTCCTCTCCACCTTGGTGTGCACAACACACCCTTCTTCTTTGCAAGTGGTGGCCGGTACCCCCTTGGAGGAGCAGCTTGGTGGCCAATATCCTTGGTGTCTCCTTCTTCCTTGCTTGGTGGTGCTTGGAGCTTGCTTGAGGTGGGTTACATAACTTCTAACCCTAACTACACTACTCTCTTTCCATGTTCTTATATGTTGATGATCGGTGATGCATGTTAGTAGTTTAGTTCATTTTTAGTTTCTCCTTGTTGGCCGAACCTATTGTAGCAACACATCCCATTATCACACAGATAACGAGGTGTTACGCGAAAACGTGCAGAAATCACCATAACCACAGCTTATCAAAAACACGGGTTAATTAAAACCGATTGCGGAAAACTGATAAACTGAGAAACATATTTCATTCCAGTCCATATCCTGCAAGAAAACATGTTATATACATATCCATTCGAGCTTGGATACATGTCCACAGCTTAAAGCAACAGCTGTCCTGTCATAACCATGAGTTCACCACCTGTTCATACATATAAAGGCCCACATCTGGCCATCGGCAGGATATACAAACAATCTCGGTCGTCAATCATAAAACATCGTCAAAACACCGCCAAGGACCTGAGAGTACAGGGATGACTCTAGACTCTAAAATATCAAAACAGCACCATCTCCAAAGCTTGCCTTCTACTGATCTTCTTGCTGCTCGGCCGCAACTCCGCGACCACCACCACGTCTAGCTCAGCTACCTAAAAAGGATGTAAACCAGTGGAGTGAGACAATTGAACATTGTCCCAGCGGGAGGCATAACTCCTCGCCAAAACTACAAAACCTCAGATAAGATAGAGCTTATAACAGCAGATTATTGATAAGGAATATAACAGAAACAGTTATGAAAACAAGCCATTCTCACCATCAGATTTACCAGCTGTGCTAAAAAGGCATCTAACCAGTATACCTCTCAATGGAACATGATTGACAAGATAAAATATATGAAACTCACCACATAGGAGTAATGCACAAACAACTGCAAGATAATTAGAGTTAACTACACAAACAAGGCCTCAACCAATGTTTCGTGTTTGTCTTAAGCAGTACATACTAAACGGCTGGATTACGTTTTATTATGCCCTGAGGAAATAAACCGTACCGTTCAAATCCAACCTTTGGCTGCGAAGCCCATAGCCGGTGCCATACAAGGTCAATGGAAGAGCCGGAATCCAAGACCTTCTCTGCCTCATGTTCCGTTCACAAGTATAACATAAGCAGGACCGCAGTCTCATGCTTGAAGTGGTCATAAGCTACAGGGTTAGCTCTTCAGGCTACCGTCTTCCTAGCCCACCTTGGTACAGGTCACAGTTCTAGAAGACTGAGCCACGTGTATAAACACCGTGCTTTGAGTCATGAACGCTTTCAAGCTCAATATATCATGCATATGGGCTATGTTCACCTCGCCCTCATCATAACTGGGCTACGGGCCTAAACCCCGCACCCTTGAGTCTACAACCGCAGTTGCACTCTTACCTCCTCACTTTCGGCTAGGAGCAACCTCACATATTCAACAATATGCACTCCGGGTTAACCCACAGGAGAACCCGTTTCATCATCACCCTATCCTGACTGGTGATGAATCTATGGCCAGGGCAAACTACATGATAGGTTCCACTATGATTAATTAGTATCTTTTAGATGGATTGCAAGATTCAACCAAGTTGTATAACATACAAGATATAACAGAAAGGTAAACAACATAAACTCAACATTATGCGTTTCCTACAATTTACATTACACTGATCCATCACAAGGATCTCACACCACATGTTATCACTTGGCTTCTCGCCAGCCATCTAGATCCATCTCAAGGATCATCACATAACATGGGATCTCAATCCCTCATTACATAGAGCCATAGCCTCTCAAGGCTTTCAACATCATTATGGAACATCATTCATAATTCACCTGTCATCACAGTATTCACATTGACCATTTCTCATAGCCTTTCATTGGGCTAAGAATTACCTGCATGGTTAGCATCATTCAATAACCAGATGAATAATCAGGAGACTACAATTACTACCATAGTGTGACAATTAGGGTTAAGTGTATTGTCAGCACAACATGACATCAATAATCATTATCCATGCCTCATCTCAAGGTCACATGTGTGAGCACATTATCAAGCAACCCTAATGCATGCTCAAGATCACATTTGGCATTTAAGAAATAGAGTAGTTACATTCATACGCATGTACTTTAGCCACAAGAACATAATTCTCATTATTAAGTGATGAATCGTCATAAGAGCATCATAACAGGACGTGCCCTCACAAGAGATAACAACAACCCTCACTAGAAGTCACCCCCGAGCAGAACCCACTCCTATCCAGCCCCTATCGGGCGTGCAGCCCTAGCAGGCATGCAGGGTGTCCGGGTGAGCAGGTATCGGGCGAGACTGGGTGTGTAGAGTTAACACGCGTGCAAGGAAGTGTGTCGTGCGAGCCGTGCAAGACTTCTCTATCGGGCGAGCCATTCATGTGTCGGGCGAGCAACTATCGGGCGACACAAACTGGGCCCCGGGCGAGCAGGGTAAAGCCGCGTGAGCAGGGCCTGTCGGGCGAGCCAAGGTGTCAGGCGACACGCGTGTAGGGCGAGCCAGGGAAAACCGAGCGACACAGGGGCGTGCAAGGCAAATCGGCTACGCGGGCAAGTGTTGGGCGAGCAAGGCCTATCGGGCGAGCCAAGGTTGTGAGGCGAGCGAGCAGGGGCACACTAAATGAGCAGAGCATGCCAGGTGAGCAGCCCCATCGGGCGAGCAGCCTTCCGGGTAGAGCTGGCTCAAGGCGAGCAGGTTCAGGTTGCTCACCCGCCCAAGGCACAAAAAGAGAAAACTTGCTCACTCAAGTCGTGCAAGGCAACAAAGCTATGGGGGCTGTCGGGCAGCACCTCCATGAGCACCAAACTCTCAAGATACAACTACTCAAGGTCATCTAAACGAGCTCACCATCTTGCCCAAGGTGAGGTGAGGGTATTACTCGAGCCACTAGGTCACAAACTCACCTCAATCGGTTAGGAAGGAGGGGTATTGCTCATGACACTAGGACCCAAGCTCACTCATCTAGACCAAGGGGAGAAAGGAGTATTTCTCTCTTAAACCCTAGATCTCAAGGATCGGTCAACATGCAAGATAGCTAAAGAACAACTCCAAACGTGCAAGGGCAAGATTAAAGTAACTATTATGAAAAGAGAGTAGAATAGTTAGGGTTAGAGTCATGCAACCCACCTTAAGCTCCAAGGAAGAGGATGCACTTCGAGCAACAAGGGTTGTTGACCACCAAAGCTCCTCCAAAGGGGTGTGTCAGCCTCCACTCTTCTTCTCCAAGGGTGTGTCGGCCTCCAAGCTCCTTCTTCAAGGGTGTGTCATCCACCAAGTAAGGGAAAGATGGAGTGTCATGCACAAGAAGGAGAGGAACTAAAGGGCCCTCAATCTAAGGAAGGAACCACCTATATAGAAAGGAGGGGAGGAGAAACCAAGGTAAACTCTTGTTATGTGTCATCCACCCAAGGGACACTTGTCCACCAACTCAAGCCACCACTCTTGCAAGCCATAAGACACTTGTCCAAGATGTGTACCATGTGTCCTCCAAACATGACCAAGGTTGGACCAAGCATCATGGGCGACACACCAAGCTTGCTCTAGGGCGACACACCTCCTTGTTGGCCGACACACACACACACCCTAGGTCGACACACACCTCACTCGTCCAACACAAGGCTCAAGCAAGCCCAAACAAGGAACTCCAAGGCCCAAACAAGCTCAACAAAGGCCCAAAGAACTCAAACAACAAGCCCAAACCTTCCTCTCAACCTTAGAGGAAGCAAAGAGAGAGAAGAACACCTCTCAAGGTGGCAAACTTGCTCACAAAACCCTAAACTTGGGTGATTTGCAAGTACCACCTCCAACTCTCAATAAAGCACAAGCAAACCCTAATCACCACTAAAGGTGATTACCAAGCATCAAACCATCAAGGTTAAGCAAAGAAAACAGAGTAAGCCCTAAACGCAGGTCAGGGTCCTTACAATCTAATCCCCTTTAAGGGATTTCGTCTCCAAAATCCCAAGAGAAAAGCGAGGGATACTTCCTCCTCATCTCTTCCTCAAGCTCCCACGTGGCTTCCTCGGTACCACGACGCTGCCAAAGAACCTTCACAAGAACCAGGTTCTTCCTCTTCAGCTTCTTGATCCTTCTGTCAAGGATCGCCACATGGCCTTCCTCGTAGGTCACATCTGCATCAAGCTCAACCTCGACTGGTTGTATCGCTGTACCCGAATCGGGATGACTTTTCTTTAACATACTGACATGGAACACTGGATGTAACATGTGCAACTCTAGAGGAAACTCTATCTCGTAGGCTACCTTTCCAACACGTGTTGTAACTGGGTAAGGCCCCATATACCTGGGTGCCAACTTACCCTTCTGTCCAAACCTTAGCACACCTTTCCACGGCGAGACTTTCAAATAAACTTTGTCTCCTCCTGGAACTCCAACGGTCGTCGGCGATTATCTGCATAAGACTTCTGCATGTCATTTGCCACTTTCAACTGTTGCTGAATCACCTTGATCTTTTCTGTTGTCTGCTCAACTAGCTCAGGACCCAAAAGCTGATACTCACCGGATTCGTACCAACACAAAGGGGATCTGCACTTCCTTCCATACAGAGCTTCATAAGGAGCCATGTAGATGCTTCGCTGATAACTGTTGTTGTAGGCAAACTCTATCAAACTCAGATGTACATCCCAACTACCTAGGAACTGCAAAACACAAGCTCGAAGGAGATCCTCCAAAATCTGAATAGTCTTTTCAGACTGTCCATCTGTCTGCGGGTGAAAGGTTGCACTGAACCTCAACTGCGTTCCCAACGCTTTGTGCAACTGTTCCCAAAAATGACTTGTGAACTGAGGACCTCTGTCAGAAACTATCGTTGCTGGCACACCATGCAAACGAGCTATCTCATCCACATATACTCGAGCGAGCTTCTCAGCTGTATATGTCATCTTCACAGGCAGGAAATGGGAAGACTTTGTCAATCTGTCCACTACCACCCAAATGGAATCATGATTCCTAGTTGTCTTGGGTAGACCAACTATGAAATCCATGGTTACATGATCCCATTTCCATTGCGGTATCGGCAGAGGTTGCAACGTACCTGCTGACTTCTGATGTTCAGCCTTCACTTGTTGACACACCGCACATCTAGCCACAAACGCGCTACATCTCTCTTCAAATCGGGCCACCAATACAAGTCCTTCAGACTATGATACATCTTGGTGACACCTGGATGCATGGCATACATCGACGTGTGTGCTTCCTCAAGCACCAACTTCCTCAGATCATCAGCATCTGGAACCACCATCCTATCATGATAGCAAACTAGTCCATCCTTGGACTCATGAAACCCATGACGCTTGTCGCTTTTGAACTCTGATCTGATCATCTGTACCGTATCATCTGTCTGTTGTGCATCCTTGATCTGCTGCCTCAATGTAGGCTTGACTTGCATCTGTGCGAAAAGACCAGATAACAAAGAAACTTCCATCTACACATTCATCTGTTGCAGAGAAACAAACATATCCCACCTATGGCAAACTAGGGAACTCAGTTGTGCCTTCTTGGAAGAAAAATAAGACTTTCTGCTAAGTGCATCAGCTACCGCGTTCGCCTTACCAGGATGATACTCGATAGTGTAGTCGTAGTCGTTGATCAACTCCATCTATCGCCGTTGTTGCATATTCAATTCATGTTGTGTGAAGATATACTTTAGGTTCTTATGATCCATAAAGATCTGACATGCTTCCCCATACATATAGTGTCTCCAAATCTTTAATGCATGAACCACTACTGCCAGCTCCAAATCATGAGTCTGGTAGTTCTCCTCATGCTTCTTGAGCTATCGCGAGGCAAAAGAAACCACATGATCTTCTTGCATCAGCACGCAACCTAAACCTTTCTTGGAAGCATCACAGAAAACAACATAGCCCTTCCCGGGCTCTGGCAAAATCAATACTGGAGCACTGGTCAGCTTCTCCTTCAACTTCTAGAAAGCTTGCTGACATCGATCATCCCAAACAAAAGGTACATCCTTCCTGGTCAACTTCGTCATCGGTAATGCGATCACACTGAAGTCCTTGATAAACCTCTGGTAGTATCCTGCTAGACCAAGGAAACTACAAACTTCCGTTGGCGTCTTCGGTTGTTCCCAATCTGCAACAGATTCGACTTTCTTCATATCTACCTTGACTCCTTCAGCGGATATCACATGGCCCAAGAAAGCCACTTCATCCAGCCAGAACTCACAGTTACTGAACTTGGCATACAACTGATGTTGGCAAAGAAGAGTTAATGCTTGACAAAGATGTTGCTTGTGCTCTAGCCTGTCCCGACTATAGATCAAGATGTCATCTATAAAGACTACAACAAACTGATCTAAGAACGGACGGAACACTCTGTTCATCAGGTCCATGAAAGCAGCAGGTGCATTGGTTAACCCAAACGGCATAACCACAAACTCATAATGACCATACCTTGTCCTGAAAGCTGACTTCGGTATGTCATCCTCCTTAACCCTCAGCTGATGATATTCGGACCGTAGATCGATCTTTGAGAACATTGTAGCTCCACGCAACTGGTCAAACAGATCATCTATCCTCGACAACGGGTACTTGTTCTTGATCGTGACTTTGTTCAACTGTCGGTAGTCTATACACAACCGCATCGAACCATCCTTCTTCTTAACAAACAGCACTGGAGCACCCCAAGGCGACACACTCAGTCGGATGAAACCTTTATCCAGCAACTCTTGTAACTGTTTCTTCAACTCTGCCATCTCTGCTGGAGCCATTTTGTATGGTGTCTGTGCAACTAGCTGTGTTCCTGGAACAAGATTGATCTCAAAATCAATCTCTCGGGGTGGAGGAACACCGGGAAACTCCTCTGGAAACATGTTTGCAAACTCACGAACAACTGACACCTCCTCAAGGCTAGGGCCTTTTGCCTTGGCATCCACTATGGTATCTACCACGTGCTCTAAGAACGCCTCACATCCTTGTCGCAACAACGTATCTGCCACCATAGCTTATACTAAGCATGTCGGAAGGATCTTCCTATCTCCCTGGAAGACCCACTTCTCTCTAGCAACATCAAACACTGCCTACTTGGAACCACAGTCCAAAACAACCTTATACTTCTCGAAGGTATCCATCCCAAGGATAACATCGAACCCATGCATATCAAGTGGTATGAGGTCCACTTGAATGCGATGTCCCGAGAAAGACAAGACACAAGATGGACACTCTTCTCGAAGCAAAGAGGAACCATCAAGAGGGGTTTCTAACAACAAGCTATTCTTCTTACAGCTAAGAGGTAAACGACAGTTCTCAAGCATACTATAGGCGATAAAAGAGTGTGTAGCACCCGGGTCAACTAGAACAGATATAAAGCAAGAAGAAGACATATCAGAATGAAATAACTCCATCTGACCTGTCACTACTCGCGGGTTGACTACCGCCTCCGGCTGATTCATGGCATAGAATCGAGTCGTTGCTTGCTGTCCACGACCTCTGCTTCCTTGAGCAAATGATCCAGTCTGAGACGCTAGACTGTGTCCTCGTCCTCTACTACTACTAGGCTGTGGTCTCTCAGACCCCTGAAGGTTCTACCTTGGCTGTTGGGTCACTTCATCCTCTTTATAGGGACAACATGACCTGATATGTCCTGTCTGACCACAGGCATAGCATGTCCTAACATCATCTCGAGGCCTAGATGGCCCTGTCACCGCCACAGAAGCCGAACTTTGCGCCTTATATGGTGAAGAAACATAGCCTCTTCCTCTACTCATGGACCACTGAGACGGCCTACCAAAACTTCTCATCACTACTAGTGTCAAAAACCTGAACTTTTTGAAGCCACCAAACCTCTGACTCTGGAACTGAGAAGGTCTCTTCTTAGCCATAGACTCTCTCTTCTCCCTTACAGATCGTTCAATCCTCTGAACAGATTCCACAAACGTCGCAAACCGCTCTCGGTTCTCCAACGCAGAAACTGGTGTCGTCAGCTCAGCACTCAGACCCTTCTCGAAACGTCTGATTCGTTCCTCGTCTGTCGTCGCCATGTGAGGACAAAACCTCACCAGATCCATAAACTTGGCTTCATACTCAGTGATGTTCATCGTTCCTTGTCGCAAACTCTCGAACTGATAGATCTTCTCATCCAGGTACGTCTTGGGAAAATATCTGGTGACGAACTCGTGTTGAAACACTTCCCAACAGATCACCTCACCAAGCCGCTTTACTTCCTCGATGGTCCACCAGTGACCAGCACTACCTTTCAAAAGGTAGACGACGTGCTTTACTTTGTCTTCTTCGGGGATGTCGAGGATCTGAAAAGCCTTTTCAAGACTTGTCAGCCACATATCTACATCCGCTGGATCATCCGTTCCAGCATATTTCGAAGCTCCGACTCGGCGAAGCCGCTCAAAGCTCTTCCCAATACTCGATGCTTCTCCATGGGGAACCTGTGCTCACGGAGGAGGCACTGGCAATCGTTCAACCATGAGATTCATCATATCCATCATCTACCCCATCAGCTATTGGTAAGAAGGATGTTCAAGTATGGCTGGGTCAGGTTGGGGGACCTCAGGCACCCGATCTTCATGTGCCTGCTCAAAAGCTCCATCAACTGATGCAGCATCGTTGTTTTCAGCAGAGTGTTCTTCATGGTTTCCAGACATCTTGACTTTCTTCTGCTGAGGGCAGAAGATTACTATGAGAAAATCTGGATAACACATAAGAACAAACACAACCTAGTCCTAGATCCCTGTAGACTCAGCGAACCTAAAGCTCTGATACCAAACTTGTAGCAACACATCCCATTATCACACAGATAACGAGGTGTTACGCAAAAACGTGCGGAAATCACCATAACCACAGCTTATCAAAAACACGGGTTAATTAAAACTGATTGTGGAAAACTGATAAACTGAGAAACATATTTCATTCCAGTCCATATCCTGCAAGAAAACATGGTATATACATATACATTCGAGCCTGGATACATGTCCACATCTTAGAGCAACAGATGCCTATCATAACCATGAGTTCACCACATGTTCATACATATAAAGGCCCACATCTGGCCATCGGCAGGATATACAAATGATATCAGTCGTACATCGTAAAACATCGTCAAAACACCGCCAAGCACCTGAGAGTACAGAGATGACTCTAGACTCTAAAACATCAAAACAGCAGCATCTCCAAAGCTTGCCTTCTACTGATCTTCTTGCTGCTCGGCCGCAACTCCGCGACCACCACCACGTCTAGCTCGGCTACCTAAAAAGGATGTAAACCAGCGGAGTGAGACAATTGAACATTGTCCCAGCGGGAGGCATAACTCCTCGCCAAAACTACAAAACCTCAGATAAGATAGAGCTTATAACAGCAGATTATTGATCAGGAATATAACAGAAACAGTTATGAAAACAAGCCATTCTCACCATCAGATTTACTAGTTGTGCTAAAAAGGCATCTAACCAGTATACCTCTCAATGGAACATGATTGACAAGATAAAATATATGAAACTCACCACATAGGAGTAATGCACAAAAAACTGCAAGATAATTAGAGTTAACTACACAAACAAGGCCTCAACCAATGTTTCGTGTTTGTCTTAACCAGTACATACTAAACGGCTGGATTATGTTTTATTATGCTCTGAGGAAATGAACCGTACCGTTCAAATCCAACCTTTGGCTGCGAAGCCCATAGCCGGTGCCATACAAGGTCAATGGAAGAGCCAGAATCCAAGACCTTCTCTGCCTCATGTTCCGTTCATAAGTATAACATAAGAAGGACCGTAGTCTCATGCTTGAAGTGGTCATAAGCCACAGGGTTAGCTCTTCAGGCTACCCTCTGCCTAGCCCGCCTTGGTATAGGTCATGGCGCTAGAAGACTGAGCCACGTGTATTAACACCGTGCTCTGAGTCATGAACGCATTCATGCTCAATATATCATACATATGGGCTATGTTCACCTCGCCCTCATCATAACTAGGCTACGGGCCTAAACCCCGCACCCTTGAGTCTACAACCGCAGGTGCACTCTTACCTCCTCACTTTAGGCTAGGAGAAACCTCGCATATTCAACAATATGCGCTCCGAGTTAACCCGCAGGAGAACCCGTTTCATCATCACCCTATCCTGACTGGTGATGAATCTATGGCCAGGGCAAACTACATGATAGGTTCCACTATGATTAATTAGTATCTTTTAGATGGATTGTAAGATTCAACCAAGTTGTATAACATGCAAGATATAACAGAAAGGTAAACAACATAAACTCAACATTATGTGTTTCCTACAATTTACATTACAGTGATCCATCACAAGGATCTCACACCACATGTTATCACTTGGCCTCTTGCCAACCATCTAGATCCATCTCAAGGATCATAACATAACATGGGATATTAATCCCTCATTACATAGAGCCATAGCCTCTCAAGGCTTTCAACATCATTATGGAACATCATTCATAATTCACCTATCATCACAGTATTCACATTGACCATTTCTCATAGCCTTTCATTGGGCTAAGCATTACCTACATGGTTAGCATCATTCAATAACCACATGAATAATCAAGAGACTACAATTACTACCATAGTGTGACAATTAGGCTTAAGTGTATTGTCAGCACAACATGACATCAATAATCATTATACATGCCTCATCTCAAGGTCACACGTGTGAGCACATTATCAAGCAACCCTAATGCATGCTCAAGATCACATTTGGCATTTAAGAAATAGAGTAGTTACATTCATACGCATGTACTTTAGCCACAAGAACATAATTCTCATTATTAAGCGATGAATCGTCATAAGAGCATCATAACAGGTCGTGCCCTCACAAGAGATAACAACAACCCTCACTAGAAGTCACCCCCGGGCAGAACCCACTCCTATCCAGCCCCTATCGGGCGTGCAGCCCTAGCAGGCGTGCAGGGTGTCCGGGTGAGCAGGTATCGGGCGAGACTGGGTGTGTAGAGTTAACACGCGTGTAAGGCAGTGTGTCGGGCGAGCCGTGTAAGACTTCTCTATCGGGCGAGCCATTCATGTGTCGGGCGAGAAACTATCGGGCGATACAAACTGGGCCGGGCGAGCAGGGTAAAGCCGCGTGAGTAGGGCCTGTCGAGCGAGCCAAGGTGTCGGGCGACACGCGTGCAGGGCGAGCCAGGGAAAATCGAGCAACACAGGGGCGTGCAAGGCAAATCGGCTACGTGGGCAAGTGTCGGGCGAGCAAGGCCTATCGGGCAAGCCAAGGTTTGAGGCGAGCGGGCAGGGGCACACTAAATGAGCAAAGCATGCTGGGTGAGCAGCCCCATCGGGCAAGCAGCCTGCCGGGAAGAGCTGGCTCAAGGCGAGCAGGTTCAGGTTGCTCTCCCACCCAAGGTACAAAAAGAGAAAACTTGCTCACTCAAGCCGTGCAAGGCAACAAAGCTATGGGGGCTGTCGGGCAGCACCTCCATGAGCACCAAACTCTCAAGATACAACTACTCAAGGTCATCTAAACAAGCTCACCATCTTGCCCAAGGTGAGGTGAGGGTATTGCTCGAGCCACTAGGTCACAAACTCACCTCAATCGGTTAGGAAGGAGGGGTATTGCTCATGACACTAGGACCCAAGCTCACTCATCTAGACCAAGGGGAGAAAGGAGTATTGCTCTCCTAAACCCTAGATCTCAAGGATCGGCCAACATGCAAGATAGCTAAAGAACAACTCCAAACGTGCAAGGGCAAGATTAAAGTAACTATTATGAAAAGAGAGTAGAATAGTTAGGGTTAGAGTCATGCAACCCGCCTTAAGCTCCAAGGATGAGGATGCACTTCGAGATCCAAGGGTTGTTGACCACCAAAGCTCCTCCAAAGGGGTGTGTAGGCCTCCACTCTTCTTCTCGAAGGGTGTGTCGGCCTCCAAGCTCCTTCTTCAAGGGTGTGTCGGTCACCAAGCAAGGGAAAGATGGAGTGTCATGTACAAGAAGGAGAGGAACTAAAGGGCCCTCAAGCTAAGGAAGTAACCACCTATATATAAAGGAGGGGAGGAGAAACCAAGGTAAACTCTTGCTATGTGTCGTCCACCCAAGGGACACTTATCCACCAACTCAAGCCACCACTCTTGCAAGCCATAAGACACTTGTCCAAGATGTGTACCATGTGTCCTCCAAACATGACCAAGGTTGGACCAAGCATCATGGGCGACACACCAAGCTTGCTCTAGGGCGACACACCTCCTTGTTGGCCGACACACACACACACCCTAGGTCGACACACACCTCACTCGGCCGACACAAGGCTCAAGCAAGCCCAAACAAGGAACTCCAAGGCCCAAACAAGCTCAACAAAGGCCCAAAGAACTCAAACAACAAGCCCAAACCTTCCTCTTAACCTTAGAGGAAGCAAAGAGAGAGAAGAACACCTCTCAAGGTGGAAAACTTGCTCACAAAACCCTAAACTTGGGTGATTTGCAAGTAGCACCTCCAACTCTCAACAAAGCACAAGCAAACCCTAATCACCACTAAAGGTGATTAGCAAGCATAAAACCATCAAGGTTAAGCAAAGCAAACAGGGTAAGCCCTAAACGCAGGTCAGGGTCCTTACACCTATGATCTAATAGGGTTTCTTGGTGAGCAATACTTCTTTCTCCCCTTGGTCTATAGGAGTGATCTTGAGCTTCTAGTATCATGAGCAACACCCCTCTTTCTCTTAGACAATTGAGGTGAGCTTGTGTTCTAGTTGTTTGAGAAATACTCTCCTCTCACCATGGACTAGAAGGGTGAGCTTGGTTATGGTGGTGACTCTTTCTAGGGTTTGCCCTTATGGCCGTTTGGTGATAGTTGATGTGCAAGACTCCTCTTTCTTAGTTGATTGAGGTGAGCCTCTTCTTGACCCACTAGGGTTTCGGGTGTCCTTGTGCTTGAGGTGGAAGATGACCTTGTGAGTTAACACCTTAGATAATTTGAGCACGTCATGGCACGCGTTGCACTAGCCGATACACCCTGCACGACACAGATGCACGGCTCGCCCTTGGCCGTTGCCCGGTATGCCCAAGTGTGTGGCACCTGACACAGTGTTGCTTAGTTGCACGCTTGAGAGCAGTTATCCTTGGTAACGCAGCGTTGCGCGTTACGCTGGGACGATGGCCGTGGTGATTTGGATATGAGATGAGGGAAGGATGCCTGATACAACATTTAGTGAGGGTGAGCCCCGCCCGATATAGTTTTTAGTGGGGGTTTTGAGTACTTCTTGTGAGGGTTCCGTTTGTCATAAAAAGCCGATGTGTTGACTATATTCTTGTTAATCAATGGCGACTCGTTGCATGATAGTATTCAATATGGTAAAGCTCGTTCATCTAAACTTAACATGTCCATACACACGAATGTGATCACCTTGATTATTTGTATAATGCTAAGAACAATAATGATCATGCAATAGGGTTTGCTTAATGATGTGCCTTATACATGTGATAATAAGATGAGGCATGATTAAGAAAAGGATATAATCATTAATGTCACTTTGTGTTGATAAAACACTTAATCCTAAATGTCACCATGTGCTGATAATATGAGTTTCTAAGCTATTCATGATGATTATTAAATAGTGCTAACCATGCAGGTGATGCATAGCCAAATAAAAGGCTATGAGGAATGAATATATGAGAACAATGAGATAACATGTACATTATGAATGCTATTCCATGATGATGATGATGTAAGCCCTGAGAGGCAGTGGCAGCATATAATGAGGGATTGAGATCCCATGGTATGTGATGATCCTTGAGATGAATCTGGATGATTGGTAAGAGGCCAAGTGATAATATGTGAGGTTGGATCCTTGTGTTGGATCAGTATGATGTGAATTGTAGTCAAAGCAACTATTGAGTTTTATATTGTTTACTTCTGTTATAATTTCATGTTATACAACTTGGTTGAATCTTGCAATCCATATAAAAGATACTAATTAATCAAAGTGAAATATATCATGTAGTTGCCCTGGCCATATATCCATCATCCTAAGGAATTGGTGATGGTGAAACGGGTTCTCCTGCGGGTTAACCCGGAGCACATATTGTTGAGTATGTGAGGTTTCTCCTAGCCTAAAGTGAGGAGGTAAGAGTGCAACTTTGGTTGTAGACTCCAGGGTGCGGATTCAGGCCCATAGCCCAATTGTGATAAAGAACATGGTGAACAGGCCCAAGGCTCAGGATATGTGATATGAGGAGCATGAATGTGTTCATGGCTCAGAGCATAGTGAACAGGCCCGTGGCTCAGTTTCACTAGCGCCAAGACCTATACCGAGGCGGGCTAGGAAGAGGGTAGCCTGACCCTGTGGCTAAGACCACTTCAGCATGAGATTGTGGTCCTGCTTGTGTTGTACTCATGCACTGACCATGAGGCGGAGAGGTCGTGGAGTCCGACTCTTCCATTGACCTTGTATGGCACCGGCTTGGGTTTCGCAACCGAAGGTTTGATTTGAGCGGTACAACTCACTTCCTCAGGGCATAATAATACGCAATTCAGCCGAATAGTACTACTGCTTAAGACAAAAACGAAACATTGGTTGAGGCCTTGTTTTTGTAGTTACTCTCATCATATCTTGCAGTTGCTTGTATGTTCCTCAGATGTAGTAGGACTTATATATCTTGTCTTGTTAATCATGTCCCACAAAGTAATACTTGAGTACATCTGGTAAGCTTTCTAGGTATAGACAACTTTATTTTATAACTGCTCTTGTTATACTTTTTATCAGTTAGCTACTTTATATATACCTAAGGTTTTGTAGTTTCAACGGGGAGTTATGTTTCTCGCTGGGGCAATGTTCAATTGTCTCACTCCGCTGGTTTACACCCCTTTTTAGGTGGTCGATCTAGACGTGGTGGTGGTCGCGAAGTTGCGTCCGAGCAGTAAGAAGAGCAGTAGAAGGCAAGCGATGGACATGGGCGGAGAAGGAGTCGTTCTGTAGGTACTGGTTGGACCTATGGGGATGAAGGTGGCATGAGCAAACTACTATAGAGTATGCACCAACCCTCTTCAGGTCTGAGCTAGGACCAGGCTTCCTGGTTCCCTGGTCATGCAGTGTCGTTGCTGCAACATCTTTTGATAGTGGTCACCAGTAGATCCCCTGCCTTGATCATGGTGGTAGTGGGTGGTTCCTCGGTCCATAGGGTTCGAAACCCTGTTCTAAAGTGGATGGTGGACCGTCGCTTCTCTCTATATATATAGAGAACTAGAGGGAACCCTAGTCTCTTCCATGCATCTAGAAAAGGAAGGGAGAGAAAGAAACTTTATGGCCTAAAAGCAGAATCATGAGTTCATTTCTTTGTATAATCCTATTGCGAAAAACAAAAGGAATAACCCCCTTTTCTTCGTAAGCAAGTCAAGTTCCCATAAGGCACATATTATGTATTAAAACACCTATTTTCTCTTTCATATTTTCTTTATTTGGACTCTTCTTCTTTTCTTCTCTTTATTCTTGTCTTTCAACTCATTGGTCACGAAATTAAGTTTTCCTTAATAGAAAATACTTCCTTTTCATCAATATCACAAAATTTATTAATAATATATCGCATCATCCTTTTATTTTGCAATTTAGGTATTTTCTCTTTCTTTCCTTTTTATTGGGACTCCTTGGATCCCAAGACATTCCATTATTTCGAAATTCTTTTTATTGGATACTTATTATCCTTCTAGATGCAATATTTCACATTATCTTGTTTATTTCTCATTAAAATATCTCTTTTTGAGGATTTCTTTTCATTTCTCTTTTATTTCCTCATTGGCATTCCTTTTAATATTAGCAACCTCCTGGATACGAAATTTCCCCAAGAAATCTCATTTATGCCTTTTTCCACTCATTTTCCACATTTCATCATTATTTTCAATTTATTTCTTAATAAAGAAATATTTAATTAACCTTTTCTTTTCTCATTGCTTTCTTTTTGCAACCTTGGACTCCTTGGTACCCAAGGAACCCAAGAGGCACAAAATACTCTTTGGATTTTCCTTCTAGAGGTTTCTACATATCTCTTTTCTTAAAAAAATTCAATTATCCATTTACTAATTGAATTTCCTTATTATTTGGGCCCAATAGCCAATAAAGCCCACAACACAAACATCAAGGCTATTGTAATCGAAATCCATTTATTTGAAGCAAATTATTTGTTCAAATATCTTTAATATGAGAAATTACATTTCTCACCAAATGAACCCAAAATTTGGGGTTGTAACAGACATGGTGAGGAATAAGTTGAGACCATTATAGCCCTGACCCTCTAGCAATGGATCAAGGTGGAGAAGATAATGAGGCAACAAGGATGTATCATATTTTATTGGATAAAAAAGAAATATACAAGATAGACATGAAGTTTTCATCTTCTAGTAAGGATCTGATGAGATCATATGAGCTAGTAAAGAAGCTTAGTGGGACTTAATTCTTTGGAATAATAGATTCAACATTGGCAGAGGTGTGGCTTCAACAACTGCAAAAGGTTTTTCATGTGGAGTTATTAGAAGAAAAGAAAATCAATCATGCAGTATATCTACTCAAGGGAGATTATGAGTTGTGATGGCAGGGAGTAGAAGATAAAAGGAGGAATTCAGGGATGGCCTAGAAGGACTTTGTAGATGAGTTTCACCTTAAGTATTTTCCTCCTACTTTCCTAAGTGATAAGATTAAATAGTAGTAGGACGATTGGTGAGTATGAAGCATGCTTTACAAGGTTGGAAAATTTCTATCCGCAACTTGGGCCTGATGATGCAGAGAAGTGCATAAGATCTCAACAAGGATTAAGATCAAAGATTAGACACACCATATCAGCCATTGGTCGAAGAGATAGAGAAAACTTTGGAGAATTTGTGGAAGCAGCAAGATGTGTAGAAGAGTTAGTTAATGTTGATAAGCACTTTGAGAGTAGAAAAATATCTGGAGACTTCAATAAAGTAGGATAGAGAAGTGGTGGATAGATAGGAGGTGGTAGTTTCTTTTCTAAGATAGGATGAGGACTTGGCTATTTGGGGAGACAAGGATCTAGTTTTTCACTGAGTGGAGGAAGACCCAATTCTAGTAGATGGAATACACAGCCTAGTTGGAAACCTCTAGCTAGGTCTTCAGGATCATCAGTGTCAGTGATAGGACCATAGAGATAGGATGTAGTCATGTGTGACAGTTGTGGCCGGTCACATTCTGGTCAGTTTTGGGGAACTAATGCTCCAATATTTTTTCACTGTAGATAGATGGGACGTATAAAAAGGGACTACCCAAAGCTTCAATATGTTTCAGAACAAGGTTTACAATTATAGTTTTAGACTCCACAGAGGCAGGATCCAGTTAGAGGGGAAACTTCTTTAGTGGCTTTAGGTTATAGAGGGGGAGCACCTAGTACTTGTAGTGGACAAGGAGGACAATATGGTAAAGGGAGAGCTATTGGATGCTTCTTCTCAGTGACACCATCTGAAGATGTAGTCTCGCCCAGAGTTGTGACAGGTGAGATGCTTCTCTTTAACAACATTTTTGTTACAATATTGATAGATCCTGGTGTAACACATTCTTTCATTCAAAGAATGATAGTTAGTGGACTAAATCTTTTAACCCAAAATTTATCTTATGAATTGTTGTTAAGAGTTCCGTAGATGAATCATAAATTTAGACATAAGTGTATCATGGATGTCTGTTCAGTTTTAGTGGGCATACAATAGCAGTTAATCTCATACCCTTACATTAATTCTTTTCAAATTATTTTGGGTATGGATTGCCTTGATACTATCATGTCCAGTTAGATTATTAGAATAAAGAAGCTATCTTTTAGCAAGGTGGTTTTTCATGTGTCTTTATTGTAGATAGTAATGTATTTCCCACATGTATAGTATCAGTTGTTGTAGCTGATAAGATGATGAGAATGGGGTGTGAGTCTATAACGACCCTGCCTCCCGGTAACCCCCAATTAAGAGAGACTAGAAGGTCAGAGCCATTATCTAATAAATAGGATCATAGGTTCGACAAATAATCAATAATAATTATGAAATTCTACTAACTAAACTGGAATTACATCATTATGTGTCCAATATGAGAGTTTACATTTCTCATCAGATGAACCCAAAATTGGGGTTGTAACATCCTTCCCCTCTTATAGAAATTTTGCCCTCAAAATTCCACCAAGAAAACAAACAATTTAGGATAAGCCTTTCTTATGTCCATCAGGGCTCCCATGTGGCTTCACTCTTTCCATGGTGTTTCCCAAGAACCTTCATCATCTCATATTCTTCCATCTGAGTTCTTTCTTACCTTGGTATACCGTACCCTCAAAGGTGAGTCAGGACATTTCAACCTCTCATAAAGCTGAATAGGTTCACGGCTCAGCACAAGGCTTGAGTATATCACATAGTGCTCTAGATCGGACTCATGAAACACATTACACATCATGTTATCCTGAGGGGCAAGGCTAAACACAACCATCTCCAGCAATCCATCTTAAATGGACCCATATATCGGGGACTCAGCTTTCTCAACTATAGCTTAGAGGGGTCGGATTTTCACATCACATATTCTCCCATAGTGAACTGCATGTCAGTCTTCTTTGTATCAGCTCATGACTCATGTCATCACTAGGCTCCCTCTCAGCCATTGCACGATCAAAGCAACTTCATCTGCACACATTGTGGTTCTTTTCTGACCTTTGCAAGGCCTCCTTCACCAACATCATCTTAATGAAGTGGTGACCGACACAACCTCTCTATAAGACTTCTTGCATCTTGATAAAGGATATGGTGGTTAACATCACATCTTAAGAACTATCTCTATGTATCACCCTGAATGAGCACACATGCTCTCATCAGACCCTCTAGTCTGGATCATACTATCCATTAGTATGGAGTGATAAACTGTACTATCACCGAGTTCTTCATGTATCCACTTCCACCTCATGGAAGTGAACCTTGGTCATACCCAATAACTTTTGAACTCGCATCATGATGTGGTTGAACCATATTTCTCTTTTAAGTAGTTCAATTGAATTTGTCCCGTGATAGTACTCTCTCTTTCTCATGTCATCTAGATAAGGCGATCTACCATAACCCCTATTGCATCTTGACCTTCCTTGGTCTAGGGGAGACTCACAACATCCATAGTGATGAACTCCCATTCCCTCTAGGGAACTCTTTATACTTTATATCCATGCACTGGGTTACTGGTGTTCGTCCTTCACCTCCTGGCTTGCATGGTCACATGCTACATGTATCAGGCATCCAAAGCCCTACCATCACTTACTATCTTTGTAGTTTCATGGTGTATGGTGATCATGATTTCATGTATGTCATGATTCCTCAAGATCGATTCCTCGGAAGCCCTAAACCACTCTTATGAGGGTTTTATTACCTTCCTATCCAAAGAAGTGTATCCAAGGTTCTACAACCATACTTCTACCACGTCAAGGACTAGGCCAGCTAACCAAACATCCATTAACTTGATCAACAAATTTCGTTATCCCAAACATGTCTCTTTTATCCAAACTTAGGTTAACCTAACATCCTCTTCTAGTCTCTAGCTAAACTAGGTAGTTGTAAGTCAACCAGAGCATCTATTACCACTTCATACCCTTAGGTGTTAGGTAATGATGAAGACATACACCTCCAAGTGTTCTACTTATCATCTCATCTCAAACTCTAAGTTTGTCTTCAACAAGAATCTCTGAGCTCATCCTCATGGTGATCAAACTCAACCTGGTATTACTTGCAAGTTCCACATAACTTCTGCTGAAAACATCCTTATCTCTCTTACTATTTGTAGACCATCCATGTATTGTTTACTCCACCAAGGTATGTTATCATCTTTGTCCTCATACCTTGTAGATTTTACAACCCCAATTTTGGGTTCATCTGATGAGAAATGTAAACTCTTATATTGGACAAATAATGATGTAATTCCAATTTAGTTAGTAGAATTTCATAATTATTATTGATTATTTGTCGAACCTTTGATCCTCTTTATTGGATAATGGCTCTGACCTTCTGGTCTCTCTTAATTGGGGGTTACCGGGAGGCGGGGTCGTTACAGAGTCCTTTTTAGCACATGTGGTGGATGCTAGAGCAGAGAAAATAGTAGCTAGTATAGCAGATGTAACTAGTAGTATGTGAGTTTTCAGATGTTTTTCCCAATGAGTTACCAGGTTTACCACCTAAAGGAGATTTTGAATTCAAGATACATACTTTACCTACTAGCCACCCAATAGTATTACCGGCCTATAGAATGGCACTTGCAGAGTTGAAGGAATTAAAATCCTAGTTACATGAGTTGTTGGATAAAGGATTTAGTCAACCTAATACATTACCTTGGGGAGCTCCAGTACTATTTGTGAAGAAGAAGGATGGAAACATACATATATGCATAGACTACATGCAATTGAATAAGATAACCTTTAAAAGTAAATATCCTTTGTCTAGGATTGATGACCTATTTGATCAACTACGTGAAGCAACACTCTTTTCAAAGATAGACCTCAGATCAGGATATCATCAGTTAAGAATAAAGGCATCTGATGTACCTAAGTCAGCCTTTAGAGTGAGGTATGGGCACTATGAGTTTGTAGTCATGTCTTTTGGACTGAAAAATGCCCTTGCAGCCTTTATGGACATGATGAACATAGTTTTTAGACCATATCTTGATCAGTTCATAGTAGTGTTTATAGATGATATTATTATATATTCCAAAGATGGAGAACAACATGAGAACTGTCTGAGAATAGCCCTACACTTATTAAGGAAACTTTGGCTTTATGCTATGTTCAACAAATATTAGTTTTGTGTGGATAAAGTATCTTTTCTTGGACATGTCATGTCAGGAGAAGGGAGTCAGTGTTGACCCTAACAAGGTGGAAAATATTCTCCAGTGGGAGCAACCTATGACCCCTACTGAGATCAGAAGTATTCTGGGGTTACCTAGATATTACAGGAGGTTTATAAGAAACTTTAGTGCAATAGAAGAACCTCTTACATACTTAACAAGGAAGGATGTATGTTTTATTTGGTCTGAATCATGTGAGAAGAGTTTTCAAACTTGAAAGAAAAAGCTAACCACAACACCACTCTTGATATTACCAGAGGCAGAGAAGGGTCATGTGGTTTTCTGTGATTCATGCAAGAGAGGTTTGGGAGGTTTTCTTAAGCAAGAAGGGAAAGTGATGGCCTATGCTTCTAGATATCTAAAGAAGAATGAAGAGAACTATCCCATGCATGATCTTGAGTTGGAAGTAGTAGCGCATGCCTTGAAGACATGGCGTCATTATCTCTATGGTGAATCATGTCATGTTTTTACTGATCATAAGAGTCTGAAATACATTTTCACATAAAGAGATCTCAACCTGAGACAAAGCAGATGGTTGGACCTTATAAAGGATTATGATGTCACCATTGATTACCACCATGGAAAATCCAATCTTGTGGCAAATGCTTTGAGTATAAAGTCAATATCATCTACAGAAAATGTTTCCAATGGTATGCGTAAAAGGAGATGTAACATACCCAATATTGGGTACTAAATCTGTCTTGAGCTACAATTTATATTTTTCCCCTAAATGGAGCTTATTTATAATGGTGTCCTTCATTCCAAATCTTTGTTAGTTATTTTGATTGAATTATCATCATTTCGATATCAATCTATCTTCAATGGAATTACCTTTATCTAAATATGTCTATTCTCTTCATTTGAGAAAATATTTACAATTAGTCCTTCAAAACTTACTCCATGAACAAGTTTGATATCCAGTGTGGTGATGCAGGTCAATCTGGCAAATATATCTTAATTTGGCCATAATTACATAATACCCTTGAAATTATAACTAATGGATTTTGAATTATTGTGAAATTATATTAATTTTTATCTAAAAGAATTTGGGAGGGATTAATTAATGAGTGAAATTTTAAGTAGGAAATTAATATCCTTAGAGATATTTGTGAAGGAAATAAAAGTTACGAAAATGTTTTCATAATAATAAAACCTTTAGGTGAGGAGTTACAAAATTGGAAGTAATTTATTAGTACGGTGAAATTACAAATTGAATAGGTTATATAGGGGAAGACTTGTTTCTCCCCTATCCAGTAAACCTCATGCCAATTACTGTTAAAGAAAACATTGACCAGATCCTCACCTCATCCTCCATTTCTTCACTCTCTTTCACTTCCTCTACCATGGAAAACTCTCCTTCCTCTCTCCAATAATCAGATGGATCAATATCCTAAAACCTCTGCAGAGGGTAGTCGTCACCCCTCTCATCGACTAGTAGAAAATGGAAACTTTGTTGTTACAAGATGGAAAGTCCCTTGACGCCTCGTTGATCCTATCAACCTATCAACCCTAGCCTCCTCATCTATAAGAAGGACAAGCCACCACCAACCTTGAAGGAGTGGAGACATACAACACAACACCTCCCCTTGACCTGCTTATCCCTGATCTTGCAACATTCAATACATCTTCCTGGCAACGATAAGGAATCCCATAGAATAGAGGCAACTATACGCAATCACTCCTACAACCTCGGAGGTTGTCGACACCTAGTTACAATCTATAGGTGTCTTATCACATGGCGTGCTACTAGTTCTAACCTCCTCTCCATATGCCAAGTGTCGATGTCACTGCCTCCAAGATTGACCATGACTGACCTCATCTTCTCCATCCTTCAACCTGCAAACATCCATTGTTGTTGGCCACCACCTGAACCTCGAACTATAGTGTCTAGAACATAACTAGTCAACGAACTGCAAAACCACTATCACTGCCAAATGAGGTCTCCAAACCTAAGGCCTCACCATCCACCATTGTGGTGGCCTATCATGATTGGCATCATCACCACTGCAAAATTTGTAGATTGTAGACCCAACATCACCTCTCAACAGATCCTATCTCCTGAGCATAATTGATCACACGACCTCCTTCTCTTTTCCATTATCCTCCTACTACCTGTGATTACCAGATCCAATCGCCCTCCCACCTCTTATCTAGCCCTACAACTTGCAGTCATTTTCTACCAGTGTGTCAACGCATGTGGATGACACCCAGGCCGGAAACTGCCTGTAGGCTTTTGATGGCCACCACACAGACTCTATGATGACTTGAAAACCAACATTGTCGGCCTACAACACTACAATGGCATCCGGGCAGAACATATGTAGCATCCATCAGTGAAGCCAAATTTCTAAACCAGACCAGGATGTTGAGTCCAACCTACTTGCTAAAAACTCAACATGTGTAGATCTGAGACTACAAGATCTGATCTAAAGACTAACTGCAGAAGAACATCTAGTGAGAAGAACTGATCTATCATCTACAAGTTCCAATCTCTGATCTTTTTCTATTACATATAGAAAACAAAGAGTTAATAAGGGTAAGGGGAAAATGAGTGAGAAGATAATTCAATACATGGTAATACAAATATTTCGATTATAAACCTAACCATACCAATATATTTGATTATTAGATGCATTACATATAGGTGTATCATGATTATGTATAGGTATATGGTGTATTACTGAATGAATTCTTCTATATTCAATAACCCACTGCATTTTAGAATTTAACATACTAAAGATTGATAACATATATTGATATGTAACATTAATTCAGTAGTATAAATTAACATAGTCTATTCATCTTAAATAATGTGTCATATTCTATATAGGTGTAAATAGGCAATTCAATAGTTATTCAAGAACTATATTAGCCTTTTTATGAAATTCAAGATCTATATATGTCTATATGCTAGAATTATTTTTGTATTACATGTAAGTTGATGAACATTGGATATGCAATTATCTATGTCAATGAGGATAACCGTTGGAGAAATAATGTAGAAACTAAATGGTGAAAAGAATAGCTTAGATATCAATAAATAACCCTATGTAGTATCATAATTGAGAAATACAAGTATATCTATAACACTTAGTCGATTTAAGTATCCGTCCTTCCTAAAGTCATGTATTTGTAATCATGGAGGAATGTACATGGAAAAATAGGATACTCTAAATGTAAAGACAAATTAATCACTCACAGGGACAATAATATAAGTACATTAGACCATATGTTTATTTTAAGGGATTAGGACCCTAGAGTAAGAATTTGATGGGATCTTGGCAACACAATCTAGTATTCATCTATATTTTTATTAAAATCATAAAAAGATGACATCAGAGATGTCAGAAAAGAATATAATGGGAGAAACACTAAATAACAATAACATTAGATGGGATATAAAACCCTAATAGAAAATATTCAACAAGTAGTTGATTCATAGACAAGTGATGGCACTATTGTACTAATTTGTAAATTCTTCCTCTTGGAGTATTTTTTATTGTGCCATCTGTGGAAATTTGATAATATGAGGTACTAGATTTTCTATTTGTATATTCAGCTATTAATTTCCCTCTTGAATTCCATGTACATTATTTAGTGGTGAACCCTATACTTTTATACGCCTTTCCCACCTCTTTGAAAGTTCACCACATCAAATTGATTATTGTTGGGTTGCATTCAATATTACAGTAGAACTTGTATCGATGTATTTGGAGTTTTGACTCCATGGACTTTGGTCCCTTTGGGATTTGGACCCTTAGAGCTTTGTCTCTCCTGAGGTAGGGTATGTCTCGCCACCATATGCACAAGTTGTAATGGTTTAGTCAATCCCCAATCGACCGGTTAACATAGTAATCAGGCTCAATGTTGTTCTTTCATAGATGATTGAACATAAGGCATTGTTTCCCTTGAAGGAAATGATATGATAGTGATCAACCTTAATATTGAAAAGTTGATAATTGCAAATATTTTGATAATTTGATATCTTGAACTATTTTGCAAAACCTTGTTGAAATTTGATACTAAAATACAAACATTAAAATATTTCTATCCTTACTTTGATAAAGTTCACCCACAAAATATTCCCTGCATAATTTTGATATTACCTTGAATCATATTTAGTACCTATATTTTGCAAATAGCTTGGTATAAGAATATAGTATCAGCCATGTTGACCTTTATTTTCTCTATATGGGGTCCATATGTGGTTTTGTTCCCTCTCGGAGCTCTTGGACGGGTGGTAGATGGAACAACTTGAAGAGACATGCATGGGAAGTCCTCCGTTGAAGACTATATAGGAATGAATTCTTATTCTTAAACTTTGTAATCATATTTGTAAGTTTTTGTGTCTTCATTGTAAAAGCACAATTGTAATAAAGACTTGTTTATACTTCTGATACAATTTTGTGTTTTGATCGTTAAGATCGATTTCTTACAATATGGTACCAGAGCCATAAACGGTCGCCACTCTTGCATGTTTTATGGAAAATTAGGTTTCAGTAGGAGCAACAATGGAGTAGCTATAACTTAGAAAAATAGTTGACGATAAACCCTAGTATAGTTGACTTAATTTCTCAGATATACTTAGGCTATAAGTAGGGAACACTAAGAGCATAGGTTGTGATGTACCTTAGTTTAGAAATTCATCTAGATCATCTCACTAATTTTTTGACTCCCCTAGGGATAGATTTACTTGAGCTACTAGCGAGGAAGAATTATGAATGAGCCCCTTAGAACATTAAAAGTCACCACCATCATGGGTAAAGTACCATGATTTTTCTCTTAGGTCTTAAAACACATCAATAATTGCATATATGACTACAGAATAAATAATTATCCTAAACCCTAAAATTCTAAGATTCACAATCACATTTTCTAACTTCCATTTAGAACCTTAAAACATATTTGAGAGTGATTTGACATAAATAATTTACTCCCAAAAAATGATTAGTATGTATAATCACCTTCAGTAGAGAAAAATAATTTTTAATGTGTTAAGATTTAATTCCTCACTCAAAAAGAAAAAAAATAATATTGCAATAGGCTAAGATGTAATTAATACTATGTTGAATCAAGGTATATACTTGAACTGAATTTCTTTGAACTTGAAACTTTTATGTACAAAAATATACTTTTTATAAAAATAGTTGGTGCTTATTAATTTTAGTCATATAGATTCATATCAAAATAAGATATTATAAGCCTTACATTGACTTATCATCACTAAGTGCTCACCTTGAGAGAAAATATACCCTTCAAGTGTAATTTGACCCTGAATCAATCTGGTAATTCCATGGTAGTAGTAAACGAATAGCTTGGTCACCCATAGTAGGACCTATGTTGTAGGAAGGAGAATTGTAATAAGGTATTTGAATTAAAGTGATATGAGAAATGAGAGTCGTATGTTGGAGGATTATTGTATTAGACCTCGGGACGAAGAAGATTATTAAGGATTTGATTTTGGGGATGAAACCTCTTTGAAGGGTGGAAGAGTTTTAACATACCCAATTTTAGGTACTAAATCTGTCTTAAGCTAAAATTTATATTTTCACCTAAATTGAGCTTATTTATATGTTGTCCTTTATCCCAAATCTTATTTAGTTATTTTGATTGAATTATCATTATTTTGATATTGATTTGTCTTCAATGGAACTCCCTTTGTCTAAATATGCTTATTCTCTTCACTTGAGATAATATTTACAATTAGTCCTTCAAGACTTAATCCATTAACAAGTTTGATATCCAGTGTGGTGATTCATGTCAATCTTGCAAATATATCTTGATTTGTCCATGATTACATAATACTCTTGAAGTTATAACTAATACCCTTTGAATTAATGTGAAATAATATTAATTTTTATCTACAAGAATTTGGGAGGGATTAATGAGTGACATTTTGAGTAGGAAATCAATATCTTTGGAGATATTTGCAAAGGAAATAAAAAGCTATGGAAATGTTTTCATAACAATAAGACCTTTAGAGGAGGAGTTAAAAAAATGGAAGTAATTTATTAGTAGGTTGTAATTACACATTAAAAAAGGTTGTATAGGGGAGGACGAGTGGCTCGCCTAACATGTAAACCTCACACCAATGACTGTAATAGAGAACATCAACTGAATCCTCACCCCCTCTACCCTAGAAGACTCTCCTTCTCTCCAACGGTCAAATGGATCAATATCCTAAAACCTTCATAGAGGGTCGTCGTCACCCCTCTCATTGACTAGTAGAAAATGACAACTTTGTTGTTACAAGATGGAAAGTCCCTTAATGCCTACTTTTATCTTGTCAACCTATCAACCCTAGCCTCCATATCTATAAGAAGGACAAGCCACCACCAACCTTGAAACAATGGAGACATACAACACAACACCTCCCTTGACCTACTTATCCCTAATCGTACAACCTACAATACCTATTCCCTGATGATAAGGAATCCCAGAGAATAGAGGCGACTAGACGCAGTCCATCCCTACAACCTTAGAGGTCGTTGACACCCAGTCACAATCTACAGGCACCTCCCCAGATCCTGTGCTACTAGTTCCAACCTCCTCTCCATATGCTAAGTGTTGATGTCACCATCTCCATGCTCAACCATGACTAACCACATCTCCTCCATCCTTCAACCTACAAACATCCACCACTACTGGCCACCACCCCATCCCCGACCTACAGTGGCTAGAACATAACTATTCAACATACTACAGAACTACCATCACCGCCAAATGAGGTTTCCAAACCTTATGCCTCACCATCCACCATTGTGGTGGCCTGCCATTATTGACATCATCACCACCACAAAATTTGTAGACTGTAGGCCCAACATACCTTCTCAACATATCCTAACTCTTGGGCATCATCGATCCCATGACCTCCTTCTCTTCGCCATCATTCTCATACTATCTATGATTATTAGATCCAATCGTCCTCCCTCCTCTTGTCTAGGCCTACGACCTACAGTCGGTGTCCACCAATGTTGCAACACCTGTGGATGACACCCATGATGACAAATGTATGTAGTCTTTTGAAGACCACCACACATACTCTGTGACAACATGCAATCTAGCATCTCCGTCCCACAACACTAGAATGGTAGTCGGGGCACAGAAGATGTAGCATCCATCTGTTAAGCAAAAACTCTAAATTAGACCAGGATGTTGAGTCGAACTTACCTGCTATAAACTCAACATGTGTAGATCTGAGACCAGAAGATCTGATCTAAATACTGACTACTGAAGAACTTCTATTGAGAAGAAATGATCCATCCTATTAATAGGTTCATAAACGATCTACAGGTTGAAATCTCTACTCTTTTGTTGTTACATAGAAATAAAGAGTTAATAAGGGTAAGGAAAAAGATGAGTGAGAAGATAATTCAACACATGGTAGTACAAATATTTAGGTTATAAACCTAACCATACCAATATATTTTGTTGTTAGATGCATTACATGTAGTTATATCATGATTATGTATATGTATATGGTGTATGAGTAAATGAATTCTTCTATATTCAGTAACCCATTGTATTTCAACATTTAACATACTAAACACTAATAATAGTCAATGATATGGAACATTAATTTAGTAGTACCAATTAACATAGTCAATTCATCTTAAATAATTACTGTATTATATATATGTGGAAATAGGTAATTTGGTGGTTATCAAAGAATTATATTAACCTTGTTATGAAATTTCATATCTGTATATGTATATATGCTAGAATTATTTTTGTATTTACATGTAAGTTGATTAATATTGGATATGCAATTATCTATGTCAATGAGGATAAACATTGGAGAAAGAATGTAGAACCTAAATGATGAAAATAATAGCTTGGATATCAATAAGGAGCCCTATGTAGTATCATAATCGTTAAAAACAAGTATATGATGGAATGCACATGGAAATAGCTTGGACTGATACTTAGTCAGTTTAAGTATCAGTCCTTCCTAAATTCATATATTTGTAATGAGGAATGCACATGGAAAAATAGGATACTCTAAATGTAGATACAAATTAATTGCTCACAGGGACAATAATATAAGTACAATACATGATATGTTTATTTAAAGGGAATAGAACCCTACAGTAAGAATATGATGGAATCTTGGAAACACAATTTAGTATTCACCTATATTTTTATGAAATTCATAAAAAATATAACATTAGAGATCTCAGAAAAGAATATAATGGGAGAAACATGAAATAGTAATAACCCTAGATGGGAAAGAAAACCTTAATAGAAAATATTAAAAAAGTAGTTGATTCATAGCCAAGTGATGACACTAACGTACTAGTTTGTAGATTCTTCCTCTTGGAGTCTTATTGTGATTGTGCCATCTGTGGAGCTTTGATAATATAAGGTACTAGATTCTTTTTTCATATATTGAGTTATTAATTTTCCTCTTGAATTCCATGTATATTATTTATTGGTCAACCCTATAATTTTGTAAGCCTTTTTTGCCTCTTTGAAAGTTCACCACATAAAATTGAGTATTGTTGGATTGCATTGAATATTATGGTAGCACTTGACTTGATCTATTTGGAATTTTGACTCCCTGGAGTTTGGTCCCTTTGGGATTTCCCCCTTAGAGCTTTGGCTCACTTGAGGTAGGGTACGTCCCACCACCCTGTGTGTAGGTTGTAATGGTTTAGTCAACCCCTAGTTGACTGACTAACATAGTAATTAGGCTCAATGTTGTTCTTTCATAGGTGATTGAACATAAGGCATTGATGCCCTTGAAGGAAATGATATGATAGTGTTGAACCTTAATATTCAAAAGTTCATCGTTGCAAGTATTTTGGTAATTTGATATATTGAACTATTTTGCATAACCTTTTTGAAACTTGATCTTCAAATACAAACATTGAAATATTACTATCCATACATTGATAAATTTAAGCAAATATTCCTTGACTAATTTTGATATTACCTTGACTCATATTTAGTACCTATATTTTGCAAATAGCTCGATATATGAATTTAGTACCAGCCATGTTCACCTTTATTTTCCCTATATCGGGTCCATGTGTGGTTTTGTTCCCTTTGGGAACTCATGGTAGGTGGTAGATGGAATATCTTTAAGAGAGATGCATGGGGAGTCCTCCATTGAAGACTAGATAGGAATGTATTCTTATTCTTAAACTTTGTAATCATATTTGTAAGCTTCTGTGACTCTAATGTAAAAGCATGTTTGTAATGAAGACTTTTTTATACTTTTGATACAATTCTATAAATATTAGATCATAAAGATTGAGTCTTTACAAGAAATGTATTAGTTAAGATGAGAGAGATGAATTTGGATCTGAACATGTCTGGTCAAGGTGGATTGATGGCACATATGTGCATTAGACCTAAGTCTTATTATCAAATCAAGGAGCTTCAGCACAATGATAGAGTATTGTAACAAATCATGAATGATATGACACATGGAAAGAGGATATAGTTTAGATATTTAGATGATGGTTGGTTGTATCAACATGGTATATTCTATGTGCCAGATGACACTGAGTTAAGGAAATAGATTCTTGAGGAAGCTCACTCTTCTATGTATGTAATGCATCCAGACAACAAAAAGATGTATAGAAACTTGAAGGAATTGTATTGGTGGTCAGGTATGAAGAAGGATGTGGCTGAGTGTGTAGCTAAGTGTAGTGTATGTCAATAACTTGAGGTTGAACATTAGAATTCAGTTGGTACTATACAGTCACTTCCTATTTCTAAATGTAAGTGAGAGCATATTATTGTGGATTTTATAGTTGAATTACCTAGGACACCTCATGGTTTTGACTCTGTATGGGTAATATTAGATAGGCTAACAAAGTCTTCTCACTTTCTACTAGTTCAGACAACATGGGATACGCCAAAGTAAGCCAAATTATATATATATATATATATATGAGATAGTCATATTTCACATGATACTTGTTTCTATAATATCTAAAAGAGACCCCAAATTCACATCCAAGTTTTAGAATCAGTTACAATGTTGCTTGGGGAAAAGTTGAAGTTTAGTATATAATTTCATCCTAAGACAGACGGATAGTCAGAGAGGACAATTCAGACCCTTGAGGATATGTTGTGAGCATGTGTTTTGCAGTTCCGTGGTAGTTGGGATGATCATCTTAATCTTATGGATTTTGCCTATAACAATAGTCACCATTCTATCTTAGGCATGAACCCTTATGAAGATTTGTATGGGGAAAAGTGTAGAACTCCAATTTTTTGATATGAAGTGAGAGAAAGGTAGATTGTAGGTCTAGAGTCGGTGGAAAAAACAATAGAAAATATATATGTGATCAGACAACAATTGAAGGCTGCTCAGGACAGATAGAAAAGCTATGTAGAGAAAAGGCATAGACCAATTCATTTTGAATTTGGATATGACGTGTATATAAGAGTTTCACCATGGAAAGGTGTGTTGAGGTTTGGAAAGACAGGCACATTAACTCCTAGATACATGGGTCCCTATCCAATCATTCAAAGAATTGGACCATATGCATATAAATTGGAGTTGCCTCTAGAGTTAGCTAATATTCGTGATGTGTTTCATGTATCTATGTTAAAGAAGTGTCATCTGAATACAAAAAAGATTGTAAACCCAGATCCTAAATTTGAGAGAGGATATCTCTTATGTTGAAGGACCAATTCAAGTTCTAGATCACAGAATTCGGAAGCTTAAAAAGAGGGGGGTAAATTTAGTCAAGGTTCTTTAAAGGAATCATGGTATAGAAGAAGCTACTTGGAAAGTAGAGCCAGATATGTATAACAAGTATCCTTTCCTCTTTTAAAATTTTTGAGATGAATTTTTTATTAGTGAGGGAGAATTGTTACAACCCTCTTCTAATTTTTTTGGTAATACTCAAGATATAAGATAATCTTGATGCTTTTTGTGCTTTTTATTAGTAATATATTGGCTTTTGCTTTATATTAAATTTTGGAAATGTTAAATACTTTTTAGATAACTCATAATCACGACTTAAGCATACGTCAAAGATCCGAGTTGGAGTTGATATAAAGTTAACATATACATGTATGTGAGAGGAGAATCAATGAGACTTGAGGAAATAATTAATAAATAATTTTTTCTTTCACTTAAAAATTGTAGAGAATTTAATTACAAATCTAACACAAAAATAATGAACCAAATCAGAGTTAAAATGAGAGAGTTATACCCCTTTTAGTAACATGTACAGGCCTAGCGACCGTTAAGCCAGTAGTGACTGTTACAGATGTTACCTGAGACAGTCAATTGTAAAATGATCATATCTTGGGTTATAAATATCCATTACCAATAAAAACAAAGTACGTTAGAACTGCATTTCAACCCTCTATCATCTCAGACCCTTTGTTCAATGAAAGGACAACCTAGAGGGTGATTTCTACGGCAATTTTTGGGAAAGAACACAAAGAACGATGGAAATTCAAGGGGTTTACTCTAGATTCAACTTGATAAGTAGTTTTTAGCCGTTGATTCTTCCTTACCTATATTTCACCTTACTCAGAATCCCTAATCAATCGACCAGAGATTTGGGATAACCTTCGTCCTTCATCTTCTACCTCCAGCAGACCTTCTTTAGGGTCGAGAAACACGCTAAAAGAATGTTTAGAATGAGATTTGGAAGCCTAGACATTGATTCAGACTCGTGAGAGCTATGATCTGAGCTTAGTTGATGAAGAGACTAAGATCGGTAACTTTAGAAAAGATTTGTGAGTGGAAAATATTCCATATTTAAAGCATACCAAATTTAAATAATGGCTTTCCAACATTCAGTTCTTGCTTTTTGATAATTGTGATGGTTTTAATAAACTTGTGTTGTGATTTTCAATAGTAGAAATTTTTTGTTAATCATCTTTTAGTGATATAATATCATGTCAAAAGATGTCATGTGAATTTTTATGAATTGTTCAGTGATGAAATTGTGTAAAGTGAGGCACCGGGGAAACCATGTTGCCCTAATTCATGTTTAAAGAGTCAAATTGTGGATTATGAGATCTGTGGAAATTTCTAGATGATTTATGTGTTTTAATATGAGAGTTTGAATTGTCAATAATATGGTAATAATTAGTTACGATGATGAATACTATTAAATAAACTAAATAGCACTAGATGTTAGACTCCATTGACACTATAGAATCCTCACAGGATGAGGCATGCGTTATAGGGAGGGACATTTTCCTGACTGGAGGTAGTCCAGATTGAGGTAAGCCAGAGCACACCAGTAGGGTGTGGGGGTCTTGACTAGTGGGAAGACTCCTTACAGTTGTGCGGTACCCAACACCAATCGGGGATGTTGGTGGTACCTATGCTACAAGTTGTAGTGATTAATGGTCAGTAGGTCCATTGATGCACAATAAGCCTGAGGGATTTGAGTCATCACCTGAGTACCCAAGTTTAGAGTTGGAATATGAGATATCCACCTACACTCATTATCCATTGAGAGGCAGACATGTCGATGCCATCTATAGACATGGTATTGAGATTAAAGACTTAGGAACTCGGGCATGCTCCTAAGTCTTATATAGTGAGATTGTAGCTTACTGCAATTCTTCCACATGTTGTGGTACACCTCATGTGGGTTTAGTGGCAGCATAAATAAATTTAAAATAATGTGAATAGTGAGGTTATCCTTTTATTGTGTTCAGTATCTATTCAACTTCCATGATAAGTGAATTACAATTTTTAAACTACCATGCTTACATGCTTGCATTCAAGTTCTATTAATTGTAAACATCATAAATATCTCAGTTAACCATTTGATTCTCTACTCACTGAGCAAGTAGCTCATCTACCTATTGAAAAAATCAGGTAAAGGATTAGCTCTTCCCAAGGAGATAGAAGCTAGCTTTTATCAAGAATAGATTAGAGGTCATGATGTAGATGTAGTTAGAATAGTTAGACGGTCTCTTATCCTTCCTATAGATCCTGGAATTGAGAGAGTGAGAAAAGAGAGAAGTTTGTAATTTATTGTACATGATGTATATCAAGTGTGAAACTCTTACTTCTATGTAATAGTCAAGTTTTTTTGTATCTTAATGTTATGTTTAATCGAGACTTATCGTTTAGTAAGTGATGTTAGAATATGTTTGAGAAAAAAAAATTATGGCAGATTTTCTTCAAGTGTTTAAAAGTTGATGGTTAGTAATAATTCCTGATTAGCGAGCCCTAGCCCTAGTTAGTGGATTTGGGTCATGTCAGTAGAAATCTTATTACTCTTCACCTAAATATGATTCCTTTCATAGTCATATGTCAGATCAAGACTTTCCAAGAGTTTGAGATAGTGTGTACCCATGTTACACCATCAATCAAATAGTTCTTATGAAAAGACGGCAGCGGGTACCATGTTTCCAAAGTTGTTTCCTAAAAGTTTTGTTGGTACATCTTTTGACGATTCTGATTTCCTTCATGATAATGTTTCTAAGAAAGTAAACCCAAGTGTTTTTTATGTGGTTGGATATCATGTATTCTTTGAAGTCTTCATTTCTCTAGAAGCATACATAATTCTGCACAAACCTTAGGCCATGAAATTTGTTGTTGAAATGATTGGCAAGAATGTTAGTTACATGACACCATAGGACGAGATCAAGTTTTTTTGTGGAAACAAAATTCTTGCTAGAGGTTGTTTGAGTTGAGTATAAATTTTTTTTCTATAGAGTTAACTTGTCAATCAAAAAACCAGACATCCTTGGGTTTTGTTTGGTTTCCCGCTAATGATGTCTCATGGTCAAATTCCTTTATGCCTATAGTTGGCATTTGACGACATGTTTTCACTTGATCTCAAGTAATGGATATACCTCTTCTCTTCTACAATAAATTTATCTTTGATCAAATTGGTGAGGTACTAGGAAGATTCATCTATGTGGATGAGCATACATCTAAATGCAAACACAAAAGGTTTGCACGGTTAGCCATTGAAGTAGACATTACTGTACCAGCTAAACTTATTGTAATTATCAATGGTTCTATTTACAAAGTAGAGTAAATATTTACCATCTGTTTGCAATTATTGTGAACTTATGGGCCACAATAAAATGTCTTGTCCAATGGTGAACAAGGAAGATAGTAACGTGAACACGCAACCTCAATCTGATGCTGCAGGGACTATATAGTTGGATGAAGAAGATTGGTGGGAGGTATATCATTCAAAACACATTCATTCTAGGTTTCAATAAAATCTTCAACCAAGAACTAATTTGAGGAGATCAGAACATACAAATCTTTCTGAAGGATCTAATATGTATGCTCTATATACTTAAGATGATATGAAGGAGGAACCTTCTATTCAAGAAGTAGAAATTTTTACTTCCCACTAGGCCAGGACAAATCCATAGAAAGAGAACATATGTACGAAGAAGACAAAAGACATGTCTCCTAGTACTATTGAACAACAACATCTGGAGTCTTTGTTTTCTATAAAAATTAAAAGAGAATGTGATTCTACAGTCATGTGAGATGATAAAGAACTAGATATTGATGTTCCTTTTGTCAATTATAAGGTCCATAATGAGTGAGTTGACATCTCTATGTATTCTTCTGACTCAGTAGTTATTATAATGATGACAAAGTGATTAATAATATTTTGAGTAAGATCCATAATGCTGAACATAATGTGGTAACTCATATAATAGACATTTTTGGATGGCCCCAACATGGATCTTGTTGTGGGACATTTGGCCGTGAAGTCAAAATTTTAGTGGAAAGATGAAAGTGAGTCCCTATCTCTCATGTAGCCAGGACCACAAGATTGTCAAGTCTGTAGTAGAATGGGAGAAGGAAGGTTAAATAATGGAATTATTCCTTTCAAAAATACATCCTAGTCAAGCTAGGAAGCATGTTGAACATCATCTACAATGATTTGTATTGAGTATTCATATGTTTCACAAGTATGCAGCCTAAAGTATAAAGATTGTTGCTCCTGATCGATACTTTTTCAAGTCTTTGTTGATATTGATGTCACTTTTAGGTTTATGGTACTTATTACATTAAACAATGAAATAATGATGGTTCATTATCCTTTGTTTGGATTAATTTTTTTGTAAACATTTAACACTACTCTTTCTAGGGTAGTTTTAATAAAAGTGTCAGCTTTTCCAAAAAAGGAAAGAGACATAAGAACCATAAAAGATTTAAAACCAAATTTCTTATGTAATATGATCTACAAAGATGCTACAAAAATCCTCCAAAAATGTTGCAACCCATTCTTCCTAGGAATAAAATTACAATCAATTTTGGTCCAAGAGGTGGAAGACATTTTGTGATGCAAATGTATGGTGTTAATGAATTCTCCCCTTTCTTTATCGATTCTACCAAATATTTACTATTTGATTACACCATGATGGATTTGTGTCCCATGTGTAGGTAATTTATTTTTCCTTCATAGATTGTGTTGGCTTATTCCATTAAAATAGACAAGAAGAACACATCAGTTGTTTGGAAGGTGTCCATAACACTTCCCTAGTGATAATGATAGATAGTGATGGTGAAGGTCGTCATCTCTCACTCTAAAACATTGGCATAACTCACATCCCAAGACTCATACCTAATCACATCATTAGACCCTTCAAATTCTAATTGATCAAATCTTATTTCATTAGTTAGTGTTCTCAATAGTATAAAATGGTTACACTATATATTGATAACACTAACTCAAAAAATATCAAATCATTTTCTTATGTCTCTTATTCAACTTATGTAAAGTAACATATTAGGCTAGTTCTTCATCATCAAGTGTCAGTAAAGTAAATAAATAATATCATATGAAAGTAAAGGCATATCTTGAAATATCAGTTGAGTACTAATCAATTAGAAGGATATTCAAATCATTAAACATGGAATCGGATAGGCATGCATCTAATTTATCAAGTAGAATATGTCTCCGGTTAGGGTTTCTCAAGTGATACAATGACATTCATGCAATGTTACAAAGACTTTTTTATTTTATTATTATTTCAAGAAATAAATATACTTTTTAATAAAACTCATACTAATAATAAACTTTTCACAATGGAAGAACTCATAATGACTTAATTTGTAAC
Organism: Alisma plantago-aquatica; assembly: GCA_963693085.1. Taxonomy (NCBI): domain Eukaryota; kingdom Viridiplantae; phylum Streptophyta; class Magnoliopsida; order Alismatales; family Alismataceae; genus Alisma; species Alisma plantago-aquatica. Next base: position 696,053,624 of record OY856411.1, read on the forward strand.
ATTGACTCATAAACATGATTTTCTACAGTAGATCACTGATTATGGTTCTTTGAATCCAAAAATTTAATAATTACAAAATATGAACGGATTCATATAATAGAAGTATTGATATTTTACTGACTATATAACATGTTTTGATGGTTCCAATTTAAGGTTGAGTTAACATAAAGTTTCCCATAATTACTCATTTATGAATTTAGGTATTTAGAATTTTGCAAAGACAACCAACAATTAGGAAGCATTCACTCAACTATAGTAAATACCCTTGGGGTCAAACAACTACAATGAAAGACCAACAAAAACCATATCAGCAAGTATACAACCTCTAGATTCTAAAGACCAAACTAGTCACTAGGATAAGAAGAGAAAAATTATGTTTCCTTAGGATCATATCAAGCTAGGTCAACCCTTAGAACCAACATAACAAGAATAAACAAAAACTAAAGGAAAACAACGTAAACTAGCCGCATCTACAAGAAATTAGGGAGTTGGGTCAAGGAACTACAAGCAAGCTTGATTCCTCCAAACTCTTGGTTTCTTCATTATTTAGATATCATGATGTTTCGCAAGGATAGAAATGAACATACTAATCTTGAATGTGAATTTTAATATATATATATATATATATATATATATATATATATATATATATATATATATATATGTTGTTCATTCGTTACCCGTGCGGGTAGCCAGATTTTCTCTACCCGTTGGAGTAACTCGGGATTAAAAGAGTAACTATATGGTACACTAGAGTAACTCTTCTAAATCAAAAGAGTAACTATATTGATATATAGAGTAACTCTGAGAGCAAAAGAGTAACTTTGTAGAAAATATACAGTCAGTAAATATATGGAAGGGTTTTTTTATTTGGGGGGGGGGGGGCAAATGATATTATTTTTGGATCAAATATTTTGGGGAGCTAGATAAAATGCTCCTCTACAATTGTGAAAAAAAATTAAAAGAAAATATCAAGAAGTGTGTGTGGGTAGCTACCCGCGTGAGTATTAAAGATGAGCCCATATATATATATATATATATATATATATATATATATATATATATATATATATATATATATATATATATATATATATATATATATATATATATATATATATATATATATATGTATATATATATAGAGAGAGAGAGAGAGAGTCATGCTAGAATACACTCAAGTGTACAGATCACGATGTACACCCCCAATGGTGTTTGCCTATCTAGATCATATTTTTCCAAATTCTAATCCATTGATCTTCATGGTTACAATAATAATAGGCCACATACAAAATTTGAACTCATTTAGATGAGTGTAAGTCACTCATCCAAGGACAATAAAATCGATGCACAAAACTAATTTGAAATGCATGATTTTTGTCTCCTTTTGATGCACAACCTATAAGTGTCCAAATGAGCTAAAATTTATTATATAGTATGTTCTAAAGATAATTAAGAAGATCAACAGTTTAGATTTTTCAAAACGTTACTGCATCTTCAAAAATGATTGAGGTGTATGTGCCTTCAGTATACTCGAGTGTACACGAGCCTGACTATATATATATATATATATATATATATATATATATATATATATATATATATATATATATATATATGTATATATATAATATGTATATATATATATAATATGTATATATATACATATACATATATATAGAGAGAGAGGGAGAGAGAGTCAGGCTAGAATACACTTGAGTGTACAGATCACACCGCACACCCTAATGGTGTTTGCCTATCTAGACCATATTTTTTGCACAATCTAATCCATCGATTTTCATTTTTACAATAATAATAGACTTCATGCAAAATTTGAGCCCATTTGGATGAGTGTAAGTCACTCATCCAAGGAAAACAAAATCAAAAGACAAAACTAATTTGAAATGTACAATTTTTGGCTCATTTAGATGCATAACCTATAAGTGTCCAAATGAGCTCAAATTTATTATATAGTATGTTCTTAAGATATTTAAAAAGATCAATGAGTTAGATTTTTATACTAACTTATTTATGTAGTAAACAATTGAGTTATATAGCGTCTCTTGTACACTCAAGTGTATTCCATGTTTACTTTCTCTCTCTCTCTCTTTGTGTGTGTGTGTATTTATTTATTTATTTATATTTTTATATAAATATGTATAGAGAGAGAGATTCAGGCTAGAATATGCTCGAGTATACAGATCGCACAAATACACTCAAGTGTGTTTGCATATCAAGACAATTTTTTACAAAATGTAAACTATTGATCTTCACCGTCATACTATAACTAGGCTACATACAAATTTTGAGCCCATTTGGATGAGTGTAAGTCACTCATCCAAGAGCAACAAAATCGACACGCGAAACTAATTTGAAATGCATAATTTTGTGGTCTTTATAACATGACCTATAAATGTACAAATGTTCTCAAATTTTGTTTATGAGCTACTCATAAGATGTTTAAGAAGATCAACATATTAGATTTTTGAAAAAAATATTACATCATGAAAAACTACTTGAGTGTATTCTTCTCTGAATACACGAAGACATTTTGTGATGCAAATGTATGGTGTTAATGAATTCTCCCCTTTCTTTATCGATTCTACCAAATATTTACTATTTGATTACACCATGATGGATTTGCGTCCCATGTGTAGGTAATTTATTTGTCCTTCATAGATTGTGTTGGCTTCTTCCATTAAAATAGACAAGAAGAATACATCAGTTGTTTGGAAGGTGTCCATAATGCTTCCCTAGTGATAATGATATATAGTGATGGTGAAGGCCATCATATCTCACTCTAAAACATTGGCATAACTCACATCACAAGACTCATACCTAATCACATTATTAGACCCTTCAAATTCTAATATATCAAATCTTATTTCATTAGTTAGTGTTCGCAATAGTATAAAATGGTTATACTATATATTGATAACACTAACTCAACAAATATCAAATCATTTTCTTCTGTCTCTTATTCAACTTATGTAAAGTAACATATTAGGCTAGTTCTTCATCATCAATTGTCAGTAAAGTAAATAAATAATATCATATGAAAGTAAAGGTATATCTTGAATTATCAGTTGAGTACTAATCAATTAGAAAGATATTCAAATCATTAAACATGGCATCGGATAGGCATGCATCTAATTATCAAGTAGAATATGTCTCCGGTTAGGGTTTTTCAAGTGATACAATGACATTCATGCAATGTTACAAAGACTTTTTTATTTTATTACTATTTCAAGAAATAAGTATACTTTTTAATAAAACTCATACTAATAATAAACTTTTCACAATGGAAGAACTCGTAATGACTTAATTTGTAACATTGACTCATAAACATGATTTTCTATAGTAGATCACTAATTATGGTTCTTTGAATCCAAAAATTTAATAATTACAAAATATGAACTGATTCATATAATAGAAGTATTGATATTTTACTGACTATATAACATGTTTTAATGGTTCCAATTTAAGGTTGAGTTAACATAAAGTTTCCCATAATTACTCATTTATGAATTTAGGTATTTAGAATTTTGCAAAGACAACCAACAATTAGGAAGCATTCACTCAACTGTAGTAAATACCCTTGGGGTCAAACAACTACAATGAAAGACAAACAAAAACCATCACTACTACAGAACCTACCTTTAGTGTTGGTTATTTAAGGCCTTTAGTGTCGATTTCTGAGCTACGCCTATGTGGGCGACACTAAAAGGTCACCCATTACGTGTCGGTTCCAGAACCGACACCAAAACTCTTCGCGCACGACCGAAAACGCGCCATCAGGGGACTATAGGCGTCGGTTATTAGATAAGAAACCGACGCCCAAACCCTTCGCGCCACAGAAAGGGCGCCATCTTAGGCACTATCAGTGTCGGTTATAAGCCAAAAACTGACGAAATATGTCTTCGTGCCAAGACAATAGGTGTCGGTTATATGTAAATAACCGACACTGTAACTGTATGTGTCGGTTGTTTACAATTACCGACGCCTGTTATTGGCGCCAGCTTGGGCACTATCAGTGTCGGTTTGTAGTAAGAAACCGACACCATATATGTTCGCACCACAGGAAATAGGCGTCGGTTATATCTAAAAAACTGACATTACATCATTGTGTGTCAGTTTTTTACAAATAACCGACGCCTATTGTTTTGTTTTTTTTTATCAGTCTACAGACCTGCTGTGGCTGGTCGCAGGATGAGAAACATGCAGTTCAGTTAACTGAACTGCAGGTTTTACGACATTCATTGATATCAGACAACAACATGCCACAAACCTTCAAATTTAACAACACAAATATTCACACATGCATTTAGCAATACAACCTGCAGTTCCATTTTATTTTCACACAATTAGAAACATTCATGTAGCTAGCAATCTGTAGTTCCATTCATTCACATTCACACATGTAGAAACATTCAATAGTAACCAACACTTTCATTCATTTTCACTCAGACACATGTAGAAACATCTAGACATGTAGAAACATTCACACATATATTATAATTCCGAAATTCATTTACAAAATATAATTCTTTAGTCATTATTTGCTATCAACATCCCAATTATATTTTAAAACCCCCACTATTTGTATGGTTGTTGCCCATTCTTCTCTTACTTCATTTAATTCTCCCATCGTATAGGGAGCATGTACATCTGGTAAGTCCCTTCCTGTAGTGGGGTCAGCTTTAAACACCTGTAAAGAGAATAATGTATATATATAATTAATGAGCTATAAATAAGATTGATATATTTCATATTATCTAATGAGACTATATAATACCTGAGCAATACAATCGATGTCCATACAACATGACAGACTAACACATATATAGTACATAACAACAGCAGCGTCGAATTTACATACAACACTAGCTTAGTACATATATAGTGGGACTTATAAGGTGACGATCCCACATGGTAAAACATGTTACCGACAACTACATGTTACGACTGGGAGGTCGTGATTCAGCAACCGTATGCATTAGCAGGAGGACAAACAGATCACCATATGTTTGTCCTCCTACTAATGCATACGGTTGCTGAATCACGACCTCCCAGTCGTAACATGTAGTCGGTAACCTATTTTAGCAGGTGGTATCGTCACCTTAGTCCCACTATATATGTACTAAGTTAGTGTTGTATGTCAATTCGGCGCTCCTGTTGTTATGCACTATATATGTGTTAGTCTGTCATGTTGTTATATGAATCTGAAGCACTTGTGTGTGCTGCACTTTATGTATTGTATTTGTATCCTGCTTCTCTTCATTGGGGCTTCTTCCTGCATATCCTGCATAGCTATGTCATGGCCGTCCTGCATAACCTTCTTCCTATATTTATTTTTCAAAGAGAATACAAACAAAAATTGTTAGTGTAGAGTTAGTGAAATACTGATCAATGACTAGAATTGGAATCGATCAAGAACCTACTCTCAGCATCGCGTATGTAATCTCCGGTGAGATTGGTCCTATAGTTCTTTAGCACCCTCCCGCAATGTTTAGCATTTGTATTAACTAGAAGATAATGAAACATCAAATCAGAAAATGATATTGATATTAAAAAAGTAAACATTTAGCTTCAATAAAAAAATATAAACATGCATGCCTCTAAAATTGTGATCTTTTATCAATTAACAATCCTTCATTGTGATCTCCACGCACATATAAGTCATCATTAGCTTCAATATTTTGTGGAGTTGGCAACCCAAATGAGAATGGACTGGAGTCATCATATTTATAATAGTACTCTTTATCATCTATAGGATCTTCAATGAACTGTCTTTTACCATGAAGAACAACCGACCATTTATCATTTGCAGGATTATCGATATAAAATACTTATTTCGCATGTGATGCCAATATGAATGGTTCAGCCTTCTCGCCAATCTTTTCAAAGTTCACTAAAGTGAAACCCAATTCATCTACTATAACTCCTTTGGTGTTATCAACCCAATTACATTTGAAGAGCGGAATTCTGAAATCTATGTTGTCAAATTCCCATATCTCTTCAATGACACCGTAATATGACATTTTAGCTTCACGTGGACTCTTATCCTTTGCACTTGCAAAAAACATAGTCGATGCTTGAAGGGTGACCCCACTGTTTTGGACGACACTCTTATCATCTTGGCGTTTTGTGTAATATGTGAATCCATTAATGTCATACCCTTCATAAGACATAACAGTCAACTTTGGTTTAAAGGCGAGGCATTTGATATTTTTAGTAATATCATCTGGTGTTTGAGATAGTTGATGTAAGACTTTATCTTCAAACCACTTAATAAAAGTCTTGTTATGCTCTCTAGCAAGCCACATTGTATTGGCTCGAGGATATTGTCTTTTGATGAAATTGGTATGTTCCTTGATATAAACGTTCACTTCATCCATGTTGTGTAAAATATACAAATGACCTTGTTCCAACTGCTCACGGCTGATTACTTTCACACGTGATCCCAAAATTCCTTTGCCAAATAGATCGTCAATATTCTTGTCATTATCAAGAGTGTCATTACCACTGAGAAAGTCATTGCAGAAATCCATAACCTCTCTCACCACATAACCTTCAATAATACTCCCTTCAGGCCGATAACGGTTTTGAACATCACCTTTAAAAATGCTCATGTATCGTTCAAAGGGATACATCCAATGCAAGAAAACCGGTCCCAAGATTTTCACTTCCCTAGTCAAGTGGACAACAAGATGTGCCATCATATCAAAGAACAAAGGAGGGAAATACATCTCAAGCTGACATAGGGTAACAACCACTTCTCTTTGCAAATTATCGAGAGTCTCAGGGTTAATAACTTTGCTGCAGAGACTGTTGAAAAAGAACAAAGTCTGATGATTGCAAACCTTACATGCTTCAGCAATATAGATCAAATTGCCACGGGCAATATTTGTTGCATTAGAGTGTGACAATCATGAGATTTAAGTCCTATCAACTTCAGATCTTTCATTGATACCAATCTAAGGATGTTGGATGAGTAACCATGTGGCACCTTAACATTTACCAAGCATTCACAAAAAGCTTTCTTCTCTTTTCTAGAAAACGTGTAACAAGCAGGAGGTAAGTATGTTCTTTTACTACCCATTTCACGTATTTCTGTTAATTTTGACCTTATTCCCATTTCACGTAGGTCCATTCTGGATTTTATCCCATCTTTAGTCTTACCTGGTATATTTAACAGAGTACCAATTATGCTATCACAAACATTTTTCTCAACGTGCATTACATCGATACAATGTCTGACTGTCAAAGAACTCCAATAAGGAAGATCCCAAAATATTGACTTCTTCTTGAATGAAGAATTATCACTCCGTGTAGTACATTATGATCTCTTACCAAATTCATTGACAAAGTCATTTATTCTTTCATAAACAACCTCCCCTGGTATAGGTTTAGGTGCACTGCATTCCTCATTCAATCCATTGAATGCTTTGCACTTCCTACGATACGGATGGAATTTTGGAAGAAACCTTCGATGACCGAGATATACATTCTTACCGCCATGTTTTAGTCTTGTTGAATCAGTGTTCTCTTCACATATAGGACACGCTTTAGCTCCTTTGACACTATATCCAGACAAATTCCCATATGCTGGAAAGTCATTAATAGTACAAAACAACATAGCATGCAAACGAAATGTCTCTCTTCGTGAAGCATCATAGGTCATCACACCTTCACCCCAGAGTTTCTTTAAGTCATCAATCAGAGGTTCAAGATAAACATCGATGTCATTTCCATGTTGTTTAGGGCCCGATATTAACAACGACAGCATTACGTACTTATTTTTCATACACAGCCAGGGAGGAAGATTGTATATAACAAGCATGACTGGCCAAGTGCTATGTTGGCTGCTCAATGTCCCGTACGGATTCATCCCATCTGTACAAAGCCCAAGTCTTAGATTCCTGACTTCTTCACCAAATTCAGGGTACAATACATCAATCTTCTATCACTGTGGGGAATCAGACGTATATCGTAGGATCCCATCATTATTTTTCTTAACATCTGCATGCCACCTCAAATTCTTCGCATCTATCGGATTGGCAAACAAGCGTTGAAACCGTGATATTATAGGTAGATACCACATCACCTTGGCAGGAGAACCAGTTTTGGACTCCCCCGAAGTCGTCAATTTATACCTTGATGCACCACATTTTGGACAATCTTTCAAATCTGCATAGTCCTTTTGAAATAATACACAATCATTAGGGCATGCGTGTATCTTCTTGGCATCCATTCTCATTGGGCACAACAATTTCTTTACCTGGTATGTTGAGATTGGCAGCTCATTTCCTTCAGGAAGCATTTCTTTCAACAAAGACAGCAATGACGTGAAGCTTTTGTCGCTCCATCTATTGTTAGCTTTCAACTTATAGAATCTCAACACAGCGTTAAGCTTCGTAAACTTAGTACAACATGTGTATAACGGCATCTCAGCATCATGCACAATGTTTCTAAAAATGGGAGGTGGATCGGTGTGATCTACCCCACAACTATCCAGCATCGCATCAACGATGTCTACTGGAACTGGTTCATTCACATCTACGTCATCGTAGGCAATTTCTTATTCCACACAAGCACTGCTATCGACATCCACTGGTTTCCGGTTTGAAATCTCTCCATGCCAGTGTCATTCTGTATAGCCTTGTATAATCCCGTTGCACATGACATGAGTTTTGATTTCGTCACCAGTGTTGACTTTCAAGTTGTTACCGCAATGTCTACATGGACAGTAGAACCTATCTCCATGTTGTTTCCTATGTTCCTCGGCAAATCTAATGAACTGGTCAAGACCAGAAATAAACTCTGGGGTGCAGCGATTGCGAATGGACATCCATGATCTATCCATTCTATGATCAAAGAGAAAACAAGTATATATTAGGACAAGATTAGGGTCTAGGGTTAACAAATACATGTGATGTCATTATTATATATAATAAATGTATACCACCTATCCATTCTTAAACACCTAATATCACTAGTAAGTGTATAATGTGTATTGGGTTTTCAAGAAAATTTCGGCAGCATTTCCTCGCTGTTCTCCAAGTACATGTGTACTTAGAGAACAAACGGGGAAATGTTGTCGAAATTTTCTTGAAAACCCAATACACATTATACATTTACATCCTAAGCGAGATTAGGTGTTCAAGAACAGTCCCAAACCGGGGACTATCCAAGATTTACTCCTAATGAGTAAATCTTAGACGGGTTTCTAGGCCAACAAATAATGTGTTGTCATTCTTATACCTAAAATCCTAGTTCTTCAAGTTAGGGTGATTATTGATGTCTTTAAAAGCATGATTGGCAATTTAGGGAAAAGTTCATCATTTACATTCCAAGCATGTCACATGTGTGCATTACAGTTCATCATTAAGCAAGTATGTCATATTAAAATAGACTAAACAATATGAGAAAATAGTAGTGTAATCATGCAAATGGGAACGGGACCACACACTTCAGTTATAAGCATTCATGTAGCAACTTTCAGTTCCATTCATTAATCTCTTTTTACATCCACACACAGGGGTGTACCCCTAAAAAATAACTAAACAAAGGGGTTGGTGTACCCCTAAACATGCGCATAATTAAAAAAACTATTAATACAGACAAGTCAAGATAGATAGACAACTAAATACTACACCAACATGGTCCCGCATCAATAACTTCTTTTTGATGATGAAGTTGTGTCACGAAGCTCCTCACTGTATTTAGATGAATCTGAACGGACAGGGGCCTCAGATTCAGATTCCTCTTAGCTGATATGCGACGCCGTGTGCTCATACCGCAGTAGATGATCGGGGGTCTCGCAGTTGCTGTTGGTTATCCAAACTTTGATGGAATTATGGCCAACTGGATGGAGAAAAAGCCTGTTGCAACGGACCACATGCATCTCTCTAATCCAATCACGTCAACCGGATTTTGATACAAGATTTCCCGCCAAATCATACTCAACCTTGATAACATGTGAATAATTGCCAAAAGTTATGGTCACTTTACCAGGCATGTAGTGTCTTCCTTTTAGAAAACGCCAATGTTTGGGTATGACCAATTGGTTTAAGGAACGATCATCTAGGATGATGTCCAATTGTTCTTCAATAGGGAACGTTAACATTGACATAGAGGCCCAGTTCATAGTGACTGTTATGGGTGGACAGAGACTGCACAATATTAGTATTAACAAAGTGTAAGTACATATAACGATGTTATATATTTTCAGAAAAAGTTGTATAACATCAGTTAACCTTTTATTGCTTGTCATAACCAACTTTATTGTGGTAGACATGATAGCTTGAAAAGAAGTCTACAAATGTACTTAGAGAACAAACGAGGAAATGCTCCTAATGAGTAAATCTTGGACGGGTTTCTAGGTGCTTACTAAAATAGAACCATTATATGGAACTAATCCTACATTATACACATACTTTTCCTGAGTAAGATAATGTGCACTTCATGGAATTATTAAGATCTGAATATATATAAGTTGTTTTTACCTACTTTGATGGGATTTTATAACATTCGAGTCTTCCATTTAAGGCATTAGATGCATATATTGCAGTCCATTGTGTTGAGATAAGAATCCCATGTGATACACACGATTGAGAATCTTTCACGATACTAGGAAAATACACAACTAGATATTCATTTAGGTGTTAGACATTCATTTAGGTGTTCCTGATAACTCGTAGGTATGCACAACTATAAAACAATAGACTTGTCACACATAAAACACCCTATACAACTATAAAACAAAAAAGTATTAAGATATGCATGATACAATAACTATTTTGCATCACATTACAGCAGACTTATCATTGATACCTTACTAACTTATTTCTACATTTACATATCATCACTTGATCAAAATTACATGTATTATATAGACAATAGAGGATTCAAGTCAGTAGAAGCACAAAATAAGTACCTAAACCCTAAATACAAATAAGTAAATAACTTTAAAAAAAACGCCCAGCAGCTACTTGGGCGTGCCTTGGCACTGCCCAAGCAGCCGTCGGAGCAGAGGAAGAAGGAAGAAGGCAGGGTGGGTGGGCATACCTTGAGGGAAGAGGAGAGCAGAGGATGGAGCACAGCAACCACCGGCGGAGGCGGCGGCAAAGAGAGGAGAAGTGCCGGTGAGGACACGGAGCAGCGGCAGCGAGGGCACGGAGCAGCGGAGAGGGCACGGAGCAAGAGCACGGACGGCCGCCGGTGAGCACAGAGGGCAGGAGCACGGCCGCCGGTGAGCACGGAGCAGCGGCGAGGGCAGGAGCACGAGCACGGCAGCGGCGGTGGAGGAGCAACGACCGGCGGGGGCGAGCAAGAAATCGCCGGATCCCTAACTAAAATCGGGAATGAAACTGGGAAAGGGGGAAGAGTCGGTCGCGCTGGTGAGATATTAAGTTGACAATAAGTGTTAGTTATTTTAAAAAACCGACAACTAAACCAACGGTTCTTCGCCAAAAGCCAACACCTATACTAGATTATAGTCGTCCGTTTTTAACTAAAAGACAACCGACAACTATTCTTGTCTCATGAATACCCTTTAGTCGTCGGTTATGTATTTATGAACTGACACCATATGTCAAATTTTGGAGGTAATTTTTTTGCTGGAATTTTGGTTTTGGCGGTTGATTTTAGGTGTCGATTTTTTAATAATCAACCGACACTTAATAAAAGCGGTACCCGTGTCTGGTCGACTTTCACAGATTAGATGTCGGTTTATGTTATAAACCGACACTGTATGGTTTACGTGTCGATTTATGTATACAACCGACACCTTAAAAATCGACTTTATAAGCCATTTCTGTAGTAGTGCATATCAGCAAGTATACAACCTCTAGATTCTAAAGACCAAACTAGTCACTAGGATAAGAAGAGAAAAATTATGTTTCCTTAGGATCATATCAAGCTAGGTCAACCCTTAGAACCAACATAACAAGAATAAACAAAAACTAAAGGAAAACAACATAAACTAGCCGCATCTACAAGAAAATTAGGGAGTTGGGTCAAGGAACTACAAGCAAGCTTGATTCCTCCAAACTCTTGGTTTCTTCATTATTTAGATATCATGATGTTTCCCAAGGATAGAAATGAACATACTAATCTTGAATGTGAATTTTAATATATATATATATATATATATATATATATATATATATATATATATATATATATATATATATATATATATGTTGTTCATTCGTTACCCGTGCGGGTAGCCAGATTTTCGCTACCCGTTGGAGTAACTCGGGGTTAAAAGAGTAACTATATAGTACACTGGCCGGGGTGGAATAACTTGGGTGGTGCGGCTCGCAAGCCCCCTGCGAGGGGGTACGGGTTCGACTCCCAGCGCTCCACCTAAGTGATTTAGCCCACGCGTCGGTCGGCCAACGATGCGACTATTTGGTGGTCCATGTGTGGGAGGGGGGGGCATCCGGGGGTTTAAGCTGCCTGCGGGGGTCACAAAAGTGGCACTCGTGCGGGAGTGGTTCCCTCGTCATCAAAAAAATATATGGTACACTGGAGTAACTCTTCTAAATCAAAAGAGCAACTATATGTATATATAGAGTAACTCTGAGAGCAAAAGAGTAACTTTGCAGAAAATATACAGTCAGTAAATATATGGAAGGGTTTTTTTATTTGGGGGGGGGGGGCAAATGATATTATTTTTGGATCAAATTTTTTGGGGAGCTAGATAAAATGCTCCTCTACAATTGTGAAAAAAAATTAAAAGAAAATATCAGGAAGTGTGTGTGTGTAGCTACCCGCGCGAGTATTAATGATGAGCCCATATATATATATATATATATATATATATATATATATATATATATATATATATATATATATATATATATATATATATATATATATATATATAGAGAGAGAGAGAGAGAGAGAGAGAGAGAAAGAGAGAGTCATGCTAGAATACACTCGAGTGTACAGATCACGATGTACACCCCCAATGGTGTTTGCCTATCTAGATCATATTTTTCCAAATTCTAATCCATTGATATTCATGGTTACAATAATAATAGGCCACATACAAAATTTGAACTCATTTAGATGAGTGTAAGTCACTCATCCAAGGACAACAAAATCGATGCACAAAACTAATTTGAAATGCATGATTTTTGTCTCCTTTTGATGCACGACCTATAAGTGTCCAAATGAGCTAAAATTTATTATATAGTATGTTCTAAAGATAATTAATAAGATCAGCGGTTTAGATTTTTCAAAACGTTACTGCATCTTCAAAAATGACTGAGGTGTATGTGCCTTCAGTATACTCGAGTGTACACTAGCCTGACTATATATATATATATATAATATAATATAATATATATATATATATATACATATACATATACAGAGAGAGAGATAGAGAGGGAGAGAGAGTCAGGCTAGAATACACTTGAGTGTACAGATCACACCACACACCCCAATGGTATTTTCCTATCTAGACCATATTTTTTGCACAATCTAATCCATCGATTTTCATTTTTACAATAATAATAGACTTCATGCAAAATTTGAGCCCATTTGGATGAGTGTAAGTCACTCATCCAATGACAACAAAATCAAATAACAAAACTAATTTGAAATGTACAATTTTTGGCTCATTTAGATGCATAACCTACAAGTGCCCAAATGAGCTCAAATTTATTATATAGTATGTTCTTAAGATATTTAAAAAGATCAATGATTTAGATTTTTATAATAACTTATTTACATAGTAAACAATTGAGTTACATAGCGTCTCTCGTACACTCAAGTGTATTCCAGGTTTACTTTCTCTCTCTCTGTGTGTGTGTGTGTATTTATTTATTTATTTATATATTTATATAAATATGTATAGAGAGAGAGAGAGTCGGGCTAGAATACACTCGAGTATACAGATCGCACAAATACACTCAAGTGTGTTTGCATATCAAGACAATTTTTTACAAAATGTAAACTATTGATCTTCACCGTCATACTATAACTAGGCTACATACAAATTTTGAACCCATTTGTATGAGTGTAAGTCAGTCATCCAAGAGCAACAAAATCGACGTGCGAAACTAATTTGAAATGCATAATTTTGTGGTCTTTATAACATGACCTATAAATGTACAAATGTTCTCAAATTTTGTTTATGAGCTATTCATAAGATGTTTAAGAAGATCAACATATTAGATTTTTGAAAAAAATATTACATCATGAAAAACTACTTGAGTGTATTCTTCTCCGAATACACTCGAATGTATTCTAGCCTGACTCTATATATATATATATATATATATATATAATATAATATAATATATATGTATATATATACATATACATATATATAGAGAGAGAGATAGAGAGGGAGAGAGAGTCAGGCTAGAATACACTTGAGTGCACAGATCACACCGCACACCCCAATGGTATTTGCCTATCTAGACCATATTTTTTGCACAATCTAATCCATCGATTTTCATTTTTACAGTAATAATAGACTTCATGCAAAATTTGAGCCCATTTGGATGAGTGTAAGTCACTCATCCAAGGACAACAAAATCAAAAGACAAAACTAATTTGAAATGTACAATTTTTGGCTCATTTAGATGCATAACCTATAAGTGTCCAAATGAGCTCAAATTTATTATATAGTATGTTCTTAAGATATTTAAAAATATCAACGATTTAGATTTTTATAATAACTTATTTACGTAGTAAACAATTGAGTTACATAGCGTCTCTCGTACACTCAAGTGTATTACAGGTTTTCTTTCTCTCTCTCTCTCTCTCTCTCTCTCTCTGTGTGTGTGTGTGTGTGTGTATGTGTGTTTATTTATTTATTTATATATTTATATAAATATGTATATAGAGAGAGAGTTGGGCTAGAATATGCTCGAGTATACAGATCGCACAAATACACTCAAGTGTGTTTGCATATCAAGACATTTTTTTACAAAATGTAGACTATTGATCTTTACTGTCATACTATAACGAGGCTACATAAAAATTTTGAGCCCATTTGGATGAGTGTAAGTCACTCATCCAAGAGCAACAAAATCGACGCGCGAAACTAATTTGAAATGCATAATTTTTTGGTCTTTATAACATGACCTATAAATGTACAAATGTTCTCAAATTTTGTTTATGAGCTATTCATAAGATGTTTAAGAAGATCAACGGATTAGATTTTTGAAAAAAATATTACATCATGAAAAACTACTTGAGTGTATTCTTCTCTGAATACACTCGAGTGTATTCTAGCCTGACTATATATATATATATATATATATATATATATATATATATATATATATATATATATATATATATATATATATATATATATATATATATATATATAATATAATATAATATAATATATATGTATATATATACATATACATATATATACATATATATATGTATATATATAATATAATATAATATATATGTATATATATACATATACATATATAGAGAGAGAGATAGAGAGGGAGAGAGAGTCAGGCTAGAATACCCTTGAGTGTACAGATCACACCGCACACCCCAATGGTATTTGCCTATCTAGACCATATTTTTTGCACAATCTAATCCATCGATTTTCATTTTTACAATAATAATAGACTTCATGCAAAATTTGAGCCCATTTGGATGAGTGTAAGTCACTCATCCAAGGACAAAAAAATCAAAAGACAAAACTAATTTGAAATGTACAATTTTTGGCTCATTTAGATGCATATCCTATAAGTGTCCAAATGAGCTCAAATTTATTATATAGTATCTTCTTAAGATATTTAAAAAGATCAACGATTTAGATTTTTATAATAACTTATTTACGTAGTAAACAATTGAGTTACATAGCGTCTCTCGTACACTCAAGTGTATTCCAAGTTTACTTTCTCTCTGTGTGTGTGTGTGTGTGTGTTTATTTATATATTTATATATTTATATAAATATGTATAGAGAGAGAGTCGGGCTAGAATCCACTTGAGTATACAGATCACACAAATACACTCAAGTGTGTTTGCATATCAAGACAATTTTTTACAAAATGTAAACTATTGATCTTCACCGTCATACTACTAGGCTACATACAAATTTTGAGCCCATTTGGATGAGTGTAAGTCACTCATCCAAGAGCAACAAAATCGACGCGTGAAACTAATTTGAAATGCATAATTTTGTGGTCTTTATAACATGACCTATAAATGTACAAATGTTCTCAAATTTTGTTTATGAGCTATTCATAAGATGTTTAATATGTATGTATGTATGTATGTATATATATATAACCACTTGTATAATTAAGTGAAATGTCAAACCAACCTTATAAAAGGTTAGAAAACCTTTACGGTGATTTAGAAATAACTCAAGAACTAAGCCAAAGACCAATTTTAACCACCACTTGGTAGGAATGACAACATGCCCTTCCTCTTGAACCAGACAGCTGACTTCTAGTTTAAAATTGACCATAATTGGTTGACATATCCAAATGATGCCAAACTATCCAAACCCCCCACTTAGGGTTTGGATCTTCTTTTTAGGGTTCTAGTAGACCTAAAACCATCTAAATTGATCTCACATCACCTCAAAACAAATAAACATCAAAAGAACCATAAATACTAGGGAATCTAGGATTTTACATGATGGAATCCCCTTCATCATCACAATCAAATCAACACATTAAGCATGCATTGATTAGATATACTAGACTATAAACATTTTCAATCATGTTTTAGTTATTTCTCCACATGCACATCAATATCTTTCACCATCAAATTTAATTGTCAAAATTTATGATATTATGAGTTAGAATCTTTGAGCAATTTAAAACACTAAATTAGGATTTTCTTTTTGTGTAACATTAGAAACTAGGGCATTCTCATTAAGGAAAAGTATTTGAAGGGAAAAAACACAACTAAATAGCATTGCACGAGTAATAAAGAAAATAATCATATATCATTGTTTCACGTAATTACAACATAAATCTTGTAAATTGGGTTTTTCATTAGGGAATGACTATTCACACTACCCTTGTACATATCCCTCTTTGGTTGGTCACATAAAAATTGCCATATGCTTGCAAATGAATATCCCAATCTTGATCCACACATCAAATTAAGTTGTCACGTAGGATATTTGAAATCATGTCATCTGATGGTTCTTAACCATTATTGATTCCATCATTGTCATCCCACGACATTCGTCCCATTTAAGAAGAGCTTTTCCTCGCTACCCCCTCATTTTTCCTGAAAACCCTAGAAATGCTCTCTCTTTCCTTAATTCCATAGAACCCCCTCCTATCTACTTTTCTTTAGCTATCGTAATGATTAAAATGTTGCTTTTATTTTTCATTTAAGTAAGTCACTTGTATATCAATGTGTTACATCTATTATTATTAGTTCATATATTACTTAGCAGTATTAAATTATATGATATTTTAACATAAATATTTTCATTTTAGGTTATTATTATATATATATATATACATGTCAAAATCTGAGTTCCAATTGATTCTGGGTTAGAAAGATATATTGGATTTTTTTGTTAGTCAGAGTCAAAACTAAGTTCCATTCACTTCCTTCAAACCTGAAACTGACCTAGATTCAAATTTTAATCTTGTTGTCCAAACCAGAAATTAACCTAATTATTTAATTTTGTAACATGAAACTAACCTAATTTGTGAAATTTAAACATGAATCAAATTCAGATTTGAATATTGATCAACACTATACTAGGTGTGTCAGGCTATATGGTATGTGTGTAAAATTGAAGGCTCGCACGACCAAATAAACCTATATTTTATAGCAATAAAACTCGATCACATCTGGCTCAAGAAAAATGAATTTCATATTCTAGTTTTGACATTTCAAGTCGATTTTGGTTTCATACAAAAATAAAAATTTAGGTTTGAAATTTTTAACATGTATCCAACTGAGAACCAACACAATATACGACTTCTGTTAATTCATCCAAAGTCGTTAACCCAATCACATTTGACTAAAAAAATTGATTCTAAGTCTCATTTTGACATTCTTTGTTGGGTCATATTAAAAAACAAAATTTCGAGTTCGTGTCTATTTCAGAATCTAATTTTTATAGTATAGGTTGTCTTTCAGTTTGGATAAATATGAGCTTGCAACAGTTTCATATTAGATTATTAAAAGATCTTAGGTTATGGGGGGGCTAAAATTTTACATAACTAACATATAGGTTGACACATGTAGCATATAGGTATGTTGAAATTGACTCTTGAGTTTGCTCTAGGATTAAATTTAACAAACCATGTCAATTTCAGGTTCTACGTTCAAGAATATTAGTCAGTTCTAAATTTAGATAGATGACTAAAGTCTTAGTCGTGTTGATTCTGGATTTTAACAGAGTGCACAAATTTGGGTCCAGATTGGTCGTTGGTCTGAGTCATAGCGAATTTATTAGGTCCTTTCTGACCGGGAATCAACCGAGAGGTCGGGAATTCGACAAGCTGATATGTGATATATTACCTCAAATGAAGACTTTATATATAAATACCTAAAACTTTAAATTATTCTAGTGTAATCATCATCATCATCTAAGCCTCAATCCCAACTATGTTGGGGTCGGCTACGTAGATCCTTCGTTTCCATTCAGCTCTATCATGGGCCATATACTGATTGAGATGTAGAGATTCAAAATCTCTCTTTATAAGCTCATCTCATGTTAATTTAGGCCTTCCTCTTCTTCTATTTATAGTCTTAGCATTGTTTCGTATAGGCGCACTAGTAGGTCTGTGTTGCACATGTCCGTACCATCTGAGTCGGCCCTCACGCAACTTGTCCTCAATGCTCGCCACCCCCACTTTATTCTTGATATAGTCATTTCTCAAACGATCTTTTCTTGTCTTCTCACACATCCATCTCAGCATACGCATTTCAGCCACGTTTATTTTGCTGAGACCTTATTCCTAGTGTAATACAAAATATAAATTAATAATTATACAAGTATTAAATGACAAATGATATAAAAGAGACGTAGTTGAATGAAAAGAGAAAAACAAGTTATGTATCACCGGCACAATAGCGGGAGCAAATTCACAGTTCTGGACACCTATTCCAGTCTATCTCAACCACTTACATCTCAAAGATGAGGGAAGTAATTTATATCTACTTAGTGGTTGCATGGTCAAGATGTATTTGTCACAGGGACCCGAACAACATTCTGTCACAGGGAATGATAACCCCACCACAGCCAAAGGAAAGTGGATGTGATCAGGGTGTATTTGGAACTAGAAAAAAATGGGGGGAGGTTTGGGGATTCCAAGAAAAAAAAGAGGGCAATGGGAATAAATTCTTCCCATAATTTAGTGAAGGCAGTCGGATGTTGTAAGGAAATAAGTTTCTCCTATGAGTGCTTTGTTATTCTCTAGATAAAAATGGCCCAAAAATTCATACTGCGAGAATTAGAGAGGGATGTTGGAAAAATGGAAATCTTTGGCACAGCTATAAACATGCTGCTCGGAACTGAATTGGCTGCACGGAAATAAGTTAACCAGACAATTACAGAAGGGTCTGACATTTTTCAATGAATCACATTTCCCTCCACAAGCAGTGTGCTTATAGTATTTAACGTTCCGTCCTTTCCGGGTTGGAAAAAAAAACATTGCTATGCAAACCAGCGAGGAGGAGATGAAATTCTCTTTGCTATGAATTTCAACTTGACAAGAGTAACATGTTTGCAACAACTCATGTCGTTGACCTAATCACCTAACGTTCAAGCTCTTAGGTTATAAATTTGACGACATCATATGTATTAATTAGCTAAAATGAAGAATAATATATAAATATCATATACTTTAATTACTCCTAGGGTAATATAATAGATAATTAAAACCAATTACAATGATATATGAAAAAAGAAAATCAGACTATGTAAGAAGAAGCCGGCGGAAAGAGGATGTAAGAGGGGTATTTGGAATTAGGAAAATTGAGGAGGTTTTCAGGGATTTCAAGAAAAGCGAGAGAGTAATGGGAATGAACTCTCCTGAGAATTTAGTGGAGGTTGTTGGATGTTGTAAGGAATCTGTCCCTCTTCTGAGTGCTTTGTTATTGTCTTGGAAAAAAATGGTTGTAAAGTTTAATACGACTTAGAAAAGGAAATCTTTGACATGGCTTTGAACATACTGCTCTAAAATGAATTAATTACGAGAGCAAAGTTCATGTTGGGGGATGTTGTTCCAAGCGTGTTACATTGAATCTTTGTCCTTGAAACACCCATTTAATCTTTTTAAAGGGTGTGTTTTTGGAATAAATATATAGTTAGTATTGTCTTGTCTGGGACAGCATCTTGTCAAAATAGATTTGAGTGAATTAGCTACAAGAAAACAAGTTGACCAGATTAAATCAGAAAGTATGACATTTTACAATGAATCACTTCCCCCATTGACAAGCAGCATGTTTATACAATTTAATGTACCGCCCTTTCCTGGTTGAAAAACACGAGCAATATTGCTATGCAATATAGCGAGGAGGATTGGCAAGAGTAATTTGGCATTAACAACTTAGTCGTTGACCTAATCACCTAACGTTCAGCATCTTAGGTTGGTTCGAAATTGTTTTATGTTTTCAACTTGACAGGTGACATTCCGGCTTCCTTAGTTCCAATGTCTTTGATCGAGTCAACGGAGCAGAAAATTAAGCACCAGCTTGTGGTCTCTACCAGTGGTCTTGTTTCTGTATCTGACTTGTGCTTGAGGGTAACACTGACGTCACTGATAGGATATTGCAGCTGGAAAAAAAAAGATGAACTTATGATTGGTGTCCTGGAATGAAAGAAGTCTATGTGTTTTGCCGAATGTTTTGCATGTTAAGCATCCCAGTTTCACACAGACCTGCCATATTTGATGTTATAGTTGACATGATTACAATATAGCGTTGTTTGGCCCGATTAATGTGACTGAGTCAATCAAAAGCAGCTGCAATACAACCAGCCGGTGGTCTCTACCATCGAGCTGTATCCCTGTCCGCTACGCAATTAGTGGTTTAATGTGGTTAGGATGTAAGACCAAGTCTGACTTTCCCTGTTCTTACACTCTTAAACTTCAATGGGATAAGACCCTCGATTGGTCAGGAAAAACTGCAAATTCCCACGTTGGTGTTGGCGTGTATCTAATTTTGAACACCCAGAATGAGTAGATTGTGACATGAAGATGACGAATGAACCAACACTGCATGTTCCGTCCTACTCAAGATGAACATGCCAGCACAGCGCGTGTTCCCTAGGGATCTGACGCGAGAGTTACTATAAAAGCAGTAAGTGAGTACTCTACGTTCACAGCCATCGTTAGCTCCAGTATATACTTCAACATCTTGATCCTCCTACATTGTCTTGACGGCAACTGTCCCTTGCATTCAGTAGGGTTTTAATTGATAATTGAAGCCGATGAAGATCTCTCTTCCCTTACTTCTCATGTGCCTCTTCGTCTCCTCTGCAGCCGCCTGTGATCGGTGTGTGAGTCAGTCGAAAGCCACCTTCTTTGGCCAACAGTCGACCATCTCAAGTAAGTACTAATTAATGGGTAATCATCTGAACGCACTTCAACAACGTACGGCATAATAATCAGCTCCTTCTGTGTTTTTCCTTGTAACTTGATTCAGGCGGTGCATGTGGGTACAAAGATCAAGCTTAGCTGCTCAGCAGGCAGGGATTTGTTGCCGCGGGAAGCCCCAAGTTGTTCAGGGAAGGAGTGGGATGTGGAGCCTGCTACAAAGTAATCTACCTGTGACATCATTCACGCATTACAACCATGAAATCAAACCGAATCCTGCAAACTGACATGAATGAGTGTGACGGTGCATGTATGGTCCATGCAGGTATGATGCAAGAACCCACTGTTGTGTACGGATTCACAAGGAAACGATCAAACGGACTTCGTGCTCTCTCCCCAAGCGTTCTCCGGCATGGCCAAAAACGGCATGGCTAGGGATCTGAGTATCTGACCACCCAGGGCGTCGTGGACATCGAATACAAACGGTAAGAAACCAGCCGCAGATGCTTACAGAAACGCCGCCATTAGATTAGGTAATCGATCGAACTGATCAGCTAGTATAACCACCAATTCACCATACCTGCAGAGTTCCTTGTGTGTACAACTATCCCAACTTGGGCATCCGTGTTGAAGAGGAGAGCAGCAAGCCTTACTATACCTTGCAATTAAGTTCCTGTACCAGGGAGGCCAGACCGACATACTCAACGTTGAAGTTGCTCCGGTAACTGTTAAAATATACATTGATAGGTATCTTTTTGCATCCTTCTATTTTTCTTTCATTCTTTCTAACAATCTTGAGCTTCGATCTTCTTGCAGGTAGGATCGACGACCTGGACCTCTCTGACCCGACGGAGCTACAGCTCCGTCTGGACCGCTAACCAGTTCCTTCAAGGGCCGCTCCAGATCCGTGTGGGCGTGTTCAGCGGCAACAACCCCACATTCTACTACTCCAACAGGGCAGTCCTTCCCGCAGACTGGAAGAATGGCTACATCTACGACAGTGGCATCCAAATTAAGGACATCCGCCAAGAGCGTTGTTATCCATGTGACAACTCCTCGTGGTACTAAGCCTGCTGGCTGGCTACTCCTCGTATTGCTGCTCATGGATCTTGGAATAAAAGATTTGGCGTCGTCTGTATTCGGCGATGACTGGTTCTGTACTATGTTCTCATCTCATTAAAGAATAAAAGTGTATTATTTTATCTGTCATGAAAATAAAACTATATTCTTTACACTGTATTCTATGTTATCCTACGTCTTTGAAGAATATTTCTTTTCGGCTGCAAAATTAAAATAGTATATTGTCAAAACTTTTAACCTAGCATAGAGCATCCTTCAATTCGGGCGAAGTACGTCTCAAGTCTTTATTTCATCAAGAATAATGTGTCTCGTCAAGAAATACATTTTTAACTACGACCCATTATTCTTCGTGGAACAATGTATCATCAGCTAAAACAGCATTGTCCCTAGTGGCCAATACATCTTCTATTCAAATGCATTGCGCTAGTGGCCAGCATATTGCAAGCGAAAAAGCATCACCCTCAATGATTCTCTAGAAATCCAGATTGCTTATAAGAATTAAATAACACATGATTTTTTTTATCTTTTTAACAACTTATATTGGAACGGCATAATTGTTTTTTTTATTTAACCTAAACCCGCTAAATAAAATGAGAAAGGATAGAAAGGTAGAACTCGAGAGTTTTGGGGGCAAACTCCGTTTCCAACAATCAAATTCCAATAAATGGTAGAAATTCTTTCCTTTCCTTTCTACATCTATCCAGAATGCCTCCTTTCGAGATTCAAAGTCATCTTTACATTAAAAGTCAAAGAAATCATACATATAATATGTAAAATATTATATGAAATAGATAGTACACATTTATAAGTCATTCAAATATAAGAGTTTCAATTGTGAGTTACAATTTGGCCAACTAACATATGAAAAAGAGACAATTACACTAGATTCTAGTGTGTGTGATATAATTTGGTCATGTGTCTATAAAAGGGCTAAATTTGGTGAGACGGTTACTCTGGGTCTCTATTACTTTCCCCTATCCCAAGTCTGGCTTCTAGGATGACTGCATAGCCTAATTTGTATAATGGTTGGAGTATCAAATAGGCACTTTAAGAAGATCCTTGTATTTTGACATTTATTTCAAACACTCCTAGTAGAAGTTTGTTTGTTCTTTAGTTACAGCAATAATAATTTTGTTTTTCAAAGATTTAGTATGTCATTTTAATCATTATACATAAGAGTTTGATGTAGCATTCATCTTTTTTCATAATTTGCGTGCATTATATAGATCAAGACATATTTCATCCAAAATATTTGTTGTCTTTTGTGAGACGTCTAATGACATCATTTTTAAGACAACACTATTTTTAAGATATGTGAAAAAAATCAGGAAGTGATATATAATAATTACGCAGCTAAACTAAAATGTAACAAAGAGATGTACATATTTATTTATCAGAATTTACAATACATCTAAACAGCATACAATCTGAACAAGAGAAGAAAACTAAAAAAATAAGTGAAAATGATCAACAGCTCAGAACTAGAGTGGTGAGGAAATAGTGTTGATAGCTTGTCTTGTATGCAGAAGGGGGCTCAAATTTGTCCTCCCTCGGCTGGAAGCAATATGTCCTAGAAAGGGCACATTATCCACATGTGACAGCAACCATGTCCATGCCACAATAGGTAAAATAATCTTTGAGACATAAAGTCACATTAATATAATTTTGGCTTGTAACGTCAGATATCATAGCGACAGCTACGATTGGAAAATCAATAATGTATTTTTTTGTGTCAATCTTTTGTAGGTGATGTATGTTGCAGTTTCTCGCCAAGGAAAACTTGACATGTATTTTACTACGCGCTAAAAACGCAAGTGTACGCGTCGAGTAATATAGGCCTTGTGAGGCCCGAGTCGAACTCAGGGATACGTGAATTATTGGAGACTTCTACTAACTAATCACAATCAGCTAGACCAATTAACAAAGTAGGGTTTTGTTGTTCAAATTAAAAGAAAATAAAAATCAAACAAAGAAAACAATCGATTAAAGGTTAATTTAATCAATTAAAAGGATATCTTTAGGATGGCGGTTTCACTGCGGGTCAACATTGTATTAGATTTCATATAATTCCTCACACTTCTCTCTCTATCCGGGTAGTGGCCTGAAATGAGAATTACCCACTGTCGTGGTGTAATTCACTACTTAGGTTTAGGTTGATTCCACCGTCGTAGTAATCATTCCCCTAAACTAAGCGCATTACGAACGATCTCTCAGTTTCCACCATTAATTTTACACCTCCTTTGTCAAGGGATTTATCGATTAATGTATGTTTCGTCTCTTTTCAACCGTTAATCCTTCTGTCGAAGTGATTAAGGGCATTAGGTTATTATTATGGTGATCAATCATAACAATATATATGGAAAAACAAAACTATACCACGGATTTAAGAGAGAAAATATGAATTATTAATATAAAATTGTCATACAATGCATTCCCGGGCTACTCCCGGTCCTAAAGACAAAGGGATTAGCCCCGCATGGTCATCTCAATGAAAGACAGAGGAGTAGAGAAGAAAAACATGGGAAACATGGAGCAAACTCGTATAACCCCTGATACAAAGGTGTTCCTGGAGATCCTCCTCGAGAAACGTGCGTTTTGCAGTCTTTCGGCAGCAAAATCGCCCGTCGGAGGTGCCCGGATCGCTCGGTTGACGGCCTTCGTCTCTCGTCTCCTATCTCTCTCTCTCCTTCTTGGATGTTGTGTAACACAATATCCTCTCTCCCTCGGGCCGTCCGTGCTCTTCTTAGGTCATAGGACCACTTTACGGCTCCGAAAAAGCTCAACCGTCGGATTAAAACGATCCATTTTAGTGCTGAAAATCGCCAGATCCCGACGCTGTCGATGGTATCGACCCTAGGTCGATGGTATCGACCATGGGACAGGTTATTCCTTCCAAGATCGCGTTTTGGGGTTGCTTTTTGATGAAATGTCGATACTATCGACCTGGGGGTCGATAGTATCGACTTTGGACAATGCAAAACTGCCTGAAAAGGTGCCAAAACATGTGTATAAGTCCGGGGATTATATAAAATCATATAAATATGATAAAATAAGTATAATTTGATGCAAAAAGAGTTTAAGGGCCAACTATAGTGAATTATGCAAATATAATCAAGAAAATGACAAATACATGCATAAAACAGATATAAAATAAGCCTATAAAAGTGACTCAAAACCCATGCATCAAACTCCCCTAAGCTTAAACCTTGCTCGTCCTCGAGCAACAAAACTTTGGATCTGGTTGAGATAAGTCAGCAACAGGACATAAATACATGAAATGAATCTACATCATCCCCACTTTCTTTCCACAAACCGGCCCTCATTGACCACTGAACACTAACTGCCATCCAGGCGACCAAAGACCTATGTAAAAGATGTCTATCCCCCAATCAGTGAAACACTATCAATTAAAGCAGTTAATATGATAAACTCATCCAGTCCATACTTGATGCATCTTGTGATCTCCTATCTACGTTGCTCATTTCCTAACTACCATCTAAATGGAAGCAGATCTCCTGATATTAATGAATGAGGAGAATATCATGGGTGGCCTACCGATTAGAGCAACGGGTGAATGGGATAGCTGGTTGTGGAAGAGATGGAAGCACATAATAGTCAATCATGCAATACAAAAATTAATGACCTATCATGATGCAAAATGCAAGTGAAAATGTCCTAATGTTACATTTTTGGTGGAATGATGCATGCACTATCATTCTGTCTCAAGGTGAGATGGAATATCTAAGAAAACTACACCATGTGCTTATTCTTCTTAGTATGTAAGTGAGAACATGTTCCTTTCTCCCTCTCATTCCTACTTACTTCTCAATTCTTTTTTTTCTTTTTTTTTCAATTTTTTTTTAATTTTTGATTTTTTTTCAAGCCCTTATTTTCATAGATGACAATGAATTATATGTCGGGCTCACTTCTTGTTACATACTTGTGCATCTGAAGCATTCTATTTGGAGGGTATGGAACAAGTTCATCACCTTTAATGTTTTCAGAGTAACATAAGATACATGGTGTACAATATGCTCAAAAGATGTAAATGCAACTACATAATGACAGTTATGCAACTATTATGACATGCACCTAAGGATAATGTGCATGTATAACTACTCTATCTTTTTTTTTTCATTCTCATGCAAAAAATGTGAAAATAGTTGTAATGCAAGACCTATCTACATGGTATGCAATCAAAGAGTGAAAGACAGTAATGTGCTCCCATTTCTTATGGTGGAGTGTGAATGAAATTGCGGTGGATCAGATCACAAGACTAATTGACAGAACCTTTCAAAAATATCATATGTCCCTCTCTAAAGACCTGTGTACAGGGTAACTGAAGGATTTCTCTCTTAAACTTTAGTCTAAGGTCATGTTAGCATTTGGTCGGTTTGGGGTCAAACATCCTTGTCAATCACTTTTCCTTGGACAATAAAGATGGTCATTCATGTCCCCGTGTCCTGAAGCTGACTCACCCAAGCACTTCCTCAGTTATGCCACTCAATTACTCACAAGAATAAGCTCAAAAAGTTTTCAATATTTTCATGTGCCCACAACCCAAGAGTAAAACTCCCAATTGAAACCATGCGTTTATTGCTCCACAGATTACACTAGATAGATGTGGATCCTACAAAAGTGGTAAACCTAGAAATAAAAACAACTAATATCTCAAAAGTAAAATCAACATGAATAAGTAAGTAAAAACTAAGATAGAGGGTTGTTCCAACACCCCCCTAAGCTTGAATATGACTATGGCCTCATAGTCAACATTCTCACTTAAGAGGTGGAACAACGATACCATTCACTTTGAAGTGTGGTGAAATAGGATGGTCAGATGCTCAAGTAGACCAAGTGATGCTTGCTATCTCCCTCCTTTTTGTGGCCCATTTTTGTGTCTTAGTGGTTCTAAGACGTGACTTGCTTCATCCATCTCTCCTCTGCAAAAAACGGTTCGAAAAAATCTCGTTTCGATACCTTTTACGGCCTGTTTTATGTAGCTGTCCTGCAGGTGTCGATACCATCGACCCAGACTCAGCGATTTTGTTGAATCGACGCATCTAAAAGCCTGGGAACTCAAAAGTGTCGATACTATCGACCCTAGGGTCGATGGTATCGACTTTACTGGCACCAATTTTTCTGTAAATCTTCAGGAATCTCGATACTATCGACCCTATGGTCGATGGTATCGACTTTTCTTCAGTGTTTACTGATCCAAACTTGATACTATCGACATGGGTGTCGATAGTATCGACCTTAACCTTCTGCACACTTCAAAACACGAGTTAGGGTACCATTTTTACAAAAATTATCAAAACCTAAGCAAAAACTAAGTACGTAAACATAAAAGAACATAACCAAATATAAAATTGAACCTAAAGTTGGGTTGCCTCCCAACAAGCGCCCTTGTTTAATGTCCTAGGCTTGACATAAAGATACCTTTAACCTGGGTTGTCAAGAGATGTCTCCAATGAGTCATGTGGCAATTTGAATTGAACTCGATCCTGTCCAATCCCCAAGGTCAATGTACCTCTCCCAATTGCAGTGATTACATCAGCCGTAGCTTGGAACGGCCTTCCCAATAGCATCTCACCTCCTTCCAGCTCATGCATGTCCATGACCACAAAGTCAACAGGGAAGATGAATTTGTCGACCTTGTGGCTTCACAATGGATCCATCCGCCAACTCAATTGTCATAGATGTTTTTGTTGGCTTCTTCAATCCCAGCTTTTGAAAAGTGGCAAGTGGCATAAGATTAATGCTTGCCCCTGAGTCACACTGAGCTCATGGGAAGTGTTGATCACCTATTGAACATGGAATATAAAAACTCCCCGGATCTTTCTTCTTCTCCGGTAAACTCCCAAGGATGATTGAGCTCACCATTTCATTCATCCGACATACATCGGTGTCTTTAATCCGCCACTTTTTGTTGATTATTTCTTTGATAAACCTCCCATAGGCGGGAACCTTCTCAATCATTTCCACCAACGGAATGTTTATATGTAGTTTTCTGAACATCTCCAAGAATTTTCTATAATGTCGGTGCTCCTTCTTTATCTTCAGATTGTTCATAGTTGGATCCACTGCCGCATCGCCACGCTTGTGGGGTGGCACATATGAGCTTTTCAGGGTCATCTCCCCTAAGCTTGCTTCAATTACTCCCTCTGACGTGGGCTTTGGCGAGACATCATCTACAGTAATTGCTTTTTGTGGTTCCTCTCTCGCATTAGATGTTTCCACACGTGTACAAACAACCTTCAATTGTTCTTCTTGCCTAGGAGGAGACGTGACCACCATGGGCTCTTGGTGGCTTTTCCAAAAAGAAAAAGTGCTTCCGCCTAGTAGTCTATAGTAAGTGCGAGGGTACGGTATTGCCGGCATCGCCTCCGTATTAAAAGTTATTTTGCCTTGCTCTTTTGCTTCTGACACCTGAGATTCCTCCTCATTGTCTATCACAGAAATATACTTGACCTGATGGTTTACTTGGGCCACATTTGCATTCTCGATTGGTCTCTGTTGATTGGCGTTCTTGATGGCCGCCACTTCACTGGAGATCTGTGCCACGGTAGTTTCTAATGCCCGCATTTGTGCTCCATGGCTTTGCAGCGTCTGCCCAAACTTGGTTAGAATTTCACCTTGAGATTGCAATTGCTTACCAAACATGGCCATCATCTCCTGGTTCTGCTGTACCATTTGACTCAGTAGTTCAGTGTTCTTATCTTCAACTCTTGGATGTGGCTTCGCCTCCGGATCTTGTTGGAAATTATTAGGATCCTTCCAGGAGAACTTTTTGTCTCTCCTCCATGCATAGTCATTGTTTCTGTAGCCCTGTTGTTGCATGAATTTAACTTGGGCTTACTCATCCTCAGATGCATCTTCCTTAGACAGTAACTTCTTGGCTAGGAGATCTAACTTATCATTCAGCTCCTTGACTGCTTTAGATTCCCCTATCGCTCGAACATGCTCAACTTTATCCCGGTCACCCCATGATTGTTTTCTGGACATGTTCTTTAAAATCTCCCAGCACCTGTCATCAGTGTTGTTTAAGAAAAATCCAGACCCGGCTGAATCCAAATTGCTCCTATCGTGCTCGGAGAGAGCAAAATAGAAGATCTTCACATGTGTCTGTTTATCAAGCCCGTGGTGCGGGCACCTTCTCAACATGACTTGGAACCGCTCCCAAGTCTCAGAATATGTTTCACCGGCCTGTTGGGTGAAGTTGTGGATCTTCCTGATCATGTCGTTAGTTTTCTCAGGAGGGAAGAACCTCTCGAAGAAAACCTCTACCATATGGTTCCAGTTCTCCACAAAGTCATCATCCAGATTATACATCCATTCACGTGCCGCTCCCGCCAATGAGCTTGGCCATAGCTTGAGATAAAGCGCCTCCTGTGGAAACCTATCAATTTTTACCATATCACAGTTCTCAATAAACTGGCTGATGTGAGCGACGGGATCCTCATTCTTAAGCCCATGAAAAGCATTCGACTTCACCAGATTTATCAACGCCGGATCAATCTTATATGTAGGTATGTTGATTGCCTGCTTCTTTATAGGCCCTTTTGAAGCTGATGAGGAAGAAGCCTTGATCTTTTCCCATATAGTCTGTGGCTCGGCCATCTCTTCCTGTTCAAGTTCAGAATCTACCTCTTCTGGTCACTCTTGCTCGTGATAATCCTCGTCCTCAGGTCCCGGCAACGGAACCTCGGGTGTGCGATTGTCGTAGTCCGTACTACGCGTCTACACCAAATGAGAAAATTTAGTTCAGTACAATGCTTTGACGAGTATAAAAATGAACGAACAATAGAAAGAAAATATTTGAAGTTGAATGAAAATTATAAAAAAAAAATGTGGCCTAGAGTGGCCGCTCGTAGCACTCGAAGTGCCAACAATTCACTGTATCCCCGGCAACGGCGCCAAAAACTTGACGTGTATTTTACTACGCGCTAAAAACGCAAGTGAACGCGTTGAGTAGTACAGGCCTTGTGAGGCCCGAGTCGAACACAGGGATACTCGGAATTATTGGTGACTCCTACTAACTAATCGCAATCAGCTAGACCAATTAACAAAGTAGGGTTTTGTTGTTCAAATTAAAAGAAAATAAAAATCAAACAAAGAAAACAATCGATTAAAGGTTAATTTAATCAATTAAAAGGATATCTTTAGGATGGCGGTTTCACTGCGGGTCAACATTGTATTAGATTTCATATAATTCCTCACACTTCTCTCTCTATCCGGGTAGTGGCCTGAAATGAGAATTACCCACTGTCGTGGTGTAATTCACTACTTAGGTTTAGGTTGATTCCACCGTCGTAGTAATCATTCCCCTAAACTAAGCGCATTACGAACGATCTCTCAGTTTCCACCATTAATTTTACACCTCCTTTGTCAAGGGATTTATCGATTAATGTAGGTTTCGTCTCTTTTCAACCGTTAATCCTTCTGTCGAAGTGATTAAGGGCATTAGGTTATTATTATGGTGATCAATCATAACAATATATATGGAAAAACAAAACTATACCACGGATTTAAGAGAGAAAATATGAATTATTAATATAAAATTGTCATACAGTGCATTCCCGGGCTACTCCCGGTCCTAAAGACAAAGGGATTAGCCCCGCATGGTCATCTCAATGAAAGACAGAGGAGTAGAGAAGAAAAACATGGGAAACATGGAGCAAACTCGTATAACCCCTGATACAAAGGTGTTCCTGGAGATCCTCCTCGAGAAACGTGCGTTTTGCAGTCTTTCGGCAGCAAAATCGCCCGTCGGAGGTGCCCGGATCGCTCGGTTGAAGGCCTTCGTCTCTCGTCTCCTATCTCTCTCTCTCCTTCTTGGATGTTGTGTAACACAATATCCTCTCTCCCTCGGGCCGTCTGTGCTCTTCTTAGGTCATAGGACCACTTTACGGCTCCGAAAAAGCCCAACCGTCGGATTAAAACGATCCGTTTTAGTGCTGAAAATCGCCAGATCCCGACGCTGTCGATGGTATCGACCCTAGGTCGATGGTATCGACCATGGGACAGGTTATTCCTTCCAAGATCGCGTTTTGGGGTTGCTTTTTGATGAAATGTCGATACTATCGACCTGGGGGTCGATAGTATCGACTTTGGACAATGCAAAACTGCCTGAAAAAGTGCCAAAACATGTGTATAAGTCCGGGGATTATATAAAATCATATAAATATGATAAAATAAGTATAATTTGATGCAAAAAGAGTTTAAGGGCCAACTATAGTGAATTATGCAAATATAATCAAGAAAATGACAAATACATGCATAAAACAGATATAAAATAAGCCTATAAAAGTGACTCAAAACCCATGCATCAGACATAAAGTCACATTAATATAATTTTGGCTTGTAACGTCAGATATCATAGCGACAGCTACGATTGGAAAATCAATAATGTATTTTTTTGTGTCAATCTTTTGTAGGTGATGTATGTTGCAGTTTCTCGCCAAGGAAAATGTATCACATTACATATAATACCAACTTTGTGCATAGAATCCCTACAAAAAAGTAGTGTATGAAATTAGAACTTTCCACCATATTTTAACGGTGACCTAAAGTAGGTGTCTAAAAAACCTAATTCTAATAGGTTTCTAAATAATAGCCCATGAAATAATATTTTGTTCTAAAATTGAATGTGCAAAGAATTTTAGTGTCGGTTTTCTTCTTCAAATTGGCATTATATGTTTTTAGATTAAAAAGTTGAGTCTCACTTATTGTCGTGTCAATTTTGTATTTGGTACTGATGTTAGGTCTCAACTTGTGGCATCGATTGTGGTATAATGTATGTATGTATGTATGTATATATGGGATTAAAAGAGGCATTCTCTCCCCCACTCCCATGCCCATGACAGAGGTCGAATGTCTGGGAGGATGGTAAACTAAGGCGACAATTGAGACTCGAACTCGGGTCTCTTTGCTAGGAGACACCATGCTTGACCACTTGAGCCACTCCTTGATAAGAAAGAGAGAAAATTCAATGATAAAATGACTTAGCAAATGTAGTGGCTAATTAGTATTCTACATATAGAATTATGAAGAATTTTCTAAAAAGAAATGGTTTGAATGAAACTAATGGATTGGTTTCATTTCCACATATTTTTCAATGAGAAAAGTTGTCAAAATAAGAAATATAGCCTAGTTGGGAAAAGAAAACAATTAATTTGATGCCTTAAATAAAGGATATAAAAGGGAGACATTGAGACAAAGAAAAGTGTATTTAACCTTTGCAATTTGGTTTGGAATCTCCCTCCACCAGAAAAAAGTATCTAAGACTTTCCTTCAAAATTTAGGATTAAAAGGATAAAAGGAGAGAGAGATATGGAATTCACTAGATTCCCTAAAGTGAAGAAGATTATTAGAAATACATTAAATGTCACAAGTATTAATCTAAATAGGAAGCTATAATCGGCCCCTTCGATATTTCACGAGACCTTATAGTCATGTGATTGGGATCTGATGGCACTCAGTCATCATCTACTCCAGAAAAGAAAATTCATGAACGATAAAGGCATACTTATCAAACTTTCTCGCACCCTAATCCATATGCATGCTTCGAAATCTTTCCAATGAGTTTAAGAGATCTCTACAAACTTGGAAAGCCCCAATTTCATCGACTTTAGTAAGCTATAATAGCTTTCCCCAAATCACCAATTCAACAGGGACAAACCCCTTGACCCAGACCTATTACAGGAGGGATAAAGACCCCCAACAATAATACCAACATATCCATGAGGCGTCACTTGATTCCAAGCTCGTCTTCCTGCCCTCAATTCTCCTCCTAACTCTGTCATTCCTCTAGCCCTTTCTAGACCTTGTCGGAGTTTCATCTCCACCGTCTTTGCCACTTTGACCTTCTCGTAACCAATTGAAGGTATCAGCAAATCTGGCTAGACATGACGAAGGTATTGGTACCCTCTCTGATTGCAAAGAGGCTAGGTTCTCATAGTCAACCATCGAGTTGGTTGCCTGCTCATGGAGGTAGGAGCCGTGAAGGTTGAAGATGACAAAGGAGGAAAAGTTGAGCATGCCCCCGCGGTCCCATAAGCGAGGTAAGGGGTATTCTCATCCTTTCACCCTTTTCTCATGCTCACCTCTTGCTTGGGCCATGGGAGCACAAGTGTTGATGTGGCACAAGCCGATTGACTTGGTTGTGGCCCCGCGTCGTGCTAGAAATACCTAGTCAACCGCTAAGTGGCAGCCTATAGTTGGCTAGAAATATTTATTTTTGCTAAAATCATAGTAATTAGTAGGAATATCTAATAATGACAAATAATATTTGAAATTTGATCAGAAAAATGTTTGGATTTCAATAAAATAGGTTTCAAGATATATATCTGTGTTGAATTATAAAAGTGCATATAGTTAGTAACTTTAATGGACTAAAAGCATAAAAACTCAAATTTCTTGGTTTTAATGAATAGAACATGCTTAAATAACTTTAATGGATAAGGTTTAGTCTTTTTAGATAAAAAGGAAATTGGTGGACTTAATTTGAGATTAAGAATTCATATAATAGCACAATTAGGATTTGTGAGTTCAAAGGCATTAGAAGTGATGATTAGGGTTTGAAAAGCCAAAAGTGTAATGAAACCCTTATTTAACCCCAAAACCCTAAGTTGGAACCCAAGTCAATACTAATGTGAGCTTATAAACAAAATAGTAATACCGAGTGTTATGCATTTAATATCAGGATGATTGCTTGCTTATTCATAACTACATCTGTTACTTTGACTTGAAATTACATCTGATAAAGGTATGTGGTTACGCCTATGACTATTCTCTTTATAGGAATTCTTCCATGGTTTTTTGAGGTTTCCTGAATTGATTGCAAATACAATATTGGTTGTTTATTTAATTCTTGAAATATATAAAGCCTATATGAGTATCACATTATATACGTATATCTTGCTCAAGTATCTCTGGTGGATTTAAGTGTTACATGTGGAATGTATGAAATGTCATTATGATGATGGGTGATCAAGTCGAGATAGGAAGATCACCAATAAGACCAAGCCAAGATAGGTTGGTCATTATGAGGCCAAGCATGGATATGATGGTCACTGTGAGGCCAAGTCAAGAAAGGAAGTCCATAACAAACCAAGCCCATGAACGGGAAGGTTGTGAGAAGTCCAGTGTAGGGAAAAAACTCTAGTCAGAGGGTACCCCACAATGAGTACTCTCGAGAGGGAATGTGCAATAGAGATTAAGTTGAGGAATTAGAAAGAAAATGCATGTTCAATTTTGTAATCATAATTGTTTCTATGGATGATATGTTGTTACACCTATGTGCCGGTATTTTTGTTTCCCCAACATTTCAATATATCTTGATATACTGATTGTGTTTTTGTTTAATGGTGTTTTAGATTAATCTGTTGTTAATCTACAAAATGGACATCAAAAGAAGAAGGCACCAAGAAAAGGAAAGATGCTTAAAGTCAATATGGAGGATCTATATCAATAGTTTTATTTCATGTTGCAAACATTAGATTTCAATATCATGTAACTCCTTTGTGGAGAGTTTATCTTTCATCCTATTACCACACTATTTTCCGTTCAATGAAATTTATAATTATTTTTGGTTGATTTCTAAACTCCGATCCTATAAATATGATAATGGAACTTGTCATCTAGGTCCACCTTAATTGGTATAATAGGGGGAGGGGGTTGTTACAGTCACATTGAACCTTCTATCTTTATTAAAACAATCTACAAGTTTGAACATTCTTTGCATAATATAATGTGATGTCAAGATGACATTTCAAAGTTAAAAAGACCTTTTATTTGCATGGGAAAACTCTATAACTAAACAAAAAAATTATTGTAACCACTCCTGAGCCAATGTCGATTGACAAATCAACCAACCCTTTGAACAAGTATGCAAACTTGTAGTCTGGAATCGACCACAGGATGCCAACATGTCCAAAATGAAGTCATGCCATACCTATCTACAATATACCATTTCTATCACTTTTCTAGGGTTCGACTAGTCCTAAAATGCGTCCAAATTTATCTCATGCCATCTACAAATGAATAAAACATCAAAATGACCATAAACACTAGGAAAAGTGTAAACCCCATTCTCAATAAAAATGAAGGTTTCACATTAAATGGACACCATAACAACACAATAACATCAAGACGTAAAGTATGCAATAACTAACTTTACTAGAGTATAATCATTTTTTATCATTTGTTAGATTTTTCTTTGCATGCATTGGATCAACATCATACTAAATTATAAGTAGATGATGAGTTAGGATTCCCAAGCAATATCTTATACCATCACACTTCATTTTGGAAATGGAAAAAATTATAATAGGGTTCTTTATAAACAATATAAAACATCAATATAGGGTTTTCATGTTATCAACTAGTAGCATCAATATTCTAGTTTTCTCAGTTATAATAGGCATACTAATGACTACACACCACTAAATACCATTACATGTGTAATAAAGCAAACAAGAATCTAACCTTAGCTCATGTCATTACACTATAGATATTGTAAATTGTGTTTTGCACTAGTGAGTGACTATTGACAGTACCATTGTATACATACTGATTTGACTGAATTGCATTAATGTTGTCTTATATTTTTGCAAGTTCATTATTCTACTTCTTCACATCGATTGTCATGTACCAATTGTAAGTTCATGCAATCTAATGAATCTTAAGAAATATTTATTTTCATCATTTCCATCTACCAACACCCATAAGACCATAGTCATGACCCATCCAAAGAAACTAGTCAAGGTATTCAAATGTTCTAAGGGTATAAGTTCGTTCACTTAGTGCTTTACTATTTTATAGAAGAAAATGGCCCAAAAGTTCAAAATGCAAGAATTTGATGGGAACAATGGAAATAAAAATCACAAAACATTCCTAAACAAATGCTTTGAATTGATTTAGGTTAAAGGAACCAAGTTGTATGGACTATTCTCTAGAAGTCCATATCATTTTACAACTGATCAATCACCTTTTCTTAAAAAATAGCCTATAATTAAGTTTAACATTCCCAACCATTCTAGGTTAAAACACATGAATGTTGACATACTAACCACAAAGGATGGGAAGAAATTATCTTTACCATGAAGTTCAATAAAGTGACATGTTTTCAACAACTCAATCATTGACAACAACACCTAGTATTAAGCATTTTATGTGTTGAACATGATCTGAGAGATTCCAGCTTCCCTCGTTCCAATATTTTTTATCGATTCATCATACATAAAAAATGTAATTTTTCCCATAGTAATTGACAATTTAATTACTTCTATGCTCAAGGAAGATATGGGAAAACCATAAATGAATGGAAACCAATTTCCTTATGTAATATTTTCTAAAAATATAATAAGAAAACCCTCCACATAACTCTACCACTTGTTCCTCATGTGATCAAAGTTGTAGACAAATTCATTTTAGGAAGGGGAATAAATTGTGTTATGAAAACTATATGGTGCTCATGGATTCAACCATCAGTTGACAGTCTGCTTCGACAACAATGGATCTGTGTCCCAAGTGTAGGGAATTTGGCAGCCCTTCATGGATTGTTTTGTATTTCACCTTTAGCACATAAATGAAACACACTTTAGTTGTTTGTAAGGTGGCCATAACCATATATTTATGATATCTATAGTGGCATCATCTTCCACACTACAACTATAATAACTCACCTTACAAGCTTCATACTTAATCCCTTTATATGCTCCTACAACTTCTCATTTATCATATTTCATCTCAACATTTAGGGTTCTTATTTAAATTGAGTGGTTATATTATATATATCAATGATAGTATGTCAGTTGATATCAAATAATTCTCTTTAGTCTCTTCTTCCACTTCTATAAAGTGATATATTAAGTTTCAACATCAAGTGTCTATAAATTAAATAAAAAATAGTAGATAAAAGTAAAGGTATAACTAAAATTTACAATAGAACACTAATCAATAAGAATTTAATCAAGTCATTAAGCATCACATTGGATATACACACATATAATTTGTCAATTAGTAGTATATCTTCAATAAGGGCTTCACAAGTGAAGCAATGCCATTCATCTAGTATTGCTACAATTTTATCATAATATTTGCAAGAAAGAAATCTACCTTTTGAATACACATCGTACTAGCAAATAAACTATTCACAATGACAAAGATTGTAATGTCTCCCTTGTTTTATACATCAAGGCATAAACATGATTTAGTATAAAAATTCACTCGTTATGGTTCATTTACAGTCAAAAATGCTATAATTACAAAATATGAACTAAAATCATATTATTAGAACTATTGAAAATGTATTGATTATATAAACATATTTCAAAAATTTCAATTGTAAGTTGAATTAACATCAGTTTCTCATAATTAATCATTTTAGACATTATCTATCTAAAATTTGTGAAAGACAACCAAAAATCAAGAAGTATGCAGTCAACCATATTAAATACCCTTGTGATACAAAACTAATAGTGAAAGACCCACAAAAACAATAGATGATCAGTAGTTGCACCCACCTCTAGCTTTTAAGAGTCAAAAATATACAATGAGAGATAAAAAAAGAGGTGAGAAGACAGACAATTATGGTTCCTTGGGATCAAACTAGGCAAGTCAAACCTTAGAACCAACCCAGCAAGATTAAGGAAAAACACCATAAACGAACCTCGTCATCGTTAAAATTAATAAATTGGCTCAAAGAAACTTAAAGAAAGCTTGATTCCTCCAAACTCTTGGTTTCTTTATTATTTATCTATGCCATTTTGTCCCATATATGGAATGAACATACTAATCTTGAACATGAAGTCCATTCACACACACACACACACAGATATATATATATATATATATTGGTGTGTGTATGCACGTGTGCATGTGCACAGACGTACATGTATGTGTATGTGTTTTTCATATAGGAACTCAAGAGAAAGCTCATTTTCACCCTTTAATATTTATCTAAAGAACTAAAATTTGATAATTCTTTGCATCATTGACTGAATGACAAAGAGATGAGTGGAGTTAGAAATATCAAATGCAATAATAACACAAAAAATAACGAACAACAATAATTAGGGCTATAAGAAAATTTAAAGTAAAACACACTAGCTTGACCTAGTGCCACTATCTACCAACAATGACTGTGGAATGCTTGAGCATCACTGCACTTGGGCTTTGAAAAGTAACCCCATAAGACACTCTATATAATATGATTTGTAAGTGTACAGACTCAGTATGTTGTATAGGAATGTGGAAAGTGGGATTTGAATCCTAGATCTATGTTTTTTGTGTTGTGTTCCTAAAATGAAGTATAAGGTTTTTAGATTTTAAAGTGGTCATTTGTTGATTAAATTAAGGATGTGTGCAGTTGAAAGTGGGAAAGAATCAAAACTTGATCAACCCTACACATATAAGACTAACTAACAAAACAAGTTAAGAGAGTAATATACACTAAATAGACTAGAAATAGCAAAAGAGAGAGTAAGTAGCTACATAAGACTACAATCTACACTAACAACATAATCAAAAACTACATGAAAAAACCAACTAGAAAATTCAACAACAATTAACTGATATGAAGAACAAATTAGTCTAGCAATGGTTAACTAAGAAGAACAACAATTTAATAACTAATAAAGAGAAACCAGCTAACAATAGAATGGGTTAGAGTTTTAGTAAGAAATCAAGGGTAGTGGGTTGTTTGGGGGTATGTAACTATCAACTATGCCTATGGGTCATATCAATGCAAACACATTCAACAAACATGCTATGAAACCAAACAAATAAGGGTGATGAGGATGGAGAGTCCTATTCTACTAGTTGGCCATGGGTGACATAGGATGTGGATAGGGAACTAGTCCCTATCACCTCCTATCCAACCTTACATAGCTCAATTGAGTAGGAAACAGATAGATTCCAACCAAGACCGCCCTAGTGTAGGTTTGTAGGAGTGACTCTCTTAATGCACTTAGTAGAAAGGGGTGGTATGGAGCATAGTTACCCTCCATCCCACCTCAAAAAATGATGTTATCTAATTACAACAAGGGAGCACTAACTATCTACTTAGATCTCACACCTAAGGCTAGTAGAATAGATGGATATGTGGGAAGAGAGTGCACTAGATAAGGATAAACTAGATGGTTTTAAGATTTGTTTCCCTCTCTTAGCCTCCTAATCCTTCTTTTCTCTATAACTCAAGGGTGTTCATTCATTGTTCATCATATAAAGAGATAGAAAATGAGAACAAATAAGAACATAGCATATTCCAATGAACCCAAAGTATATTCCATCAATAATTTCTCAACATGGTAACAAAGTTACATATTTTACCTCAAACAGCCAACCATTGTGTCCTAGATACTCGTGTTACAAGAAAATGCAAAAAGGGATAAGAAAAAGATTGGAATAGGCATGGAGATTAAAATGGATGTCTTCTTCTCCTTCTCTCATAGCATCAAGGTCAAGCTCCACCTCTTTCTAAGGGTAGAAAGCATGGAAATAGGTGGGAAATGGCTGAAACCCAAGAAAATTAGCATTTTGAGGGGGGCGATGAGTGGGAGACAGAATTGGATAGGTGAGTGGAAGGTGGTGGCAATGGATACTAGGGGGGCTAATATTTGACCCCCGACCTCCATCAAGTCTTTTATAGGGTTCTAGGGTTTCTAAGGTAGGGTTGTCAATGAAGAGGGTATGGCGGGGGTAAGGGTATGTGAAGTGAGTAATAGTATGTGTAATTCTCCCTCCACCAATATCCTTACCCTCCCTTTACCATTGCCCTCTTATTCATTGGATAAATGGGGAGGGTCTAGATGAAGCGGGGAATTATATGTCTTCTAATATTTTTTCTAATTGTAACAATAATGGCTTTCCTATACATTCTTATATTTAATTAAAATATCAAAATTCTCACAATGGTTATTAACTAATCAAAATGGTTCTAAGTAATCTTCTAGAACATTATACATATGGTTTGTGTTGTATTGAAAATATATTATCATGACAATGTGTTTTGCATATGAATATGCTAGTAGTCATAAAGTTGGTGTATGAAAAAACAAGTCATCTCCAAAAGAAAGGATTCTAAACTAAAATATGTGAAATGACAATATGCCATGAAAAGTTATTTTTGCAAACATACATATCGTATACCCTCTGAGATGTTATTGTATACAAATAAAAATAGGCACAAATAAAGTAGATAAATACTACCACAAGTATGTATTAAATGGTACATTAAAAACTAAATCTTATTATTGTATACATGTGTGTCTTACAACTTCAGGTTTTGTATCATGCCTGATCAAATAAGTAGTAAAAGAAGAAGAAACATCACACAGAAAGTATAAAATGGTGAATAACTTATAAAATCTTGTTATTTCGTGCATGCATGTCTTACACCTCCAAAATGATGTTGTATACATGGGAAAATTATGTGCATATGAAGTATACGAGAATATCATGTATGGTATTAAATGATGACCACATAATATAAAATAATCCA
The DNA here is from genome assembly GCA_963693085.1 of Alisma plantago-aquatica. Taxonomy (NCBI): domain Eukaryota; kingdom Viridiplantae; phylum Streptophyta; class Magnoliopsida; order Alismatales; family Alismataceae; genus Alisma; species Alisma plantago-aquatica. The sequence continues at coordinate 696,094,732 of OY856411.1, forward strand.
TAGATTTAAACAAAACAATGACCATATATTTAATATAGTATACATAAAAATTTACAGGTAGTGGGTTAGAGGATATAAGTAATGGCTTACTCTTACATGTACCCTTATCCACTAGGGTAATGAGTTAGAGTTTAGTGGGTAGGTGGGTTTAGGGTAATAAAATCGTTAACCCTTACCCTTACCCTTACCCTCTAGGGTATGGGTAAAGGATAAATGGGATCACCCTTACTCATTGTCAGCCCTAGTCTACGGTTAACTGGGGTTGAAGTGGTAAGAGTATTGCATGGAAGCACTAGGATTTTGAGTGTAGCATGGTCGTAGTGTGCACCACAACCATGGTGCTTAGGTAGGGAATGGTTGTGGCATGTAGGAATGGTTGATGTGGAAGTAGGGTGGATATTAGGTTATTTGGTGGAAATGGTTATAGGTAGCACGGCCACAGTGGCATGAAGGTAAAGCTATTGTAGTTGGTACTATACACATAGTGAGCAGGATGGAGGGATATTTTGGTCATGATAATGGACATGGCCTTGGCTGGCTAGAATGACATGGTAGGGGGAACGGTTGTGGTTCCCTCTGCTTGCCACATGGTACTACTAAAAATGATCGTGGTGGTCATTTTATTGAACTCTTCAAGAACTTGTGACTTCCCAATAAATTTGGCTCAAGTAGCATTTCCGTGCCAAAGTACCACGTCCATTTTAGGTTTCTTTTGTGCACTTCACTCTTGAACTTCATCATCCATGGAGCTTTTTTGCTTCAGATCTTTGATCACTTGAGGTAGGTTGGGGTGACCCTGGTGTAATTTTGATCTTCCCCAGCCTGAGGAAGTTTTAGGATCAATCTCCACCTCCCTTTCATCAACTAGCGGTCAGAATACCTATATAAACATGCAAATAACATTCACAATTGTGTTTGATATAAGATGAGAATTATTAGGGAATAACATACATTACAAACATCTTGATGTGAATTATGGGCAAAAAGACACAAGATGAAGATCCAAATAAGGGCTTTGTCACTTATGCATAGACATTTTGCATCATATTTACTATGTATTGTGCTTATATTTTGAACAGACATAACCTAGTTAAAATATTTTTTAGGATTTAAACCCTACAAATCTAGCGATGAAATGTTTATCATTCTAATTGACCTAGAGTTATAAAAAATGTATACCTACTTGCATATTATTTCATATGAAATATATATTAAGGAGCACTTTAGACATCATTTATGCATTATCACATCTCTTAGTATTGAATATTTTACTTAGAGGTGAATCTCTAGTTTAAGCTTAACGGTATTAAAAGGCTTAACAAATTTTATCCTATATGACTAGATTGCAGAAATTATATAAAATGTTGTAATGACAATTCGATCAATAAAATATAATTAGACCAATGTTATGTTCAGTTAAACTACAAGCTCAGTCAAGAGGATTGTTTTTCTATAATTTATTTTGAAGTCTAGAATCAACACTTGTACTATGCACTTGATAGGTTATTCAATTTTTGGGTAATTATATTCATTAAAGTTGGGTGAAAATCAAAATCTACCTAGATATATGTACACTTGTAAAATATGTTTTCTTTAGCAAAAATAAACTCTCATTGATATTTATCTATATTTTACTTGGGTTCCTCTCATAAATTTTATGTATAAAAAGTTCTACAAGATCCTTGTCTCTATATAACTTATTATTGGATTTATAGAGTAAGGACATTTTATCATATCCAAGATTGCCAAGTCGAATGCCACATCAAATTGTTGAGAATCTAGTTTCACTAATACATGTCTAGAGGAATGTATATGACCCATTTTTGGTTCTATAGAGGTCACTTTTATTTGAGGGTGTGATACATGCATAATTGAATTTTTTTATGATTGTCTCCATACATTTTTAGATTTTCTAAATTAAATGCATTTTCAAACTAACAAAGATGTAATTGAACTTTATAGATCAATTTTTCACCATTATGAAAATCTAATATATATGTATTTAAAGAAAATCTAAGTTTTGACATGACGCTGAAAACATATTTTCATTTGGTAAAAACTCCAACAAATTTATTGTGTTGCCTCACAAAAATTAAAATCATTTTGTTTCAAAATATTTGAATGGTACATATAAATATACTAGAAAAAAATTGCATTTCACATGCTCACATGAATATAACTAAAATTATCTAGTTTATCAAAAAGATTCATATTCTTGAGTTTTCTGTGGAAATCAAAACTAAAATGACATAATATCATACGACTTAATATATCTTGCATATACCCAATGGTATGACTAAATTGTTATGAATGTTGACATATAGCATTTCAACGTTATAGTATTCCCTCAAACTTTTATGTAAAATTGTGCCTATGGGTTTAAAGAGAAATATCTAAATGTGTCCCTTTTCTTTGCAATATATTCTCATGTGTAAAACTAAAATATAACATGATCAATCCTTACACTTGGATTGCCATACTGGATAGAAACATTGTGTGACATTTGAAACATATGATATTGTGATTCAAAGATATAATAAATATTACACTAATATGCCTATCCTTTGGCATCTATTTTACTCTCAATATGCTCATGATGATAGTCCTATGTTTTGTTTCTCATGATCTTAATACTATTTATAGTCAGTTCAAAAGTACTGCTTTGTAACCAAAATATATCAATTTACCTTAGTATGAAATTAGATATATTGGTAAACACTTCTTTGATATCTTAAATATGGCTATCTTTCTCAACTTCCTTGTTCCAAGCTACTCTATTTATGTTAAATGAAAACTAAATATAGTACACATAAATAAAGTTCCAAAATTATCATCTACAGAATAAGTGTGTTGCAAATAACACATCTAATGTGACTACTTCATTATTGGATATGTATTTATAGATCAAGGAAATCAACACACTCATTGATATTATAAATATCCTTGATATATTAACCTCGATCTGAGTATTTGTGGTGAGATACCCTTTATGGTTTTTTGCTAAATAATTTGTTTAAATACTACTTTGCTTAACAATTCGATTTGAGTTGAATTTTTTTATATTTTATGAATTCTGAATACTTGAAACCAAATTCATGAGAGTCAAATATTTTATATGATATTTTTCTTTTTACCATATGATGTATGTATTGTAAATAAATCACCAACCGATCCACGACATGCCTTTGAAATGATCCATAAAATAGAAAGTGTAGTAGTGTAATTCAAGATTATTAATGTTTCTCCTTTTTTTCATTGAATCATATATATAGCTTTATTGATCATAATGATAGATATCCTATTTTTATTCATAAATTGGTTTTGGTACATCTTTCCAACAAGTTTTATCTATGGTTAATATTGTAACATTTCAAAATTAAAGTTGACATCTTTTCAAAAAATTATTCTACTCTTAAATTACAATATTAATGAAATAGGTCTCTATTATATTAAAAAATATTAAAGATGGATTAGTAGGTATACATGGTTTAGGACTCCAAAATAAAAATAAATATTATTATTGTCATACAATATGGATCGTAAACTAGAATTTAATATCCTAATGCATTCTTCATTTATCTTGATATCTCTCAGAATACTTGAATTAGAATATTACTATATGTTATTATGCCTCTGGGACTTTTCTAGTTGATCATTAAGTTCTCATTGAATATTCATGAAGGTTTTCTACTTTAACATGATTTGATGACATTATGTTTGATAACTCATATGCCCCATTATTGAGTTGAATATTTGGTATTTTATCTCATTCAAATTGACTACATAATATTGGAAGTAAAGTATATAAGGGGACAAATAGACTCCCTTAAACTTTGAATGTTTAATGATATGGCATTCAATGTCTGAACCATATTTATCAAGATATACCTCCTTTTTTGTCATAGGAGATAACTATAATATCTCCCTTTACATGTGGACCTAGTAGACCACAACCACCTTCTTTCTCATGGATGATGGGAGGGTGCCACTAATGTAATATCCTTAAAATTTATAAATAAGATTAGGTCCTTAGTATTTAATTACACAAACTATAGTCCATATTCATAAATAAGTGACATGCTAGGGTTGAACGTGCAATTGACCTAACTCCTATCTATAATATGGCTCAACAAAATCATTGTGATCTGAATGTGATAATAATTATTTTCCCCAAATAGTGTCCCCTAATCATTTTTAGATAACCATATATGATTAAATATAGCTTTAACCTAAAAGGCAAATAGAATGTTGTGACCCTCAAAACTAGAAAATAATGATATATTTGGATTCTTTATGGTCAAATTGGCTAACATCTCAATTTTAATCGAATTTGAATAACCCTAACTACCCCCAATTGATTTAAAAAATAAAGTTCTATGGATTAGAGTCCTAGATGAGCAATAATTCATTTGGTATGTTTGAGTTTGACCTAGTTGGCCTCTATCCGATTTGTTCCCCATGCGACAGGGACGGGTAGTTAGATTTTTTTATGGTAGGATCTCATCTACTACATGTGTTTCTTCCTCGTGTGGGACTCTCTTGTCTATGATTACATATCCTCAGCCATGACCCTTTATCCCTCTACGCTGGACCTCAGTGCAATGAAACATCTAGAAATATTTTCCATGTCTTCCGGAGACGACCAATCCTAGATTTTGTGGGGTTTCATTTTACAAATACTCCCAAATAACCATGACTTTATTCTCTCCCATGTTTCAACCACTATCGCTAGGTTCGGAATCTTACACCCTAACTTTTATAATAAACCCTTCGTGAACAATCAATGGACGCCCAAGAACATAAAGTAGTCGTCCATCCACCCTCAAGTTCCCTTGCAACCTCCGTCCTCAAACATCACCTTGATCAACCCACTGACGATATTATCATGATGAGAGTCGGACAACCTAGAACCCTACCTATGCTCCAGAATATACCCAAGTATCTTCTTGAAGTTTTCTTGGATGCCAATTGGGCATTTTGTGCAGTATATGTCATCTCCACTCTTCTCACTTGCTTCTGAAACCTTTTGAGTAATCATGAGTGTCTATCTATGCTTCTCTTAGGTTTTTTTGCCAATATATTTTCCCAAAGGTCTCATATTGATCCCCATACTTATCATCAGTTTGTGCTTTGTTTTGATGGCTTGTTTTGGTTTTTCGCTTTGACTTGCATAGTGACTAGGGTGGTAGCAATTTCTTGGGCCACAAGCCACCCCGAATGTCCTTCTTGGATCCGTTGAAACTATGGAAACTTCAGGAACCTAGTTCTGAGGTGTTTCTCCAAGCTTGATCCTAGAGAACAAGATTGGATACAAACTTTCCATTGTGATCATTGTTCTATTTATCTGTTTGAAGACAATCAATTGACGCTTTGATTTGACATTTTTGCCCCAAGTATCGTTTTTATGTAGTGTTGCCTCAATGGTTATTTTACATCTTTCCCCATATTGTTATGTTGATTTTATCGTGTGTTTTGGATAAAGCCATGTCCAATATGTTGGATATCATTGGGCCATGTCATCTCATGTGGGGTGGGGTGGGGTGGCTGAGCTTTGTTTATTGATATTTTATTAATTGTCTTGGTTTTATGTAATTGGTCAAATCTTTAAAAATTTATAGATACTTCATCTGATATTAATAAAAAAATGTATATAATGTCATTGGGAAATATTTTGAATATGAAGCTAAATTTCCAGTATTCAAACCCTAATTCATTCATCTCAGGCCATTTTTATATAAGAACTAGATTAGGGTTAAGTGGGTAATTAGCATGGAAATTAATTAAAACTACATTAATTTCAAGACATTAGGGTTTTCCATCAACCACATATGAAATGATAGGACTTATTCTCATCGGTAAGTGGATCATTCATGTGGAGTATTTAGTATGGGAAAGAGTATTTTGTTTAGTTGTATTTATGGAATTCAATCATAATGATATAAAGTATATATTTCTAATGAATGCTTGCAAGATATTTGAATTCGAATCAAATTATTTTTTCCAAAATATTTATCTCATACATGATGATGATCATAACATGTAGATATATATATATATATATATATATATGTGTGTGTGTGTGTGTGTGTGTGTGTGTAGTTGTGTGGTTTGAATTATTTAGTTAAATATTAATGTTAAGACAAAAATAGTCAATTTATTTGTTCCTTCTAAGATATTTACCTTTTGCCACATGTATTTATAGGCTCTATGTGAGCAATGAGCACTTAGGTGCATAAGCTATGTGTGAGCAATGAGCTCTTGGAGAACTTACAAGTGAAGGAAAACACTGTCAATACAAGATAATGATAACGAGAAAGAAATATGAAGACAAATGATATGAAAAGAATTCAATGTTTACAATGTTAAGTTAATGTTTTCTTAAAAGTATAGTTTGTATTTTGTTTCATATAGTGTTACTCAGTACCACTTGATCTAACTTGTGTTCCATTTTAATTTTCTTGGTCAGGGATGTGATGTCCATAGGAGAGAAGAAATGGGGAGGTTAGACAATGAACACGCATCTCAGGGAAAAATCTAGGAGTTTAGCCTTGGTGAGATACCAACTATCTTATGGCATCTAATTCAATCTTTATTTCATATGAGGATTATGTACTAGTTTGACATGGTTTGAAGTTTAAGTTTTATGTAGTGGAACTTGATATGTGACAATTGCATTTTTTATCTTGTGATGGTTGAATGGGACTTAACTTTTATACAATGATCATCATGTTTCTGGCATCCCTCTTACGAATTAAGCTTCTACCCAATAATGTGTATGTTTAAGAAAGTGGGATGTTACAACTAATGTTCTTTGCCTAGGCTGAAAATATCACCACCTGAGATCCTTCTTTAAAAGCACACTAGATGGTGTCAACTTCCTTGTCTTGAAGCATTTCTACTTGCACTCACAAAGGTGAAAGTAAAAGGGATAATTGAGTAAAAAGGAAAGGTCAAGTAGTAATGTTGCTACTAAGATTCTCTAGATAATAGGGCAAGTTGTAGAACAAGAGAACCTCATATTACTTGAGCACTAGAGGATACTCAAAATTGATTTCAAGTCAAATTTAACTCATTGAAATTCTTTTGATCAAGTTTGTTTAGAATATGGTGCTTAACCTAGATGTTCATGGAGGAGTGTATATCCAAAATATGAGTATTGTGGAAGGTCAAATTTGTATTTTAGATATAAGTTGGGTATTCAAGAGTCATACTCAATGGAACTCATAGTCTGATCGAGATATACTTTAGTCTAAGTTATAATTCAACTAAAAGTGTGAAGATTAAAGGTCACTCAACTCAACAACTAAGTCTTTGATAGTAATTGTGTTGGACAAATCCATTAGTCAAACTTTACTTCAACCTGTCTGGTTGAACTCAGGTGTGATCAAAAATTAGTTAGTTTTACAAAGACTCTCTAAAAAATTTTCAAATGATGTATTCAAATGACCACTATCTTGGTTGAACTCAAAGTTGAATTGAAGTTATGTTGATGTCTATGTAAAGTTTTAGTAGGAGGGTGAGGGTACAATGAAATATCAAAAAAATTCTAATAAAACCCTAAACCAACAGATCCTTCATAGACATATAATGTATGTAAAATAAATACAAAGAGGGGTTTGGATAATACCTAAGAGTGATCTTATTGTCCAATAGAAAGACTCGTCAAACTTGATGCCCATATTGTACTTCCAAATCTAAATCCAAAGTAGTAGTTGTTGTACAACAGCTCGTTTGCCCTCATAGTAGCACTTTTTGCAACTCGTACTCCTAGGAGATGAAGTTCGTCCTCAAGCTTCTACACAAGTTTGACCTACTATGTCATCCACATAGATGATAACTCTTGGTGCCCCACCTTGGACACCATGACATGGAATTGTACTTGTCAATGTGATAGAATCACTTACTCCTCTCCACCTATTGTGGGTTGTTTCCCTTGGGATTTTGTTTCTCTCTCAAAAAAGAGAAATATGTGTCTACATGTTTGTTGCATCCCACAAACATACACACCTTTATATAGGGGAGTCATAGTCAATTATAGATAAAATTGGTCATTCTATTCATCTCGTGGCCTGGGCTACAACTGATCAAATGTGGTTCATAATTGATCGGATGGACTATTTTGAAAAACAATTTTGAGTTAGTCAATCACTCAGCTTTGTATTCATATGACTTTCTTTATTTCCCAATCTGAGTGTCTAGTCGATTGGATGATTGGATCATTCAATCGGGTAGTTACTTTAATAAAATGGTGACCACTATTGGGAAATAAGGGCACAGAGTATAGCAGCGGAAACAAAAAAAATAATCTATTCTAACAGCAAGATCGCATCAACTACTATGAATTAAGAAGGATGGTTTAACGAGTTTATACTTGGTCATGGAGAAAGTCTAGATACTAAAACTCATTGCAGTTGTAACTATCTTCCAGTTGCTCTTGGATGATGATTGTACATCTCCTAGTCTTCACCACAAACATCCGATAGGACATCTTCTGTAGCGACTCATGTGGTCTCGCCACATACTGTAGGCTGATGTTGTCCTCCTAGCAGCAAAGGACTTCTACCTCTAGAGAGAGTAGTACACACGGACCAAATAGATCTCGTGTTGTTCAATTAGAATAGAGTGGAAGGAGGTGTCCCTCCCGTTGGTTTACTAGTCACCAACTTACTCTCCCACAACAATGATCCTCAGTTGTTCTCTCCCGTAGCTATCCCTCCCTAGTCGGGTAGGAATTGCTTGGGCACTCTTGGTTAACACAACCAAAGAGTACAAAAATTGTTAGAGCAACGGATTCTCCATTGTCTATGTTATTGTTGTGCTCTGGAAGCCCCCAGTACCCCTCTATTTTTAGGCAAGATTTGGGCCAGGGTTCCCAGTCTGCTCGAGATCAGTGTAAAAGTGGAAGGGACCAAAAAATCTTGAATTTTTGCATCCTGCAAACCACGAGACAGTCGTTTGGTGACCCAGATGATCGTTTTTCACTATAAGATGGTTTCTCGCACTGTGAGATGGTCGTTTTGAAGTTTTCAAATGCATATGAATTTGGCAATTCATTTTCCATTAATGTTAAACATTAATTCCTTACACCACAAGAATTGTGCTAACAAAACAAAGTTGGGAAAGTATCTAGAACCTTTCTCCGGCCTAACTAAGTAATTTCACACATGTGAGACGGTCGTCTCACTCACCCACATGGTCTTTTGGTGAGCCAAGCTAAATCAGTCGATTCAACCTCAATTTGGATAAAAATTGGCCAATTCAATTTCTAATCAGCCTGACAACCCAAATGGTCGTCTCAACACTTGAGATGATTGTATGGTATTACAAACAGTCATCTCAGCTTGTGAGATGATTGGCTGATGTGCATTTAGTCAATATGTTGCATGAATTGAGTACCTGAACACTTTAGTAATCAATCCAATCATCATTAAAGATCAAACTCCTCTTCTAGATGAGTTCCTATGTGTGTGACCCTATAGGTCCCATAACACGTTGGTAGTGAATCTCCATAACTAACTTATGACATCACAAGTAGAGAGTGGTGCCTAGTCATACATCAGTGCCACCCAAGTGAATGGAAAGTTGGAGAACAACTTATAATTCCTTTGTCACTATTATCCATAGTGAACTCGAGGCATGTATCGTCATCCTCTCAACAGTAATCCCATGTTCCTTGAACCAACAGTAGACTGCTTGAGATAATGTGACCCAAATATCATATATTGATTCACATGTGCATGTGCATGCATTTCTCAGTTTCGCTTATCAAGTGGCCAGGATATCAATCTCTAGTAAGAGATACAAATCCCATCTCTATCACTCATAGTTAATCCCCATGTGTAAAAGTCACCCTATCATCACTGTTATAACAACCCATGTTTCATGATTGCGCATGATGATGTCAAAGCGTACCCAACGCATGTGATGAGTGTAGTGATTTCAAGTCTAAGAATCACAATCACCACCACCATTATGAGAGATGACTATGACCACCAATGATGGTTTCCATGTGCCACTCTCAAGGTGGGTCTGTCACATACATTGTTCCCTAACATGTATCTATGTGCTTGGTTTGATATTGCCAGATCGTTACTAATGAGACTCAGTCATCAACCAACCCACACTCTAGTCTTATGTGTTACTAGTGTCTATCTACCTTCCACAGTAACAACGGACTAGGGACATAATAAGAATTTATATACTCTTAGCATTTGTATGATCTCATTCTCCAAGTCACGTACTTGAAGACATACATAATTGAGTATTGTCATTCTTTAGATATTCATAATGTTTCCTCATTGTCTCATAACATAATGAAACAAAATGAATTGGAAACTTGTCTTTATTATTATTAATCGAATCCTTTATGGTATGATGCCATGTCAATCATCACATTATTGGCTCTATGGGCATACCTTGCCAATAGAATCCCACTTGCACTTAGAGTCAATCACCCATGAATCATATTCTTAGTGATCTAAACATGTCCACCATGTATCTGCTGCGCTAGTGCTAAATCAGCATATTAGCAATACTTTGCTTATAGTTAGTATATTGCATTTTTCCTTATCTCTTAGTTGTATGATTTCTCATATGATATGGAACTTCCATAATATGGTATCTAATATTCCTTGCCTAACAATTAGCTCCATTGTTTTCATAGAATTATTATTGATTCATTAATTGTTGTAACATGTATAAGTTCATCATATGAACTTTTAGATCCATATAGTATCACTCTGTGTTCAAAACACAAGTATACTCAGCTTCTATTGTAGAATATAATTAATGACTAGTTCAGAACCCTTCCAACTAACAACATTTCTCCTTTTAAATCAAACACATTTTAATTTGTAATCACTTTCGTCATTATAGAAACTTGCATCAATGTAACCCTTTACATCCAACTATTCCTTTATTTCTATATTTAATTAATAACAATCTATCCTTAAATACTTCTCAAGCATTAATGGATATCTTTCATGACTTTCCAATAACCCTTGTTGGAATTTAATATTATCTTGTCATGTCCAATACATATAAGATTATATGGGATAACTACATTTATAGCATTCATGATAGATCCATTGATATAGCCTATGGCATCTTAATCATGTTATTTCCATTCTTCACAAGAATTGGAACATATGGTTCATGAGAGACTAATATGGGTTCTCTCTTATTGAATCCTTCAGTGTTGAACTCCTTCAACACATTGTTATTTTATGTGCTTAAACTTATATAGTGAAACATTCAAGAACTATCCCATAGGTGTTGATCCTTATATCATAAGATGTTTCATCTAATCCTTCATTTTTGAAGGTGTTTTTACATGCCAGCTCTCGATATTTATAATATTGAGATGTTATTCCTCATCATATGAGGGATATTCATATATTCTCCCACTAAATCTTATATAATCACAAATTTCATCTTTTATTTTTCTCAAATCAAACTCTTTGACTATCTTGTCAAGTCAAAAGATCCCTCCTATGATATTCTTATCTCAATCTCAGATTGAACTTTGTAGTTTATAGACTTTAATTGCATTCTTTAAGTTATGAAACCTTTTAGGTTGTGTCACGTACACATCATCTGATGTATTCCCTTAAGGAATGTGGTTTCTATCTTCATATGCTAAATTTCTTAGTCTATTTTAGCTACAACAACCAGCTTGACAATTGGTGAAGGAATTTCTATCATGTTCAACAAATTGAACTATTTTGAAGAAGAAGAAAAATCATTTCAACCAATTTGTCCTTCTATGTTATCCATGAGGGTCTTTGCCACAAGACCTTATTGCACCTTTTAGGTATCACCCATTTAGGTGGCACTGACAAGGTCCTACCTTGTTAGCTTACATGGACCCCATAATGGCCTTGAGCCACTACTCAAATTATGATACTTGATAGTTTCTAGTTGATTAGTTGGCTCATCCTACTATGACCAACATATTTGAATAGGTTTTTGGATTCACAATCCTTCAATTTCAGATGTGTTCTATTATAATTACTTTTTTTGTGTCATATGATGAACTTGAGATTCCACAACAATTTGTGATTCTCTTTGTTCTCATCATACCCCTTTTGTTGATCTCAAACATTTTGAGTTCTACTTTTACTCCCACTGATTCTGTAGGAACTCAGTTATCCTATTAACAAACATTTTTGTTATTGGATAGGGATTAATAGTACTATTCAACAGTCATGGTTTACAGATAAACCTATTCAAGAGACTACTTTCTCAATGTAGGTTTCAATTCTATATGCATATTGGGACATTCCCAAATCATATCATATATGATGTCTTATAAAGAATTCATAGGGTACATGATTTAGTGATAGGTATATATTAATGAGGATATAAGAAGATTAGATCACTTGATAATTATATCATGACCTATCATGGTATAATTCCTTCATTCTAACACATCATTATGTTCATATGGATTTGACTTGTGATATATTATCACAGTTCTTTGAAGGTTCTCAAGGTATTGATGTAAAGTATTTCAACATTTGATGTCATCAAAGTTTCTCAATACTTTCATCAAAGTTATACTTCATCTATAATCTTCTTGAACACTTCAAGAGATTTATATCTCTATTTTACTTGGTACATATCATCATATTACCAGTAAATGAAATGAGATATAAGTAATTATCTATAGCATACATTTCCATAATATCTTCATGCATCATATGTATGAGGCCTGATTGAAGGCTTATCCTTCCACTACATCTAGTGAAGGATGTCATGTCACTTTGTGCGTAAATAAGGTTTTGCATGTTTCCTTACATTCAATAACCATGGGGATCTAGATCAACATCAACATGTATTCTACACATTCTTCTCTTACATATACGTGCAAGATGACTAATGCTAATGATAATCTTGAGTTGTCAATTATAATCCTTTGGTATTATGATAAGTCATGTTATAATTAGATATAATATAATTAATGTTGAAAAAATTATCTAAGATTAGATATTTGGCCATTGCCATGCAAGATCATATTTTTTTGAAACAGAATCTTTAATATCTCACTTGATTGATTTATCATCCTTGTCATATAAGATGCTTTAAAGAAATTGTTTTTATTTGTTGGCATAATGAATTAGCAGTTTTATTAACTCTATTACATGCCCATTGGGCTAAGATAAATCTAAATGTAGACTAAATCTTCCACAACTCTTGCTCTGCATTGTCGATCTTAGTCCTCCATGAGGGCTTTACTTCTTGCTAGATCTCGCACATCAAGTATGTCAGATCTCCGTTTGGTATCACATACCAAAATGAAGAAGTAATCAAAATTATCTTATAAAATTTATACCTGAAGTGGAGGTATGAGTGCCTTCCTTATTCTTCTTTAGTTCCTCTAACCAGAGTGGGCAGTTTCTTTTCTAATATTAGGCTCTTGACAATGGTGACAATTACCTCTTTTCTTTACTCCTCCCTTTGCTTTGAGATCTGATGACTTGGTATTCTGGCTATCTTTAGAACTCTTCTTAGATTTGCCTTTGCCTTTATACTTCCCCTTTGTCTTGTTGTTCACCATCACAGAATTAGGCTTGTCTTTCTTCTTCTGTCCCTCAGCTATTCTCAACATGCCCAACAATTCTGTCAATGATTTGTCAAAGGCGTTCATGTTGTAGTTCATGACAAACTAATTGTAAGATTCTGACAGAGACCGCAGAATCACATCAGTGGCTAACTCTTGACCTAAGGGGAATCCCATTCTAGATAGGTTCTCCACATACCCAATAAACGTGAGTACATGAGGACCTACTGGATCTCCTTCTGCCATGTTATATTTGAACAGTGCCTTGGAGATATAATATCTCTCTTGTCTTGCCTGGTCATGGAATATGTTCTTGAGATGTGACCATCTCAATCACATACATGTTCTCATGTTGCATTTGTAACTCATAGTTCATGGAGAATAGTATCAGACACTTGACATCCATGGCATCTTTAGTGTGCTTCTTGTAAGCATCCCTGTCAGCCCTAGATGCAGTCAGAAGGGGTTCATCTGGTTCTGGCATCTCCAAGACATAGAGATTTTGCTCCTATGTGAGAACGATTCTCAGTGTCCTGAACCAGATGTGGGAGTTGTTCACATTAAGTTTGTACTTATGAAGGACTGATGGCAGATAAAATTGATTGCTATTTGTTGCCATTTGATTCTATAAAAGAATTTGTGATTTTGTCAAAAACTAATTTTGATTTGATTTGATTAAAATTTTAGGCGATAATAGTTAAATCTTTAATTGATTATTGTTCTCATTATTTTGTTCAAATTGACAACCCTTAAGTATCAATTTGGAAAATTGTCAGTGAAACAATTTCTAATGAGCTAAGATCCAAGATAATTCAACTATGACCTAACCAACATCAGCATACATAGTCAACTATCAAGGTAGGAAACTTTTGCCAATTGCATCATATGCAATTCTAGATAGACGATATGTGCAACTCATTGCCATATCCTATTTATGCTTCTAGGCTTAGACACTCTAAGAATCACCAGTTAAGCCTGACCCAAGAGCCAATACGATTAATATGCACCCCACAAAGGTGGAACCTACATTACTACCATCACACTTCCATGAGGTAGACAGCACACCATGTGACGGCGTAACCTATGCTTAGTCGAACAAGTTTTTCATGTGTATTGCTATTGAAAAGCATCTTAGACTTAATATATTTGATTGAGGGTATATATATATACATATATTATATCCAATCACTACATATATAGTATGTATCATATACATGCTATGTCCCACAACGTAAACATGTAATATAAAACAAAAGATGATGGTTATGGCTATGTCTACTGTAAATTCCTTGGAGCCACAACGAATTATTACCACCTAGGTCAATCATCACATCACATGTATGAACCTTTTGTTAGTGTAGATCTGTGCTTGTCAATCAAGGTATATCGGTTCAACCCTTAAATTGGTCGTCTCGCCTCTTGGCCAGTCGGTTGGTCCTCAGGGATGGTCGTTTGGCTTCCTGTCCAACTGATGTTTGGACTCCTTCCAAATGATCAGTTGGGCCCACTAGGCGGTCGTTTGGCTCCTTCGTTTTGTCCTTCATAGTCTTGTAGATGGTCAACTTGTCTCACGAACTGTCGTCTCGTCTGGTGATGATCATCTTCATCGTTGTTGCAAGAAAGAAAACTATCATATTGCTACTTTATTACATTGTAAAGAGAAATCTCAAGTTACATTTGAGGCGAGAAAAGGTAGGAAAGAAATAACTTTACATTGGGAAGATGGAGGTAGAGGCTCGGTATGCATATTGAGATAAACAGGAATAAAACCATACCATCTCACCACACAAATTTAGGATTTGGGCCATAACCATGCTACACATCCACCATTAAAATCGCTTTTAGGGTGACATGTATAAATTGCATATATATATATATATATATATATATATATAATATATTAGTTTGGGATTATGCGGTCTTTGATCGGATACGCATATGAGACAATTTAAATATTTTCATCGTATGCAATAAATAAATGGTAAAAACTTAAAATTTGATCATATCGATTATTCTATAGCATAGTAAATTGATGTGGCCCCAATACCACTATTGGGATATACGGACACAGAGTATAGCAGCGGAAATAAATAAATAAATAAATATATATATATATATATATATATATATATATATATATATATATATTTGTATTCCCATAATAGCAAGATCGTGTCAACTACTATGAAATAGAAAGGATGGTTTAATGATTTTAAATCTGGTCCTGGAGCAAGTCTAGCGACTACAACTTGTTTCAGTTGCAACTATCTTCTAGTTGCTCTTGGACGGTGGTTTTGCAACTCCTAGTCTTCATCGTGAACAATGGATAGGACAGCTTCTACAGTGACTCCTATGGTCTCGGCACAGACTGTAGGCTGATGTTGTCCTCCTAGCAGTAGCCTAAAGAATCATCCCCCTAGAGTAGTCCATACAGACCAACAAGAACCGATATTGTTTAATTAGAACATACAGAAAGGAGTTATCCCTCCCGTTGGTGTACTAGTACCAACTTACTCTCCCACAGCAATGATCCTCAGTTGTTCTGCCCCGTAGCTATCCCTCCCTAGTTGGGTACGACTTGCTTAAGCTCTCTTGGTTATCACAACCATAGAAGACAACCATTTTTAGAGTAATTGATTCTCAATTGTCTGTGTTATTGTTGTGGTACCCCTCTATTTCTAGGCAGGGTTTGGCCCAGGGTACCCAGCCTATTCGGGATCTGTGTTGGAGTGAAAGGGACCAGAAGATCTTGAATTTTCACATACCTACAAACCACAAGACGATTGTATGGTGACCCAGACGGTCGTCTGGCACTATGAGACGGTCATCTCGCACTATGAGATGGTCATTTTGTAGTTTTCCAATCACATCTAAATTTGACAATTCATTTCCCATTAATGTTAAATATTAATTTCTTGCACTATAAGAATTGTGAAATCAAAATGAATTTAAGAAAATATCTAGAACCTTCCTCCAGTGTAATTGAGCAATATATCACATGAAAGATGGTCTTCCTTCTCACCCAGATGATCGTCTAGTGAGCCAAGCCGAACTGGTCGGTTCAACCTCATCTTGGGCAGAAATTGGCCAATTCAATTTCCTATTAGCCTGACAACCCAAACGGCCATCTCAACACTTAAGACGATTTTATGGTGCTCCAAACGGTCGTCTCAGTCTGTGAGACGATCAGTTGGGGTGTAGTCAGTTGATATGTTGCGTGAATTGAGTATCAAAATGTAACATCCCTGACCTGGGTTTAGGGATAACCCTATTTGTTTGGCTTAAATAAGTTTCTTAGAACTTTAAGATAATCCTCTAAGATTTTTTTTATCATGGGACACACTTATGTTTCAAGTTTGGTCATGTTTAAATATTGTTTGAGCAATGTTCCTTTGTTTTGGACCAAAGTGCAATTTACCTAAGATAACGGGTTATATTGCAAAATGTCACATGTTGAACGTGCCTTAAGTTCTTTAGAATCATAAGAGAGATATTTATGCTAAGTGGTGGCTTGTGGAAAGCCTAAAATTCCAATTTTGTGCTTGTTTGAATAATGATAGTGCCTTGTGTATCAATTTTGGTACAAATTGTAATTTACCCAAAATACAGGGTTGACATGTAAATTACCACCTCTAGACTGTCCCTACTCCCTCCTAGTATAATTTATAGGAGATATAAATAAGGAGACACCATGTTTGAATCATGTATAAGTGATAGTATTCTTGGTGATAGAAAGACCAAGAAAGGGGTTGAATGTGAAACCCTAACTTGAGTTGTATCGAGTTGTAGAGTCCATATGAGAGTGCCTATCAGACAAGGAGCCATAGGGGGAGTCTCATATCAGTTTGTGAACTCTTGGAAAAGGACATGATGGGAAAAGAACCTCAATGAGGTGATCCATGATGAGTTATATGCTCCTTGCAAAAAGTTGTATCGGTTTGCATAATTTGTGAGATAAAGATGAGATGTCTTGTCCAACAAGATAAATGATGGCTGAAATATCATCTCTAGATTATCCTCAAGTGTTTTACATGTCAAGATAAATGTAAGTGCATGCATGGAAACATGTCAACCATGCATGGACACGTGGCACCTAGTAGCTTTAAAATGATGACACCTCATATACACTCTCTTTCATGAGCTTCAACTATATATACCATTCCTTTCACCTATAAGTGGAATTTTCGAAATTCATCACCCTCTTGCTCTTAGATATCATGCATAGAGTTTTAGTATCGTGCATAGGTGAAGTAGTATCATGCATAGGGCCTTGGTATCGGCCAAAGCAAAGTGATATAGCCCATAGCAAAGTGATATTGGCCAAGTGAGGGATATCGGCCACAAGTGAGGGATATCGGCCACAAGTGGTGAGGTATAGTGCATAGGGCTGAGGACATCAAGTCTTGGACCATTGAGAAGCTCATCTTCAACCTTGGGAATGTGAAGATTTTGATCTTGGAGCTTTGAAGTTGCTCTTGAGGCGGGTTATATAACTTGAACTCAATTATGTTATTATTTACCATCAATCTTGCCGTAGTTGATGATTTACTTTCAATTTGAATTTTCTTGCATAATTGATGAATCCATTAGTTCTATTAGTGACCTAGGACTATTATCGATGAACTAGAATAGTAAGAATAAGAGTCTAGATGTTAATGATGATGGCATCATCATGGTTCAACACTATATTGGGTTGAATCACCTCTAAACCGATATGGTGAAGTGAACATATCACTAAAATGATACAATGGGGATACATACACCTTATACATGATATGATGATGAATTAGACATCTTTTACATGATATGGTGTCGAGCATACACCATGTGAATGATATGAGGTCAAGTATACACCTCATGCATGACATGGAGTCAAGAATATACTCAAACTCGATATGACAAACCTTAGATGAGGAGTAACTCGATATGGTGATATGAATACACCACTAGCACAATATAGTGATGAGTTTATACCTCATGAATGATATGAGTGACACATACATACATATCGTCTACGATATGGTGTTAAGCACCCACCTTATACATGGTATGGTATCAAGAAGATACCCTAACCCAATATGGTGTTGAAACCCAACATGGGAAAGTGAAACCCGATATGCATTGTAACCTCACATCCCTATCATTTTGTACACTTGAGCTAGTTGTGACTAATCAGTTGTCTATCCTATTACTCATCACATGATGAAGGGTAGGACAATACCATGATGGTTTTGAAAGGATATGAGTATAAGGGTCAAACCAGATATGCAAACCCTAAAGGTTGAGTAAACTGATATGAATGCATGATATGGAGATAAGGAGACATCTCATGTACGATATGGTGATGAGGATACACCTATATGCTTGATAGGAGGAAGCGCCTCAATCCAATACACTTGATTGAGTGACACATGTAGTGAGTTATGTCCAATGATACATTAAGACATAAAGAGTTTAATGCATTTTGATAAGTATGGGCCAATGTATCTTGAGAGAAGGATTGAGCCAACCTAATGGAGTATGATGTAATCAACATCCTAGTAAGGATGAAAGAGACAGTTATAGTTGTATAAAACTCATGTAATGAGTATACATTGATACTCCTAATATGTGTGGAGTAAGAATTACAGTTTTGATTCTTTATGAACATACTAGAAACCCTAATCGGTTAATAAAGGGAAACCCCAACCCTAATTATGGGAAGGTTGTGTTTCTCTTGTATTGAATTGATAGGTATGTGGTATTGAAACCATGTTGAGATCATGAGATAATGAGTATAGCTAAGTATGAGCTATGATGTTTCATATAATACAGATTATATGAGCCTTGTAAGTCATGTGAAATACTTGTACAACAAGTATAATGTTTATATAGGTCTTATGACCTAGAGATGGATGTTTCCTAGTGAGAGGTGACAAGATGTTTATAAAAGTCTCATGATCTAGAGATTGATGTAAGAGATGGAAATGTTCAAAATGAACTAGGGAAATGGAAACCCGGTAACATCATAATAATAATAAATGGTTATAATAATAACAAAATCTTGGTCATACATGATTTATGATTATAGCCAAATAAGGGCTATAGTGTTTTGAATATGCTTAAATGAGATATGAGGAATACTTGTATCACATAAAATATGTGAATGGGTATAATGCCTAGTAAAGGAGATGTGGAATTCAGTGATGAGTTTAAGGGATTGATACCCCATAATGAAAGTGAAAGGGAAACATAAAGGCATTCCACTATTATGGAATCCTTAGCAATACGGCCATGATATTATAGGATTGGTATCTATAACAACCCCGCCTCCCAGTAACCCCCAATTAAGGGAGACCAAAAGGTCAGATTCGTTATCCCAATTTTCCAGATCAATGGTTCGACAAGTAATCAATAATAATTACTAAATTCTACCAAAACTATACTGAAAAGTTGGAATAAAATAAAACTTGGCATGCCTCTTTTAAAGTCTTGGATTTCTATACTTCTATCCACAACTGGATTTTATTCTTTATAATCCTCCTGGTACTTTAATTCATATATTCACAATGTATCACTTTATTGTTTGTCCTTTTCCTATTGTACCTAAAACACTGACAAACAAAACGTCAGTCATCATAAATGAATATGCCAGTATGTGGGGACAACCAAAATTTCATAAATATTTCTAACAACCTAAATATCACAATTAAGTTATTTAACAATCCAAATTACATTTTCAATGTGACATTATCCATCATGTTTGCCCTTACCATGGAATACCCTCTCTAGGGTTTTTCCTTTGTACTAGACATAAGGCCACCTTCTCCATCTTGATCTTGGTGCCTTAGGTCACCTCTCATGGTGCCCAATAGTCATGCAGGAAATATAAGGCCGCCTTCTCTATCCTGATCTTGGTGTCTGGGGTCACCTCTCACAGTGCCCATTGGTCTTCCCTCTTGGGCTTGACCTCATTGCATCATACATCAGGGTGGCATGTAGGTGCGAGAATACACACTTATAAATTAACTGTGATAATCATATTGACTTTATAAATTTGCATATATGAACATCCAACAGTTAGGTTGCATTCAATTCGATCAATCCTTTGAGAAAACCCCGTGAAACTAAAGCAGTTAATCATAAATAACCACATACATGATCCAGAGCAACTCAATGTCCAAGCAAGAATAATCAAGAACATTCAATCAAGCAATCAATAATATCCTAAAATTAATGCATAACATCCATGTGTCATTGTTTAATTCAAAACATCCTCAAGATTGATTTGGACTCCGTCTTATGGTTCTTCATTATCTGCGTATGGTCTTCTTTTCTTAGGTGCTCATTTTGTTTGGGCTTTCAATTTAATGTTCACCTTAGGATTTCTAGGCCAACTTTAGGGTTTTATTAGGGTTTAGCCTCCATAATTCTTTTATCACGTTTAATGCTCTATTAGTCCACAAACCCTAATTTCAACATCATAGGCATACTTGAATGTCAATTGAGTCTAATACATCTCTTTTACACTAAAACTACCATCTTTATCTTTTTCTAATACTTGGACTTTTCTTCTTTTTGCCTCTTTTATATCCAAAATAGTAGATACTATGAAACTCCAATCAAAAGGGAGATTTGCAAGGAAATCCATCCTTTGAAGCAAAGCATACAACCTTCTCAATTCAAGTCCATATTCATAAAGTCATTACATTTCAATTATGAAAACACATGTAAAATTGAGGTTGTAACATCTTCCCCTCTTATAGGAATGTTGCCCTCAAAATTCCATCAAACATACAAACAAGCAGGTAAAGACTTCCTCATGTCCATCATGGCTCCCATGTGGCTTTACCCTCTCCATGGTGCTTCCCAAGAAACTTCATCATCTTATATTCTTACATTTGAGTGCTCTCTCACCTTAGTATCTCATACCCTCACAGGTGACTCTGGACATTTCAGCCTCTCTCTCAAAGCTTAATAGGTTCATGGTTCAGCACATGGCTCGGGTATCTCACATAGTGCTCTAGATCGGACTCGTGGAACACATCACACATCACATTATCCTTAGGGGTAAGGCTACACACAAGCATCTCCACCAATCCATCTCAAATGGACCCATGTATTGGGGACTCAACTTTCTTATCTATAGCTCAGAGGGGTCGGATTATCATATCACATATTCTCCCATAGTGAATTGGATGTCAGTCTGCTTCACATCATCTCATGACTCATGTCGCCCCTGGGCTTTCTCAGCCATCGCATGATCAAAGTGACTTCATCTGCACTCACTATGGTCTCTCTGACCTTCACAAGGTCTTTTCATCGACATCATCTTCATGAAGCGGTGACCGACATAACCTCCCTTATAGAGCTTCTTACATCCTGATACTGGCTAAGGTGGCTATCATCACAACTTTCATAGGACGAGAACTATCCCCATATATCACCCTGAACGAGCACACATGCTCTCATCAGACCCTCTAGTCTGGATCATGCTAACAATCATATAGGGGTGATAAGCTGTACTAACATCGAGTTCTTCATGTACCTACTTCCACCGCATGGAAGTGAACCTTTAGATCACACTCAAAGACCTTTGAACTCACATTATGGTGTAGTTGAACCATCTCTCTCTCTCTTACATGTAGTTCAACTAGATCTATCCCTTGACAGTACTCCCTCTTTCTCTTAGACTATGTCATCTAGGTAAAGCGATCTTACCATAACCCATATTGCATCTTAACCTTCCTCGGTCTAATGGAGACTCACCACAACATCCATAGTGATCAACTCCCATTCCTTCTCGGGGACTCTTTATCATCTGTATCAACTCACTGGGTTGCTGGTGTTTGTCCTTTACCTCCTGGCATGCATGGTGACAAGCCATATGCAACTCTATACATTTTTCATCTTAGTCATCCAAAGTACTACTGCAACATACTATCTTAGTAGTACCAGAGTGTATGGTGAACTTAAAATCATGATCTCATGTATGTCATGATTTCTCAAGGTTGATTCCTCAGAAACCCTAAAACACTCTAGTCGTGGGTTTCATCACCTTCTTTTCCAGAGAAGTGCATCTGAGATTCTACAACCATCTTTCTATCACAACAATCCCAAGGCTGGCTAACCAAGCAACCATTAACTCGATCAACGGGTCTTGTTA
Source organism: Alisma plantago-aquatica (assembly GCA_963693085.1). Classification (NCBI taxonomy): domain Eukaryota; kingdom Viridiplantae; phylum Streptophyta; class Magnoliopsida; order Alismatales; family Alismataceae; genus Alisma; species Alisma plantago-aquatica. The sequence continues at coordinate 696,117,438 of OY856411.1, forward strand.
TATCTGAGGGTTAGCCCAACATATTTGACAAACTTAGGGTTCACCTAGCCATCTCTTCCAGCATTTCCACTAGCTAAACTAGGCAGCTACGTCCCAACAAGAGCATCCCTTACCACCTTTCATCCTTATGTGGTAGGTAACAGTGAAGGCATAGACCTCCATGTATTCCACTTATCATCTCATCTCAGACTTTAGGTCTATCTTCATCAAGAAAACTCAGAGCTCATCTTCTTGGTTATCAAACTCAAACTTATATAACTCATAAATTCCATACAACTCATAATAAGAATGTCCTTATAAGATGACTACCTTAGTTCTTTTGGTGTTTGTAAACCATCCACACATCGTACACTCCACAAGGATATGCTATTATCTCTATTCCCATACATCGTAGCAACATTTCAGCTCACGTCATCATTATCCTTAGTGTATGACATGCGTGCTACCCTATCTCTCACCCCCATAATGAGAGGAAATAAGCATTTGGCGGCCGTCCAAACACAAAGTTCTTCCCGTTCTAACAGTAGAGATGGTGCATCCCACATTTTCGGTACACCTTCCCATCTAAGTTGAAACATGCAACACAAGTCTCCACATCATGAACATCTTGACATCAGGGTTACTTCTGTGGAAAACTGGTCTCCAACACACTTGGGTTGTCAAACAATCCTTAGTCATCTCCCCTAGGTCTGTAGGGTACTGTAACTTTTGGGGTCATCCCTCTTCCCTTATGCATCCAAAGAGTACCCTCCTCATCTGCCCTTTGGGACCCATGAGTTCATGAAGGTGATCAATCTTCTAACCCATGGTCCTTAGACAATGATAGATGTTAGCTCTCGACCTTATGGTCTTGTGCAACTAGGGAATTAGGTGACTCCTACTCCCATCGGTCTTATCCCAACCTGACCCTGGAATGGACTTAGGATTCTAACATAATACATATCCATCTTGAAAACCTTACCCAAGTCTCCATCATCTCTCTCGGCATTCGTGATCTGACTTACATCCTCTCAAAGGGATCATGGTAACCTACCTACCTCGGTCAGGCTCCATATTGGTTACTTCCATGGTAACACATCCATATGCACTTAGAGATGATTATATATGGGTTTGTAGGTTCATCCTCCTACTATATACTCTCCACATTGCTTCTCAAGATCCTACAAGACCTCTTTAGGTTACCTCAAACCCAACAAAATTTGGTACATACCCTACCAAAGGGTGTCTCTCCCAGGATGGGAGGAAACTACAAAGGTCACAAATTTCCTCGCATCTAGGGTTTACATCAACATGAGCATGCTTAGTCCTATCAAGATACTAAGGCACATAGCTAATAAACAGACCACCTACTAAAGCTAATAAACATACCACCTACTAAACCTTACTAGGTCTCCATGGTAGGTCATACTTGTTCTCATTCCTCAACATTGGACCATCATCATACATGCCCATGTCACCAACCTATATGTGAGGTGTTCATCAAACATATACCTTAGTCTAAGGGGTTTCATTTTCCTGTAAACATGAGGAGTGCCATGCTCCCGTGCGTAAGAACTCAAGCATTCGTGTGAGCACCAGGTGCACCAGGAACTACTTCTTCCCCTCTTTAGGTCTAGGAACCCTAGGTTCACTTTTATGCATCATCTGTCTAATCGCATGCTCAGCTTTCCAACCATGAACCAAACATGTACGAGGTATATCATGCACGTCCTATAATCCTTCCACCTCAGAGTTGAGCCCTCCTCAAGGAAAAATAACTAGGTATGAGGTCTTACAACTTGATACTATACCTTCTTAGGGTCTAAGGAACTCTTCTTCCTATCCTTAGAAGGTAAGGTAGGCACCTACTACTTCCATAGATCGGTTCAAGAAATCTCTTCCCCTTTCTAGGGTTTGGTTCCTCTAAAGACAACCTAGATACCACAAGCCTCCAAGGATCATGCACGAGAAAACTGTAACCATCCACTTAGGTCGTACATATCAGACTTCTCAGGGTTCCTTATATCCCGGAGTCCAAGCTTCCAATCCTTCTTGCTTGGGTCTTGATCTCTCTCTCTCTCTCTAGAGCTTAACCCTACAAACAACCTTACCACTATAGGTTCTCTCTCTAATGTGGATCAAGCTCACATGCATACACCTACATGGGTGAAACCTATGTTCACTCACAATTATCCATAGCTCTTTATGCTTATCTCATAAGCTATCCAACATGCCCTTCTGGCCCGGGTTTTAACCTACTGCCATCACTACTGATGTACCCTAGGTGCATACTCTGCCATGCTCATAAAACCCATAAGGGTTCTATATGGTCATCACTAAGCTCATCAATGAAGGAGTTATCCTTCACCCTAACATGCACAACCCTACTAAGGTTGGGTTGCCCCAAAGACACTGGGTCAACCAACCTCACATAGCTCATACTTCTCATAGGTATCCAAAACCAAAAGCATGTCAACCCACGCACATGGTCGACCATGACATCTAACTCATTATGCCATCTCTCTCTAACCACCACTTAGGGTTAGGGTTAGCATCATCCTCAGAGGATGCACCAGGTCTCTACCTTTAATGGAGGTTTCTGCCTCCAAGTCCAACACTCTATTCATCCTCCTGACAAGAAGGTCTAACATCAGGTCTCTCCTGAGGGCACGACAACACATGTCATGCAACCTAAGCATGTAACTATCATTAATTTATGCATAAACTATTATCGTATGTCCATGACATCTTGTTTATATGCTTTTCATTAATTTGGTGGAGGATTCCTTAATCTTATCATACATACACAGACCAAAAGAGGGTGAGGAAGAGAGAGAAAACCCTAAATCTTAGAATCCTTAATTGAATTAGGGTTGAGAAGGAATGAAAAAAGATGAGAGAGTCCTAAAGGTGTCTTATTTTGAGTCAAAACCTAAGACATTGGCTAGGCAGTCACACTGCATCCGGGAGTCCTTGTGACCGACTAGCGGGGCAGAGGAAAATATTGCCAGCCCCTGAACCGTGATCCTTTTCTAGACACCTCTGTCTTTCAAAAAATCCTCTAATAACTCCCTCAATTCAACAGAGTTTGTAAAATTTAATAATTACTAAGGATTAAATGAGGAACCAACGCTCTGATACCAAATATAATGACCCCACCTCCCGGTAACCCCCAATTAAGGGAGACCAAAAGGTTAGAGTCGTTATCCCAATTTTCCAAATCAATGGTTCAACAAGTAATCAATAATAATTACTAAATTCTACCAAAACTATACTGAAAAGATGGAATAAAATAAAACTTGACATACCTCTTTTAAAGTCTTAGATTTCTAGACTTCTATCCACAACTGGATTTTATATTAGCTAATCCTCCTGGTACTTTAATTCATATATTCACAATGTATCACTTTACTATTTTTCCTTTTCATATTGTACCTAAAATGCTGACAAACAAAATGTCAGTCAGCATAAATGAATATGTCGGTATGTGGGGACAACTAAAATTTCATAAATATTGCTAGCAACCTAAATATCACAATTTAGTTATTTAACAATCCAAATTACATTTTCAATGTGACATTCTCCACCGCTTTTGCCCTAACCCTGGAATACCCTCTCTAGGGTTTTTCCTTTGCACTAGACATAAGGCCACCTTCTCCATCCTGAGCTTGGTGCCTGGGGTCACCTCTCATGGTGCCCAATAGTCATGCAAGAAACATAAGGCCACCTTCTCTATCTTGAGCTTGGTGCCTGGGGTCACCTCTCATGGTGCCCATTGGTCTTCCCTCTTGGGCTTGACCTCATTGCATCAGACATTAGGGTGGCATGTAGGTGCGAGAATACACACTTATAAATTAACTGTGATAATCGTAGTGACTTTATAAATTTGCATATATGAACATCCAACAGTTAGGTTGCATTCAATTCGATCAATCCTCTGAGAAAACCTCGTGAAACTAAAGCGGTCAATCATAAATAACCACATACCTGATCCAGAGCAACTTGATGTCTAAGCAAGAATAATCAAGAACATTCAATCAAGCAATCAACAATATCATGAAATTAATGCATAACATCCATGTGTCATTATTTTATTCAAAACATCCTCAAGATTGACTGGGACTCCACCTTAGGATTTCTAGGCCAACTTTAGAGTTTTATTAGGGTTTGAGCCTCCATAATTCTTATAACATGTTTAATGCTCTTTTAGTCCACAAACCCTAATGTCATCATCATAGGCATACTTGAATGTCAATTGAGTCTAATACATCTCTTTTACACTAAAACTACCATCTTTATCTTTTTATAATACTTGGACTTTTCTTCTTTTCACCTCTTTTATATCCAAAATAGTAGATACTATGAAATTCCAATCAAAAGGGAGATTTGCAAGGAAATCCATCCTTTGAAGCAAAGCATACAACCTTCTCAATTCAAGTCCATATTCATAAAGTTATTACATTTAAATTACGAAAACACATGTAAAATTGAGGTTGTAACATGATATTACAGGATTGGCATCATCCAATACCTGGATATAGTTTTACAGGATTGGTATCATCCAATATTTGGATATAATCTTACAGGATTGGCATAATCCAATACCTGGATATAATCTTACAAGATTGGCATAATCTAATACCTAGATATAATCTTACAGGGTTGGCATAATCCAATACCTGGATATAATCTTACAGGATTGGCATAATCCAATACCTGGATATAATCTTACAGGATTGGCATAATCTAATACCTGGATATAACCCTACAGGATTGGGATAACCCAATATCTGGATACAACCCTATAGGATTGGGATAACCCAATACCTGGATACAACCCTACATGATTGGGATAACCCAATACATGGATACAACCCTACGGGATTGGCATAATCCAATACTTGGATATCACCCTACAGGATTGGCATAATCCAATACCTGGATATGATCTTACAGGATTGGGATAACCCAATACCTGGATACAATCTTACAGGATTGGCATAGCCCAATACATGGATATAGTTTTACAGGATTGGCATAATTCAATACCTTAATACAACCCTACAGGATTGGGATAACCCAATACCTAGATACAACCGTACAGGATTGGCATAATCCAATACCTGGATATAACCCTACAGGATTGGCATAATCCAATACTTGGATATAATCTTACAGGATTGGGATAACCCAATACCTAGATACAATCTTACAAGATTGGCATAGCCCAATACTTGGATATAGTTTTACTGGATTGGTATAAACCAATACTTGGACAGAACATAATGATGTATATTCACATGATTGGTATAATCTAATACCTGTCTAGCAGATTGGCTGAGGCCAACAGATAGAATTGAGAATTATTCATGGATGTAATACCATGATAATAGTATCACAGGATAAGCTTGAGATGTTGGCATAGTATGATTGGTAAATGATACACATGTTCTTCATATTCTTTATAAAGTGAATAGATGATTTACTGCCCTATCATAGATAGTTGCAATGCTTTAAAAAATGAGAAATGTTCTAATCTGGTTATCCACAGTGATTCACCTTGCTTATTAATATAAAAGAACCTTTGCTCAGTTTTATACTGTTTAATTGTGATAATAACATTGTTGGAGGAGAGTTATATCTCTTGTTGGGACAATTGTCTCACCCCGTGGGATCCACAATTTCTTAGGTGGATGTGCACGAGGAGGTAGAGACTGTTCTACAGAGGAAGGACAATAACAGCAGGGACAGTAGTGATAGCTCAGGTTGAGTGTAATGTCTATCGTGTCTTGTAGATATAAGTCCTATATGTCGTCTCTATACTCTCAGGTCCTCGAATTTAGTATGTGATGGTTTTACGAACAATTTGAGATTTTGGCTTGAATGCCTCGAGGTTTTATGTTGCTTCAGTGTATGTTTTGACAAAGCAATTGTTATATGTTATCCTCGAGATGAGATGATACAGTGTATGTACAATGTGAACCATGATGTATATAAAGTTTTAGTTCTTTCATTAAGAGTTTTCCAGGAAATGGACCTCTTTGCAAAATGGTTTTAAAATTTAGTGATTTTGTTAATCCGCTGCTTATGATTATTTTGCATAATTAGTGATGATTTGGTTGTCAGTTTGGTGGAGGTCGTTACAAGTTTGGTATCAGAGCTTAAGGTTTGTTGAGTCTATAGAGACATAGGACTAAGGTGTTGAGTTTGTTCTAGTATCCTCCAAGTATGCCCTATAGTGACTTCTACTTATGCAGAAGAAAGGATGAAGTTTAAAAATGACTAGAGAACATGAGGAACACATTGCTAAGAGCAATGATGTTGCACCAGGAGAAGGGGCAAGGGATCAAGCAAGAGAAGAACAAGCGCCTGAGAATTCCCATTTTGACCCAATCAGGATAGAGAATCCTGCTTTTTATGCTCTTATTGGGCAGGTTAGGACAACAGTGATGAATATAGTAGACTGGATACTAGCAATAAAACCTAGGTTACCAGTCCTCAATGTAGAAACTTTGGGTTCTGAAAGGATTCCTGAATGACATAGTCATGTTGGAACAGTGGAAAATGTGGAAAGGATTATCATATGGCAAGAAAATAGACTCTGCCATAAGTATAGACAGATAGTACATTTGTGATGGCAATGCCCAAGGAGGGGCAATAAGTTGAGAATTAAGGAAAGGTCTCTATAATTCTAGAGACATTTGCCTAGTTGTTCTAAAAATTTAATGTTTTTGGTACCATGAGTGCAATAAATGCCTAGTGCACCAGGACAGTAGTTACTAAGTAAAGGCAAAGGTCCTAACTTTCCACCTGAAAGAACTCCTGACTTAGCTTCTACATTAGTAATAACACCGATAAGACTATGGTATGAGGATAAGACATGTTATAGATATGGACATGTTGAGCATACTAAACCCTTTTATTCAAAAAGAAGGGAAGAAATGGCCCAAAAACTGAGGCAGACTCGGTAGGGCTTACGAAAGTTACAGCCCAATATTGTAAAAAGGCAAAAGCAACAACATGAAATAGCTAGACTCTATGTTTGAGTCAACCTAAAGTGGTAAATGACCGCAAGGGGTGACAGTTAGATAGAGCTTTTTCATTCTAATATGTCTTCTCTTGATTTTATCTGATAATCATAAGAAGGTAGTTGTTGTTGGGCTTCCTTTAATTAGTCCTATGAGGACATGAGGAAGAGATAAGAAGGATGAGAACTTATATTCAGTCCAATATTCTCTTATATGTTTTGAAATGTCTCTCTTCATGTAGAAGGGGAAGAGATGAAAAAGAAATACCCAGAGAAAATTAGAAATACTAAGTAGTCAAATTTAAAGAGATGTTAAAAGAAAGAAACATAATATAAAACAAATGCATACTACCTAGTTTCAGTTCTTGAATACCCTGGTTAGGTATTCATCTATTGAAGGCAAGGTAAGTATGGAACTCTTAGATTGCTATATGTTTTATTACTATGATCAAGTAGTCATTTTGAGACAATATAAAGAGCATAATGAAGTAGGAGATGTGGCATAGATATTTCTATTACATCCTAATTGTTATATGAAGGAATATAAGTTAATCATATATCAACTTAAGCAAAACAAGATGTTTAGTATAATGTATACCTTGGTCTAAGGACCTAGAGGTAATAGTTATCTGATAAGAGGTAACAATGTTCAGTGATGAACTAAGGGTTTGAATACCCATATCTAGTAATCATGATGATGATAATGCTAAGGTATGATGACATGTAATCATCTTTATAATTCCTATGTTGAAGGCAAGGAACCTAAGAGAAAACAAGATTGAATGACACATTAATAGTTGAAAGTTCATGATAATCTCTTTCTTTAATAAACAACCTTGGATAATGATGGGGCGATAAAAAGGACTATGTTTCCTTGTGTTCTTTCCTTTCAGGAACATGACAATCAAGTAAGTCTTATGGCACTTGATGAGCATGGATTAGAAGAAATCTATAGAAGGATACTTTGAAAAGTATCATCTAGTCCTGGATTTTAGTTCCAAGACAAAGTATATGTATTAAGTAATGTCCAGAGATGAAATAAAGGTCTTATTATATGTTTGGTTTTGGTAATAACAACAGAGGATGGAAATAATAAGGATATGATGTGTTTTTGACACATGTAACTAATACCAAGGTAAGGGATTCAAGTGACTAAGAAGTTTTAAAGGTATGAGATAGTGAGAGCATGACTCCTAAAAAGATGAATATTTTTTATTACCTAGAAAGGCCAACTTTGAGATTAGTTTAGTTACATACGATAGTATGGACATCATATGTTAGGGGTTTATGCTCTACATAAACATAACATCGATAAGGATGTATTAATTGAAGGAACAATTGCAGAATCATCTTGGGAAAAATTTATCAAGCTAAGATAACTTCTTAGATATGTTAACACAGCTTATGCAAATAACATCTAGAGATACCTCTAAGATAGTTCTTCTTGATAAATATCCTCTCCTTATGACAAGAAAATAAACAGCTAATGGGATGGTTGGTTCTAGTCTTAAGTAAGTTTAGTGTTGTGTCAACAGATAAGATTAGCACAATAAAAGTATGATAAAACTTGTAGATCCAAATGGATGATAGAATGTAACTCTAGCCTTTCCTTGGAGGAGAAATGCTAAACTAAATGAGGGGTGTGGAAAACTTTCAAGATCAAGAATCTTATTATATAAAAGATATGAGTTGAGAAAGATGACAAAGCAATGAGGTCTGACACCCGAGTTATACAAAGTATGTATAGTACTTCTCTAATTTAGAAAGTGTTACCTGATATAAGATTGACACTGCAATCATTAATGGGAAGGACAATTGAGTATATGACAGATTCTATGATGACCCTATATGGAAGAACTTTATGTTGGTCAAAGTTCAATGGCATCTCCATGACATCAAGATGTTATGAGGAGGCTTAGTGATATGATGCATGAATAACAATTGTCTTCCTTCATCTGGGATTTTGGGGACGAAATCCTTGTTAGGGGTTTATAACTTGTAACATCTCTGTCCTGGGTTTAGGGATAACCCTATTTGTTTGGCTTAAATAAGTTTCTTAGAACTTTAAGATAATCCTCTAATATGTTTTGTTATCATGTGACAAACTTATGTTTCAAGTTTGGTCATGTTTAAATATTGTTTGAGCAATGTTCCTTTGTTTTGGACCAAAGTGCAATTTACCCAAGATAAGGGGTTATATTACAAAATGTCACATTTTGAACGTTTCTTAAGTGCTTTCGCATCATAATAGAGATAGTGATGCTAAGTGGTGGCTTGTGGAAAGCCTAAAATTCCAAGTTTGAGCTTGTTTGAATAATGCTAGTGCCTTGTGTATCAATTTTGGTACAAATTGTAATTTACCCAAAATGCAGGGTTGACATGCAAATTACCACCTCTAGAGTGTCCCTACTCCCTCCTAGTGTCATTTATAGGAGATATAAAGAAGGATACACCATGTTTGAATTATGTATAAGTGATAGTATTCTTGGTGATAGAAAGATCAAGAAAAGGGTTGAATGTGAAACCCTAACTTGAGTTGTATCGAGTTGTAGAGTCCATATGAGAGTGCCTATCGGCCAAGGAGCCATAGGGGGAGTCTCATATAGTTTTGTGAACTCTTGGAAAAGGACATGATGGGAAAAGCACCTCAAGGAGGTGATCCATGACGAGTTAGATGCTCCTTGCAAAAAGTTGTATCGGTTTGCATAATTTGTGAGATAAAGATGAGATATCTTGTCCAACAAGATAAGTGATGGCCGAAATATCATCTCTAGATTATCCTCAAGTGTTTTTCATGTCAATATAAATGTGAGTGTATGAATGTACACATGTCAGCCATGCATGGACATGTGGCACCTAGTAGCTTTAAAATGATGACACCTCATATACACTCTCTTTCATGAGCTTCAACTACATATACCATTCCTTTCACCTATAAGTGGAATTTTCAAAATTTATCACCCCCTTGCTCTTAGATATCATGCATATAATTTTAGTATCATGAATAGGTGAAGGAGTATCGTGCATAGGGCCTTGGTATCGTCCATAGCAAAGTGATTTCGCCCATAGCAAAGTGATATCGGCCAAGTGAGGGATATCGGCCACAAGTGAGGGATATCGGTCACAAGTGGTGAGGTATCGTGCATAGGGCTGAGGAGCTCAAGTCTTGGACCTTTGACAAGACATCTTCAACCTTGGGAACATGAATATTTAGAGATTGGAGATTTGAAGTTGCTCTTGAGGCGGGTTATATAACTTGAACTCAATTATGTTATTATTTACCATCAATCTTGCCATAGTTGATGATTTACTTTCAATTCGAATTTTCATGCATAATTGATATATCCATTAGTTCTATTAATGACCTAGGACTGTTGTCCATGAATTAGAACAGTAAGAATAAGAGTCTAGAGGTTGATGATGACGACATCATCATGGTTCAACCTGATATTGGGTTGAAGCACCTCTAAATCGATATGGTGAAGTGAACATATCACTAAAATGATACAATGTGGATACATACACCTTATACATGATATGATGATGAAGTAGACATCTTTTGCACGATATGGTGTCAAGCATACACCATGTGAACGATATGAAGTCAAGTATACACCTCATGCATGATATTGAGTCAAGAATATACTCAAACCCAATATGACAAACCCTAGATGAGGAGTAACATGATATGGTGATATGAATACACCACTAGAATGATATAGTGATGAGTTTATACCTCATGAATGATATTAGTGACACATACATACATATTTTGCATGATGTGGGGTTAATCACCCACCTTATACATGATATGGTATCAAGAAGATACCCTAACCCGATATGGTGTTGAAACCCAACATGGGAAAGTGAAACCCGATATGCATTGTAACCCCACATCCCTATCGGTTTGTACACTTGAGCTAGTTGTGACTAATCAGTTGTCTAGCCTCTTACTCTTCACATGATGAAGGGTAGGACGATACCAAGAAGGTTTTGAAAGGATATGAGTATAAGGGTCAAACCTGATATGCAAAACCTAAAGGTTGAGTAAACCGATATGAATGCACGATATGGAGATAAGGAGATATCCCATGCATGATATGGTGATGAGGATACACCTCTATACTCAATATGGAGGAAGAACCTCAATCTAATACACTTAATTTAGTGACACATGTAGTGAGTTATGTCCAATGATACATTAAGACATAAAGAGTTTAATGCATTTTGATAAGTATGGGCCAATGTATCTTGAGAGAAGGATTGAGCCAACCTAATGGAGTATGATGTAATCAACATCCTAGTAAGGATGAAAGAGAAACTTATAGTTGTATAATACTCATGTAATGAGTATACATTGATACTCCTAATATGTGTGGAGTGTGAATTACGATTTTGATTCTTGATGAACATATTGGAAACCCTAATTGGTTAATAAAGGGAAACCCCAACCCTAATTATGGGAAGGTTGTATTTCTCTTGTATTGAATGGTGATGATAGGTATGTGATATTGAAACCACGTTGATATCATGAGATAATGAGCATAGCTAAGTATGAGCTATGATGTTTCATATAATACAGATTATATGAGTCTTGTAAGTCATGTGAAATACTTGTACAACAAGTATGATGTTTATATAGGTCTTATGATCTAGAGATGGATGTTGCCTAGTGAGAGGTGACAAGATGTTTATAAAAGTCTCATGATCTAAAGATTGATGTAAGAGATGGCAATGTTCAAAATGAACTAGGGAAATGGAAACCTAGTAACATCATAATAATAATAAATGGTTATAATAATAATGAAATCTTGGTCATGCATGCTTTATGATTATAGCCAAATAAGGGCTATAGTGTCTTGAATTGCTTAAATGGGATATGAGGAAAACTTGTATCACATAAAGGATTTGAATGGGTATAATGCCTAGTAAAGGTGATGTGGAATTCAATGATGAGTTTAAGGGATTGATATCCCATAATAAAAGTGAAAGGGAAACATAAAGGTATTCCACTATTATGGAATCCTTAGCAATATGGCCATGATATTAAAGGATCGGTATCATCCAATACATGGACATAGTTTTACAGGATTGGTATCATCCAATACGTGGATATAATCTTACAGGATTGGCATAATCCAATACCTAGATATAATCTTATAGGATTGGCATAATTCAATACATGTATATAATCTTACAGGATTGGCATAATCCAATACTTGGATATAATCTTACAGGATTGGCATAATCCAATACCTAGATATAACCCTACAGGATTTGGGTAACCCAATACCCAATATCTGGATACAACCCTACAGGATTGGCATAATCCAATACCTAGAAATAACCTTATAGGATTGGCATAATCCAATACATGGATATAATCTTACAGGATTGGGATAACCCAATACCTAGATATAGTTTTACAGGATTGGCATAATCCAATACTTGGATACAACCCTACAGGACAATACATGGATACAACCCTACAGGATTGGCATAATCCAATACCTGGATATAACCATATAGGATTGGCATAATCCAATACCTATATATAATCTTATAGGATTGGGATAACCCAATACATGGATACAATCTTATAGGATTGGCATAGCCCAATACCTGGATATTGTTTTACAGGATTCGTATAAACCAATACCTGGACAGAACATAATGATGTATATTTATATGATTGCTACAATCCAATATCTGTCTATTAGATTGGTTGAGGCCAACATATAGAATTGAGAATGATTCATGGATGTCATACCATGATAATAGTATCACAGGATAAGCTAGAGATGTTGGTATAGTATGATTGGTGAATGATACACATGTTCTTCATATTCCTTATAAAGTGAATAGATTATTTATTGCCCTATCATAGACAGTTACAATGCTTTAAAAAATGGGAAATGTTCTAATATGCTTATCCACAGTGATTCACCTTGCTTATTAATATAAAAGAACCTCTGCTCAGTTTTATACTGTTTAACTATGATAATAACATTGTTGGAGGAGAGTTATATCTCTCATTGGGACAATTGTCTCACCCTGTGGGATCCACAATTTCTTAGGTGGATGTGCACGAGGAGGTAGAGACCATTCTGCAGAGGAAGGACAACAACAGCAAGGACAGTAGTAATAGCTCAGGTTGAGTGTAATGTCTGTCGTGTCTTGTAGATAGAAGTCCTATGTGTCGTATTTGTACTCTCAGGTCCTCGAATTTAGTTCGTGATGGTTTTATGAACAATCTGAGATTTTGGCTTGAATACCTCAAGGTTTTATGTTGCTTCAGTATATGTTTTGACAAAGCAACTGTTATATGTTATCCTCGAGATGAGATGGTACAGTGTATGTACAATGTGAACCCTGATATATATAAAGTTTTAGTTCTTTCATTTAGAGTTTTCTAGGAAATGGACCTCTTTGCAAAATGGTTTTAAAATTTAGTGATTTTGTTAATCCGCTGCTTATGATTATTCTGCATAATTAGTGACAATTTGGTTGTCAGTTTGGTGGCAGTCATTACACTAAACACTTTAGTAGTCAATCCAATCAGCATTCATGATTAAACTACTCTTCTAGATGAGTGCCTATGTGTGTGACCCTATAGGTCCCATATCACGTTGGAAGTAAATGTTCATAACTAACTTATGACATCACAAGCAGAGAGTGGTGCCTAGTCTCACATCAGTGCTACCCAAGTGAATGGAAAGTTGGAGAACAACTTCAACCTACAATCTCTGTAAGGTGTTACTGTGACTATATAATTCCTTTGTTACTGATATCCAGAGTGAACTCGATGCATGGAATTGTCATCCTCTCAAAGTTCATCTCATGTTCCTAGAAGATAGTCTGAGATAATGTGACCTCAATATCATGTATTGTTTCACATCTGCATGGGTTTCTAAGTCTTGCTTATCAAGTAACCAAGATATCAATCTCTAGTAGGAGGGATGAATCCCATCTCTATCACTCATAGTCAGTCCTCATGTGTCAAAGTCACCCAATCCTCACCGTTATAACAACCCATGTTTCAGGACTGTTTTTGATGATGTCAAAGTGTACCCAACGACATGTGATGAGTGCAATGATTTTAGGTCTAAGAATCACAATCACCACCTTCACTATGAGAGATGACTATGACTACCAATGATGGTTTCCATGTGTCACTCTCAAGGTGGGTCTGTCTGATACATTGTTCCCTAACATGTATTTGTGTGCTTGGTTTGATAATGCCATATAATGACTAATGAGACTCAGTCATCAACCAACCCACACTTCAATCTTATGTGTTATTGGTGCCTATCTACCTTCTACAGTAACAACTGACTAGGGACATAATAAGAATGTACATACTGTTAGAATTTAAATGATCTCATTCTCCAAGTCACGTACTTGAAGACATATGTCATTGAGTATTGTCATTCTTTAGACATTCATAATGTTTCCTCATTATCTCATAACTGAATGAAACTGATTGAATTAGAAGACTGCTTTTATGTTTATTGATCAAATCATTTATGGTATATGTCATGTCAATCATCACATGATTGGCTCTATAAGCATACCCTACCAACAATCACTTGATCGATGGACACTTAGTCGACCAACCGATTTGACCATTCAGATGATTGAATGACTTGTTCAGTTGATCAGCTTGATTGGAAATTGGCCTATATGTAATTCAGAACTATTCTAAATAAATATGTGATTGAAAACTCCCTTTTGCAAACTCCCTTGAGCATCATTATGCATGTGAACCATTAAGTTTCACATTACATTGGCAGTGATGTCAAAGACCTCAGAAGTAATGAGAGGTATTTAGCAACTATAATTGCTATCTATATATCTAGAATAAGTTAGAGAATAACTTAAATTTGTAACGACATGATCAAATAATCCCTATGTCATAGATATCCAAATTAAACATGAGGCATGGAACAATCAATCTATATTTCTTGAACTAGAGTAGACTGTTGAGATTGTGTGAGCTCAATATCATATATGAACTCGCATGAGCATGGTCATACCTCTCATAGTCTCAGTTATCAAGTGACGGAGATATCACTCCAATAGGAGGGTCATATTCTATCTATGTCACTCGTAGTAATCCATGTGCCATAGTTCACCATTCACTACTTATATGGAAACATGTTGGGTAGAATTAAATTACATAGAACAACATGTGATTGTTGTACTGACTTAAGGTCTAAAGATCACAGTCGCCTCTATCACATTGAGACATGACTCTGAATGTCACTGTATGACTTCTATATGTCATTCTCAAAGTGGGTATGTCTAGTACAACTTGTGTTCTAGAAAGTATAGACGTGTCACACTTGATATCCAATATCATGATTGAAAAGACAGTCATTAGTCACCACATATAGTAGTATTATGTATTATCATTTTCCTACACAATCCAAAATAATATTTTTATGGAGACATATAAACATTGATTACTTCAATAATACATATGATCCCATGTTCATGTCCTCAACCCAAACCATATGTCATCTAGTTAAAAAAATCTTAGGACATTAGTATATTTAATCATTGTCTCAATATTAAAACAAATATTATAAGTGGAATTTACTTTTATTGATATCAAATCATGTTTAAGCTAATCAACCAACTTCCCATATTAGGTTCAACATTTTTGCAACAAAAATTCACGACCCTTGTGGTTTTATATGTTGTTAACTAAGAGTTTTCTAGGTTTTATGCTCCGCAACAGTTGACCATTATACAAGAATAAAAGAAAAGGTCAACTACATAATTAGCATTGGATTGTAAAATATAAAGTCTTGTAATTTGTGATGTATGTCCAATTTAATATGCTTCTAGGTCAAATATACATGTAAACTTAAAAGCATAGTCAAAATTACAAAAGAGAAAACTGCACTCATAGAACATGTTTATGTATTTGTTCTTGAACCAACATATATAACACCTCTTATTTTTCTTCCATATAAATTGGCATTTTCAACTACTAATATGTGTTTATCCTTACTTGAAAGACTTTCAACTCTCTTAGGTTCACTTGATTTTTCATGGATACCAAATTGCCAATGAATACATTTGCAAATATTTGAATTATTTAGTCATTTGTTTATCTTTGTCAATTTCATTTATCTACTCCATGTTAAAATAAAAAGAATTACATTTGTTACATTTTTTGATTGAGGGAGAGAAAGGAACTAGAACTTGAAAATATATTTTATTGTTCAACAACTCTATCATTGGATGAGTGCATTTACTTGAAATGGATACATTTTGTGCTCATATTGAAATGATTAATTGTAAATTAATACCCATTTATATACTAACACTTTCATAATTGTATATCTCATTTCCAAAAACATTCAAATAGGCTAGTTTCATCGTCCAATGTTACTAAATTATAACATTTATAATATATATTCATGATTGTGTGTGTGCACGCATGCATGTGCATGTGGTGTGTGAGTGTGTATGTATGTATATATATATATATATATATATATATATATATATATATATATATATATATATATATATATATATATATATATATATATATATATATATATATATATATATATATAGTCAGGCTAGAATACACTCGAGTGTATCCGGAGTAGAATACACTCAAGTAGATTTCTATGATGCAATATATTTTTTTAAAGTCTAATCCATTGATCTTCTTAAACATCATGTGATTAGCTCATATATAAAATTTGAGTCCATTTGGACATTTATAGGCCATGTTATGAAGACCACAAAAATTATGCATTTCAAATTAGTTTCGTGCGTCGATTTTATGTCACTCAGATGAATGACTTATACTCATCCAAATGAGCTCAAAATTTTCATGTAGCCTAATTATAGTATAACAATGAAGATCAATGGTTTATATTTAACAAAAAAATAGTCTTGATATGCAAACAAGACTTGAGTGTAGCGTGCGTTCTGTACACTCAAGTGTATTCTAGCCTGACTATACACACACAAACATATATATATATATAGTCATGCTGGAATACACTCGAGTGTACAGATCACGTTGTACACCCCAATGGTGTTTGCCTATCTAGATCATGTTTTTCTAAAATTTAATCCATTGATCTTCATGGTTACAATAATAATAGGCCACATACAAAATTTGAGCTCATTTGGATGAGTCTAAGTCACTCATCCAAGGACAACAAAATCGACGTACAAAACTAATTTGAAATGCATGATTTTTGAATCCTTTTGATGCACGACCTATAAGTGTCTAAATGAGCTGAAATTTATTATATAGTATGTTCTTAAGATATTTAAGAATATCAACAGTTTAGATTTTCCAAAAATTTACCACATCTTTAAGAATGACTGAGGTGTACAGTGCCTACGGTACACTCGAGTGAACACTAGCCTGACTCTCTCTCTCTCTCTCAGAGAGAGAGAGAGAGAGTCAGGCTAGAATACACTCGAGTGTACAGATCGCACAAATACACTCAAGTGTGTTTGCATATCAAGACTATTTTTTGCAAAATGTAAACCATTGATCTTCACCGTCATACTATAACTAGGCTACATACAAATTTTGAGCCCATTTGAATGAGTGTAAGTCACTCATTCGAGGGAAACAAAATCGACGTGCGAAACTAATTTGGAATGCTGATTTTTGCGATCTTTATAACATGACCTATGAATGTCCAAATGTGCTCAAATTTTGTGCATGAGCTATTCACAAGATGTTTAAAAAGATCAACAAATTAGATTTTTAAAAAAAATATTGCATCATGAAAAACTACTTGAGTGTATTCTGCTATGAATTCACTCGAGTGTATTCTAGCCTGACTCTCTCTCTCTCTCTCTCTCTCTATATATATATATATATATATATATATATAGAGAGAGAGAGAGAGAGAGAGAGAGAGTCATGCTAGAATACACTCAAGTGTACAGATCACACGAATACACTCAAGTGTGTTTGCATATCAAGACTACTTTTTGCAAAATGTAAACCATTAATCTTCACTGTCATACTATAAGTAGGCTACATACAAATTTTGAGCCCATTTGGATGAGTGTAAGTCACTCATCCGAAGGAAAAAAAATCAACGTGCGAAACTAATTTGAAATGCATAATTTTTGTGGTCTTTATAACATGACCTATAAATGTCCAAATGTGTTCAAATTTTGTATATGAGCTATTCACAAGATGTTTAATAAGATCAATGGATTAGATTTAAAAAAAATATCGCATCATGAAAAACTATTTGAGTATATTCTGCTCAGAATACACTCGAGTGTATTCTAGCATGACTATATATATATATATATATATAGTTACATTTGCAATAGATAGTTACATTTGTAATAGCTATAACCAATATATAATTATATATATATATTTGCTATGTATTTTGCCTAGATTGACTTTTTTAGTCATATAGTTACTTTTTTATCATCATAGTTATTTTTTTGTTCAGTGAGTTACTTTTCTGACGGTATAGTTACTATTTGGACTGACGGGTAGCGAAACCCAAGCTATCCGTGTGAGCATTGAATGAACGCCCATATATATATATATATATATATATATATATATATATATATATATATATATATATAGAGAGAGAGAGAGAGAGAGTTAGGCTAGAATACACTCGAGTGTATCCGGAGCGGAATACACTCAAGTAGTTTTCCATGGTGCAATATATATTTTGAAAATCTAATCCGTTGATCTTCTTAAACATCTTGTGAATAACTCATACGCAAAATTTGAGCACATTTGGATATGTATAGCTCATGCTATGAAGACCGCAAAAATTATGCATTTCAAATTAGTTTCGTGCGTCGATTTTGTTGCCCTTGGATGAGTGACTTACACTCATCCAAATGGGCTCAAAATTTGTATGTAGCCTAGTTATAGTATGACGGTGAAGATCAACGGTTTACATTTTGCAAAAAATAGTCTTGATATGCAAACACACTTGAGTGTATTCGTGTGATCCGTACACTCGAGTGTATTCTAGCCTGACTCTCTCTCTCTCTCTCTCTCTATATATATATATATATATATATATATATATATATATAGTCAGGCTAGTGTACACTCGAGTGTACCGGAGGCACCGTACACCTCAGTCATTTTTAAAGATGTAATAACTTTTCGAAAAATCTAAACCGTTGATCTTCTTAAATATCTTAAAAACATACTATATAATACATTTTAGCTCATTTGGACACTTATTATTGTAACCATTAATATCAATGGATTAGGTTTTATAAAACATGGTCTAAATAGGAAAACACCATTGGGGTGTACAACATGATCTGTACACTCGAGTGAATTCTAGCCTGACTCTCTCTCTCTGTATATATATATATATATATATATATATATATATATATATATATATATATATATATATATATATATATATATATATATATATATATATATATATATATATAGAGAGAGAGAGAGAGAGAGAGCCAGGCTAGAATACACTCGAGTGTATCCGGAGCAGAATACACTCAAGTAGTTTTTCATAATGCAATATTGTTTTTGAAAACCTAATCACTTGATCTTCTTAAACATCTTGTGAATAACTCATACGCAAAATTTGAGCACATTTGGATATGTATAGCTCATGTTATGAAGACCGCAAAAATTATGCATTTCGAATTAGTTTCGCGCATCGATTTTGTTGCCCTTAGATGAGTGACTTACACTCATCCAAATGGGCTCAAAATTTGTATGTAGCCTAGTTATAATATGACGGTGAAGATCAACGGTTTACATTTTGTAAAAAATAATCTTGATATGCAAACACACTTGAGTGTATTCGTGTGATCTGTATGCTCGAGTGTATCCTAGCCTGACTCTATATATATATATATATATATATATATATATATAGAGAGAGAGAGAGAGAGAGAGAGAGAGTCAGACTAGAATACACTTGAGTGTACAGATCGCACGAATACACTCAAGTGTGTTTGCATATGAAGACTTTTTTTTGCAAAATGTAAACCATTGATCCTCACTGTAATACTATAATTAGGCTACCTACAAATTTTAAGCCAATTTGGATGAGTGTAAGTCACTCATCCAAGGGCAACAAAATCGACGCGTGAAACTAATTTGAAATGCTTAATTTTTGCGGTCTTTATAACATGACATATCAATGTCCAAATGTGCTCAAATTTTGCGTATGAGCTATCAACGGATTAGATTTTTGGAGAAAAAAATTTACATCATGAAAAATTGCTTGAGTGTATTTTAGCCTGACTCTCTCTCTCTCTCTCTATATATATATATATATAGATATATATATATATATATAGTTAGGTTAGAATACACTCGATTGTACAGATCGCACGAATACACTCAAGTGTGTTTGCATATCAAGATAATTTTTTGCAAAATGTAAATCATTGATCTTCACTGTCATACTATAATTAGGCTACATATAAATTTTGAGCCCATTTGGATGAGTGTAAGTCACTTATCTAAGGGTAAAAAAATCAACGCGCGAAACTAATTTGAAATGCATAATTTTTGCGGTCTTTATAACATGACCTATAAATGTCCAAATGTGCTCAAATTTTGTGTATGAGCTATTCACAAGATGTTTAAGAAGATCAATGGATTAGATTTTTGAAGAAAAAAATATTACATTATGAATAACTACTTGAGTGTATTCTGCTCCCGAATACACTCGAGTGTATTCTAGCCTGACTATATATATATATATATATATATATATATATATATATATATATATATATATATAGAGAGAGAGAGAGAGAGAGAGAGAGAGAGAGAGAGTCAGACTAGAATACACTCGAGTGTATTCGGAGCGGAATACACTCAAGTAGTTTTTCATGATGCAATATATTTTTTTAAATCTAATCCATTGGTCTTCTTAAACATCTCGTGAATAACTCATACGCAAAATTTGAGTACATTTGGATATGTATAGCTCATGTTATGAAGACCGCAAAAATTATGCATTTTAAATTAGTTTCGTGCGTCGATTTTGTTGCCCTTGGATGAGTGACTTACACTCATCCAAATGGGCTCAAAATTTGTATGTAGCCTAGTTATAGTATGACGGTGAAGATCAACGGTTTACATTTTGTAAAAAATAGTCTTGATATGCAAACACACTTGAGTGTATTCGTGCAATCCGTACACTCGAGTGTATTCTAGCCTGACTCTCTCTCTCTCTCTCTCTCTCTCTCTCTATATATATATATATATATATATATATATATATTAGTTCATCATCTGGATTTGGGTGTTCATAAATACAAAACTTACCATGGGAAGTTTTTTTTTTTATAAAATACTACATGGGAAGTTGGATCTACATCAAAAGTTAAGGAAACAAGTTCTTCTTTGACATGTTCATTAATTATGAAAAAAGGGTGATTGTGTGATGAAAAGGTTCATACTAAATTTATTAATACCTATACATACATACATATATATATTACTTCATCATTAGATTTGGGTGTTCATAAATATAAAACTTACAATGGGAAGTTTTCTTTTTTATAAAATACTACATCGGAAGTTGGATCTACATCAAAAGTTAAGGAAACAAGTTCTTCTTCAACATGTTCATTAATTATGAAAAAAGGGTGATTGTGTGATGAAAAGGTTCATACTAAATTTATTAATACCTGAACCACTTGTGTCCTTGATGCATATATTGTGTGCATTGTCATGCAAAAACATTTCCATATCAAGTGATAACATTTTGTTTGTATAATGGAGAAATTTCCTTAGTAACAAATGGAAACCCATCATATATATATATATATATATATATATATATATATATATATATATATATATATGTATGTATATATATATATATATATATAGAGAGAGAGAGAGGCTAGAATACACTCGAGTGTACAAATCGCACGAATACACTCAAGTGTGTTTGCATATCAAGACTATTTTTCGCAAAATGTAAATCATTGATCTTCACCATCATACTATAACTAGGCTACATACAAATTTTGAGCCCATTTGGATGAGTGTAAGTCACTCATCCAAGGGCAACAAAATCGACACGCGAAACTAATTTGAAATACATAAGTTTTGCAGTTTTTATAACATGACCTATAAATGTCCAAATGTGCTCAAATTTTGTATATGAGCTATTCACAAGATGTTTAAGAAGATCAACAGATTAGATTTTTGAAAAAAAAATATTGCATCATGAAAAACTACTCAACTGTATTCTGCTCTATCGAGTGTATTCTAGCCTCTCTCTCTCTCTCTCTCTCTCTCTCTCTCTCTCTCTCTCTATATATATATATATATATATATATATATATATATATATATATATATCATGAGTTCCTCATATATATATATATATATATATATATATATATATATATTTGTGTATATATTGAAGATATTTCAGTGTACAACTAAACCTTGAATATTGTGCTAATTTGGTTATCCTTAGTATTCACGAGTTGCCATAGTTTTCTTCATGACATAGAGGTAGAAAACAAGTGCCATGTGTGTGTGTCACAGTCAGGTGTGAAGCAATTGCCCCCAGAAGAGGAGGCGAGAATGCATTATGTAAATAAAATAAATCATTATTGTAATGTAAAAAAGTCCATCTTGTTGCAATAGGAATAAATAGGAACAAATAAGCGAACTCAGACTGGGATCCAATTTCTATAGACCGGGGGGGAGGGAAAACTTGAACTATATATTTGAAAATGATAGAGAAGAATTATACTTCATTTTGATAGGATTTGCTTTAAAGTGTAACCTCCACACAATGGACATCACATTTTTACCACTTTGTATAGACACATATTTCCTGTCGTTATCTTTTGCATGGAGAGTTGGTTCTTAAATCATATAATAAGAACAGGTAAATGTGTCACATCTTGCTACATTGGTCAATCTTAAGACATTATCTCTTAGCACGCATTTCTTGTTCAACTGATTTATCATTACAGATCCCTACTATATTCGAAATTGGTTGTGGGATTTTTAAAGCATTTAAGACAACAATTTTCTTGCTTAAATATGACTGCAAAAACTATCTAAGGCATGGTGCTTGTTGCCATGAGTAATGAGTAAGGCAAGATCGCCATGAATGTCATTTATTGCATTGTATGGCCCCAACTATTTTGATAATATTAAGTTTTTGGCCCAAGTTAAGCTGATTCTGTCTCTCAAAAGAACTCCCCCCCCCCAACATCAACCCAAACACCCCCCAGTTAATTGTCATAAGAAAATATTCCCTCACTTAGCAGACAGTAACAAAAGAATTCCCAAAATAGCTCGAATTCTCTCTTTTTTCCCTGATACATTTCAAGGTGTTCATCTGATAGTTACAAGGCTGAATTTACCAGCGGCTACAAGAGCAGAGCACAGATATTGCTGCAGCACTTAACCTACTAGCCAAATTTTGGATTTTGGGTGGGGACGCAGAAGCCAAACTGGCTAATGTCATCAGCTTCAGGATAATCAGAAAAAAGCTCGGCAAGTTGGTCGTCTGTCCAATCTGGGTCTTGGGCAGCAGAAGTGTCCATTACTAGCTTGTTGACACTAGAGGTGGCGCCATGGTTTGCTGATGACTCTGCCACATTAAGCATTGTGGGAGGATATGCAGCAGGAACACCTTGCATGGCCCTAGAGAAGCTCTTAATCCCATTCATAGCCGTTCCATTTTTGCCGTCTGGTGTGTTATTTCCAGACGGGGCAGCAGTATTATTGCTTCCGAGTGTTGAAGGTTGTGATTTCAGCAAGCCAGAAGCAATTGCTGAAGTGGAACGAACAGTAGAAGCAGTTGATTCACAAGAAGGATTCACATCCCTAACAGAAGAAATTGTTTCAAAGCCCCCTCTGTTTCGGATTTCAGAAGCTCCAATAGAAGCAGCCATCACAGTAACCGTCTCCTCTACTTCCTTACAGCTAGCTGTTCTAGCTAGTGCAGCTCCATGCTTATCTATATCAGTACCCTGTCGCCACAAGGACCCCTGTCCACACCCATTACCTGCTATCCTTCTGGATTTGCCATTTCTTGTGTTATTCTGGAGAGGACCCTGGCTAGCTACCATTATATCAACAGCTTCAGGAGAGGCCCTGTCCGTTACATTGTGCCGTTGATGCTTTGCACTGTCCAGTCCCAACTTCATTCTGCACTCTGGTTCATCTACAGCAGTGTTTGTCCACTTCCCTAATACATGACAGCCGATGAAGGTCAGCATCAGTAGCAAGAATACAAGGAGAATAAAGAATATGGCACGAAGCAATATCCTACCAGGAGCATCATGACTTCTTTTGACTCTACTGGACTGTGTCAAGACTTTTTGCGAAAGCTCAGATTCATTACTTATCAACTGTTCAAACAACAAAATATTCATGCTTAATTGTACCATTACAAAATACATAATCTTCACTAAGCCAACTGCCAAGAAGTAGTACATTACTGTATGTATTGTCAACCTGACAAACCCATTGACTATTACAAACGCATGATGACTACACAGGAAATCGGATTTGCCACAAAATATATCAAATCGCATTAGGCATTCAAACAAATATGGTATAACCATTTAAAAGCGCATGTGCGCATGTTCTATCATACAGACTAATCAACGTGAATCTACAGTGCTTAGAGCTGTTTGATGGCACCATTCACAGACCTTAAGGTACTCTACCATGCTACATTTACTATCAATCAATGTTTTAGAAAGCGGGAAGCAGGAGGCGCGCGGAGAGCACCTTGTGGCCGTTTGAGCGCCAGGCGGGCGCTTTTTGAAATAATGGGTACCTAAATTCTTCTATAATTTAATAAAAAATATATACATATTTGTATATAAGTAATATATTTATAAGGATTTTTATACTTATTTAGACAGCCTACACGACAAAATAGTTTTTGACATAGTTGTAATACAGCATTTGGGTATTACTAATACCCAAATAGTTTACTTTTACTGTAGTGAATATATTATGACTATATATACTAAAATGCAGTAAGCAGTAGAAGATTATAATGTATTAATGTAGATTATGCAGTAAACAATTAGAATATATAGAATGTTTTATTATTAATATCCAATAAACAGTAGAATATATATTACACGATAGAATGTATTAGTACATTATATTATATAAGGTAGATAGGTATAAAAATACAATAAGCAGTAGATAAGTAGATATTTATGTATGTATTTTTGTATTATAAAATGTATCATACAGTAAAGTTTCATATTAAACAATGTACGGAAGCAATGTATTACATTATTATAGACTTATAGTATTATACATTATATTACATGCTAATACAGTCACTCATGCACATACATAGATACTAGGAAAGTCAATATATAGCAGCAGCAACAACATTTGATTACAAAAAAATGAAAAATGAAAGCAATAATACAAAAATCCAGCGCCCAAAAATTAGGCGGCCAAAAGCGGGCGCCCAAAACAAGGAATCAGGCGGGCGCATAGGCGGACCAAGCGGGTTTAGGCAGCCGCTTAATGGGCTGCCGCCTGAGTGGCCGCTGAAAGCCTTAACCAGGTGGTTGGGCCTCTTGGCCGCTCAGGCGGGCGCCTGGGGCGCTTTTCAAAACACTGCTATCAATAAAACAAATATAATCTGTATTATGGATTCCCTAGTTTCCACCCAACCCAATGCATTGGATAGCCTTCAAACAGCTAATACATGCCTTAAGCTCATAAACCATGACCCATGTGGCCCATATCAAAAAGAGGTAACTCACCAACACATCCTCGCATTGTAAGAACCGCATGGATCTTTTTTTTACCTCTTGGACCCACACCTCTATAAAAGGCTTCAGCTACTCAATACCACTTCATATTGATGAGCATCCTCTTCATGTTGTATGAGATTGCATCATATGTTTTGACCCCTACATCCCATAGCTCTTTTAACTCCTCAATCAGTGGTTGCAAGTAAACATCAATCTTATAGGTCGGGGACTTCTTCCTGGGAATCAAAATTGATAGAATAAAATAATCTTGATTCATACAGGTTATTCAGCTCCACTGTTACCAAATGAGTGGTTGTACCACCCAGTCTTCCCCATGTGACCATGTTAATATTTGTGGCACTACATGTACACTTAGTGATCGACCATATTGGGAATCACAAATGAGAATCATATTCACAAGGGTAGGGGTCTGGCGACGTATACGAGTATACCTTACATAGCACCATAGAAAGCATACAAAAAATGGGAGGCCTTGGATTGTTCAGCATATTTGAATTTTCATATTCATTAAAAAAAATTAAAGTTCATAATCATTAAATTTTTAAACCTTTATGTATGCCTTTAATATGTATAACAGTATAAGAGGTTTTCTTGGATAAAACAGTTATCATAATACTCATTTCATTAACATGTTTCAATTGTAACTATAATTTTAATGTCCGCATTGTCATCTTCTCATCTACAGAGTATTTTTGAAAATAGTATAACATCAAATGTTCAAGAAAAACAGTTGCAGACTCTGTTAGAGGAAGGGGTAGGATGTGAGATTTCGAGTAAAGCAAAAGTTACAACGACTAGCTTGAGTAGGATTAACACGTCACGTCATGGAGCAAGATAAATGGGTGTTGGGTCTGCACGCATGAATTGCATTGACACTTGGAGAAAGGAATAAGAAGAGGGAGGTGGGTGGTGGGATTAAAGCAAAAAATGTATCAGTGCAGGTAACATATTAAGATTCTGTATTAAGTCAATAATTATGAGCAATATGTAATCAAGTTGAACTCAAATTGGGTGAGAGGGGAGAAGTGAGGTAAGGAAGTGGTTGAATGAATGAAATAGGAAGGTGAGGAGAGAGGAGGGAAGTAATATTAGTGAGAGGCGGAAGATGAGGATAGAGCAGAGAAATGGTCTAGGTGTGAAAGGAGT
The DNA here is from genome assembly GCA_963693085.1 of Alisma plantago-aquatica. Taxonomy (NCBI): domain Eukaryota; kingdom Viridiplantae; phylum Streptophyta; class Magnoliopsida; order Alismatales; family Alismataceae; genus Alisma; species Alisma plantago-aquatica. The sequence goes on from OY856411.1 coordinate 696,144,370, forward strand.
AGGGATATGAGGGATTTGATCCTGCAGAGAGAGATGAAAGCATGCTCCTTTTCACTTGCCTTTAGATTTTCGATGTCCCACTAATGCAATCCGTGAAAGGGGATTTGCATAGGAAGCAAGCCCAAATCCAAGACAACCCCAATTAGAGCTTATTGGGCTCATGTTGGCCTTTTATTTAGTTCATTATTCACTTAGGAAATTTATGTTCGATTTAATTTCGAATTTCTTTATTAGGATTTTACTTTCATATTTTATTTACTTGTATTAGGATTTTAGTTTCCTATTTTGTTGACTTATACGTCAACTCGTGCAGTCTTATATAAGCCAGCCTTGGGGCCTTTGTCCAGACAGTTGAATATGAATTAGAATTTGATTTACTTGTTGCAAATCTATCTATCTCGTTCTTCTTCTCCGTAGCATGGCTACATCAAGTGGTATCAGAGCCAAATCCTAAATTCATTAGGGTACGGCCCCTCCCTTCTCTTCCTTCCCTCCTGTCTTCTACACTAATTCCGTTCATGTTGTTGTTTACGAGTAGTTAAATCTTCTTCTCCTTTTCCTTTGTTCGCCACGCCATTTTTCTTTTTACCCTCCATCATCAAGTGGTATCGTGACATCAAGCCCAGTGCATCCGCCTGTGTCAGTTTCTAGGCAAGGCTGTCGCACACCCTCGTACATGAAACCCTTCCTGTTTCTAGTCTCCCTACTTCCCACTGACCCCGCCAGCACTCATGTGCCTCCTGCCAGCCAATAGTCTTCCCTACACCCAACATTGTGGACGGCCAACTCCACTCGACAACCACCCTTGAATACTCACCTCCGACCTGACCTTGCCGCCAACCAATCACCCACCCACCGCGGTCGTCACCCACATCCCGCTTCCGCCTATACTCTGCCTTCGCTTTTCCAGATGTAACTAGAAACAGGCCACCAGACCATCACACACACCCACAACCCACAATACCCCACCAATAACTCATAGCTAGTAGTCCACCACCCCCACCACTACCAGTCGACCACCAACCCACAACTGTTAGCCCACCGACCGCGTTGTCCTTCCTTCCCACCGCTTTATAGTATCAGTCCAGCAAGATTATCCCTGACTCCCTACTACTGCGAACTTCCCAGCCAACTCACTACAGAGTAGGATCCGTGGTTCAAAGCACAAGGATCAAACTTCCTTCAAAGACACCTCCTTCTGCATCAACTTCAAGGAGGCTTTCTTCATCCAAAGGATCACGGTGATTGTACAACAAGGCAACAACAAACTAGATGACTTCACGACCACAACCACCTTGGAGGCGACAACAACTAGACACCTTGCAAAAATAGGATGACCTTCCTACCCATCAAGCTCAGCATGACGAATCCTTTCAACTTCTCTGTCGTGTTACAACCTTCGAACAACGCTTGAATACACTAGAGGCTAACCACAACAACAATCTTCCTCAGCTCGCTCCTCAATCCATACAATACAAGCTGAGTGCATTGTTAAAATGAATTTATCGGAGTTCCGTGGCGAGCGTGATGCCAAGATTGCACTTAATTGGTTGCACTGTGCCAACAAATATTTCCAGTTATATGTAACCTTTGATAAGGCAATCAAAGCCCTAAATCGACACCTCCAAGTTTTGAGGAGTTGCATGAGCACGGTGGAACCTACCGCAAAACGACCCTGTCAACACTTGGGTGGAACTGAGTCCTTTGATTGTGCAACAATTCTTACCTCAGGATTACAAGTAGCTGACATACTTGGCATATCAAAATTAAAATAAGGGTGATGACACTGTCGCCAACTACGCTAGCAAATCTCAAAAATTGTGCAATCAATCTGAAGTTCAGATGGATGGCATTGGCACAATTGCAAATTTTTGCAAGGGACTTCTATTGATATAGATGATGGTGTTGCCGCAATCGCAAATTTTTGCAAGGGACTTCTATTGATATAGATGATTGTCTAGCAGTCATGCACTTCAGTTCTGTAGATGAAGCTATTCAAAGTGATGAAAGAATTGAGGAGATCTGACGCCCCCCCCCCCAACTATGGTCAAATGGGTGGAAATCACATCAAAGGATGACTACTACAACAACATCGACTATTGAAGGCAAACCCTTCATTCAAACCAGTCGTCACAAAGTCTATCCAATGTTTTTCCTACCAGGCATATGGTCATCACTCCAACCAATTTCCACATTGTAATGACCATAACGACAAAGACAGACGGCGATGACATAGAATATGAAGATGTCTTTCCAGCTTCAGAACCTAGTGATATGTGTCGTTTACACAGCAATTTACTAGGGGTTGATTCCTAGAGTTTAACCTTTTTTAACGGCAAACAACTAGTTAAGGTTAGTTTATTAGCATAGAAAGGGTCGATCCCACAAGACAAGTTGTTTAAGATTTGGATTTGTGAAAGACAATGAGATTTGGAGAGCTTAGGGTTGCACAATGTGTGCACCCTTCTATTTATAGAAAAGTAACAATTACATAAAGGTCCAGATATAATGGAAAATAACATAACATAAATAAAGCAACACATATATTAACACTCCCCCTCAAGTTGGAGCATAGATGTCAATCATGCCTAACTTGTCCATCAAAGCGCTGAAATGCTTCTTAGGCAGCAGTTTGGTGAAGATATCAGCAACTTGGTCTTCAGATCGAGTAAAAGGTGTGCAGATCTTACCAGTAAGAATAGATTCCCGAATAAAATGACAGTCGACCTCGATATGCTTGGTGCGCTCATGATAGACAGGATTGTTGGCAATAAAGATAGCAGCTTTATTATCACAATGCATGGGTATAGCAGAAGAAGACTCAACACCGAAGTCTTTAAGAAGAGAGCGTACCTAAAGCAGCTCACAAACAGTATGGGCCATAGCCCTATATTCAGCTTCAGCATTAGATCTAGCAACCACATTTTGTTTCTTGGATCTCCATGTGACTAGATTGCCTCCAACATAGGTACAATAGCTAGAAGTGGATTTTCTGTCAATCCGACTCCATGCATACTCAGAATCAGAATACCCTTCTAGAGAGCAGTGCCCATTTTTTCTGTAATGAAGTCCCTTGCCAGGAGACTTTTTTAGATATCGCAGAATATGACATAGTGCATCCCAGTTGCACTATCTGGGTTTATCTAGGTACCTGCTAAGAAGTCCCACAGAAGTAGATATGTCAGCTCTAGTCACAATTAAGTATATCATTTTACCAATCAATCTCCTGTACTTTTTATTATCAGCAAAAGATGGAGACGAATAATCATCCCAATTGACATTGGGATCTAGAGGAGTGTCAGCAGGTCTAGCTACAAGCATACTAGTTTCCTGTAAAAGATCTAGAACATATTTCCTCTGAGACAACACTAGTGCATTAGAGGTTCTGCATACCTCTATACCCAGAAAATACCGCAATTTACCCAAGTCTTTAGTAGCAAAGTGCTTGCAGAGATGGGCTTTAGTATCCTGAATAGCAATAGAGTCACTGCCAGAAAGAACAATAGCATCCACATAGACAATAAGAATTACAATGCCAGTAGAGGTCTTCTTAGTAAAAACAAAATGATCCACTTGAGATCTCAGAAAACCAAAAGCAATCATAATTTTGCTTAATTTATCGAACCAGGCACGAGGGCTCTGTTTGAGCCCATAAATAGACTTCTTCAACCTGCAGACTTTGTGTGACTCCCCCTGAGCAACAAATCCAGGGGGTTGCTCCATATACACTTCCTCTTGCAGATCACCATACAGGAAAGCATTCTTAACATCTAATTGCAGCAGAGGCCAGTCCAGATTAATAGCAACAGAAAGAAGAATTTATCATTAGTAGGACCAAGCAATCTCACAAAACACGTACAGTCAAAAATCCGAGGAGGTACAGTAAATAAGGGTGCGTCAGGTTGTAGAATTTGGACAGGTACTTTATTTCCAATCACAGAGGAAGGCATCCGATTAATTAAGAAACAGGTAGTCAATATTGCTTCAGGCCAGAACAATCTGGGTACATGATAGTGCATCATAATAGTTCTAGCAACTTCTAACAAATGTCTATTTTTCCTCTCAGCTACTCCATTTTGCTGTGGTGTATATGCACAAGAAGTTTGATGTAAAGTGCCAACAGAACGACAAAACATTGCAACATCTTTTTGGACAAATTCAAGTGCATTATCAGTACGAAAAACTTTAACAGGCAGAGCATATTGTGTTTTCACCTCAGCAAAAAAGAATTTAATAGTAGACAGCACTTCAGACCTACTTTTCAACAGAAACAACCAAGTGGTCCGAGAGAAATCATCAATAAATAGTAAAAAGTATTTGTAGCCAGACAAATTAGGCACATTACAATGACCCCATACATCAGCATGAACAAGATCAAAAAAGTTTTTGCTACTACTCTGAGTACGTTTAGGGTAAACAGCCCTAGTCCGTTTCCCTAACTGACATGATTCACACTGAAACTTATGAGTGCCCACACTAGAAATGACATGTCTTAGTTTTCAGAAGAAGGGTGTCCAAGACGGTAGTGCCATTGTAATGCAGAGACTGATGCAGATAATGTCGATAAAGTAGAAGCCAATGCAACCTTGTCTAGTCTTGGCAGATCATCCAGATAAAAGAGGTCATCATATCCTTCATGCCCCCCACCAATCTTCGTCCTCGTGCGAAGGTCCTAAAAAACACACGAACCAGGTATAAAGGCCAGGCTACATTGCAGGCTGCGTAAGATTTTGCTAACAGATAATAAATTCAGCGGAAAACAAGACACATATAAAGTCAACTTCAGAAGAAACTTAGATACAATGTCTCCAACCCCAAATGCAGACTTAGAACCATCAGCAAGCATGACAGAAGAAGCAGTAGCTGGTCTAGATAAATTTCTAAATAAAGCTCGATTTCCAAAAATGTGAGACGATGCGCCCGAATCGATAACTCATTTTGTATTACCAGCACTAGAAGATGGAGTACTGAGGAAGGCAGTATCACAACCCGAGTAGATCGCAGCATGGGCTCCACTTGTAGTGGCAGTAGAAGAGGAGCCAGTACGCTCACGTAGTAGGCGCTCCACCTCAGCACGAATGTAATCCGCAGTGGCAGTACCCGAGTCATCAGACAGAACAGGCTGGGTAGGTGTCTCTGAAGTAGCAGTAGTGTCACTGGCCGCATTGGCCCATGCAGGTTTACCATACTTTTCCCAGTACTTGTCTTCAACATGATTAGACCGGCCACAGAAGTTGCAGAAGCGTTGGCCAGTCTGAGGACGAGCAGCAGCAGTAGTAGATCCAGAGGATGCTCCACGACCCATAGAATTCCTCCCCCTGCCAGTACCAAGAGGAGCACGAGCATCATATGAACGACTGCGTCCATGGCCACGACCACGACCAAACATTACAGCAAAAGCAGTCGAATCCCCAGTATCAATAGGAGTCTCAGATGACGATGCAGGCAAGCGTTGTAGTCTCTGAAAGGCAGTCTGAAGAGTAGGCAGCGAATCACTGGCAAGAATCTGATCCACCACCCCGGTATAGGAATCAGGTAAGCCACAGAGGAACTGGACTACTTGCAACTCATGTCGCTGTCGTTGCATAGTAGCCAGATCAGTAGACAAGGGATGGTAGGCTTCCAACTCCCCCCCCCACAATCCCTTGAAAGCAGAGAAATAATCTGTCATATCAGAACCAGAGAAACGCAGACGGCTGAGTTGCTTGTTGATATCAAACACCTTCTTTGGATTTTGACTGTGTGAATATGTGCTGGCAAGTTGATCCCACATTTGCTTTGTCGTCTGCAGGTACAATAGTGTGACACTAATCTTGGTCTCACTACTATTCAGAATCCATGTCATGACTGTGGAGTCGTCCTTCACCCAATCATCGTAGGCTTTCACATCCTTCGAATCGGCTGTTGCAGGAGGCACGGGTGGTGGATCTCGCGTCAGGTGCGACATTTTTCCTTGTGATTTAACATATATCTGCATAGAGCACACCCAGTGTTGGTAGTTCGCCCATCCAGCTTCACAGTTGTCACCTGACGTCACAGATCTTCATGAGCAGACGCCATCAGGAAGAAACAGATGCAAACGTAGAGTTACAGGCAGGCAGCAGCAGTCAAGCACAGGCAGTAGAAGTTAGCAGTCAGAAGCAGAAGTCCAACACATGGACTAGTAGTAGAAGGTAGAAGATCCACGAATGGATCGTAAAAAAAACCCACGTAGGGGCAGCAGAGAAGAGAAAAAACATACGCCAACATGGGGGATCAGTCACTCCACCATGAGGCGCAAGCAGACATAGAGGATGAAGCCTGTTACGCCGTCAACGTGCCAGAACTAGAAAGTTACCGAGGTTGTCCGGAGATTTCGGAAAGAGAAACGGAGCTAGACGGAGGAGCCTATGGTGGATTAGGCCACAAGGATGGAGGTTATTAGGGGATTAGAGGTGGATGGAGGGGTGGACGGCGTTACTGTAGCGGCGGCGCTACTGTAGCAGTGCGGCGCTACTGTAGCAGCGCGGCGCTACTGTAGCAGCGCGGCGCTACTGTAGCGGCGGAAAAAAGGAGACTTCGGAGTGTGGCGGCGGCTAGGTTTAAGGTGGATCGGCCCGCTCTGATACCATGTGAAAGACAATGAGATTTGGAGAGCTTAGGGTTGCACAATGTGTGCACCCTTCTATTTATAGAAAAGTAACAATTACAGAAAGGTCCATATATAATGGAAAATAACATAACATAAATAAAGCAACACATATTAACAGGATTAAAACTGGCTTGCTTTGAACAATTTTTATTTAGAAGTGGAATTGAAAGATCGTTTGGTTGGACTTTGGTTACTCTAAAACAATAGAGAAAAATTATACAAGAATGAAAATTTACACTAAGGATGAGTAAGATTATCTATGGAAACAAGGAATGAAATATCGACGATATCGCCGGTATACCGGTCGAAATATCGATACCGACGCCATCGGGTATCGATATGAGAAAGTCTACCGCTGGTACCGCAAATATCGGTATACCGGTGGACTTACCGCCACTTACCGCAACTTACCGCCACTTACCGCCGAAAACCGAGGGTTATCGCTGCAAAAAGCCCAACTTGCGGGCGATATCGGCGGTATGCCGCCCGGCATGCCGATATTTACGAACATGTTGCTTGTTGCTGTTGTTTGAGTGGAGTTTCTTGGAGATTAGAGGCGATTTCCTTCCTTGGAGCCCGAATCAGCCCCGATCAAGGTATGTTTTCTTAATTTATTTCATTTCTCATCTTCTCTAACCCCTCCCCTCTCTATTTTCTTCTATTTTCACCATAGAACTTCTCCAAATTCTCTAAATACACCCAAAATCTAGATCTACTCCTAAAAACTTAGGATTAATGCTATTTAACAATAGATCTATGATTAATTTATGTAGATATACTAATGTATCACTAGATCTACTACTATTAATTAATATTATCACATAATTTCACTAATTAATATAAAATTCGTAATAATACAATAAGTACTATTAATAATAGGTATCTAACTTAGGTTTAGTAGAAAAAGTTGTACCAAATACTAATATGAACAAATACAAACAAAAATATACTACAAATAAATATATTTTTCGTTTTTTCATTAATAAAAAATGCTGAAAATAAAAAAATGCATTTTTTTTGTTTTTTCTACAGATTTATGTGTGTTAGTGTAATATAAGATGGAATGAGTAATTTGTAACACATCACTTGCCTTAATACTAGATAAATGACAGATTTTTTATTTTTTAAAATAATTTCAGACTTTTTTTAATTTATTTAACCCTTTTTTCTTGATAATAAAAATCTTAAAAAATATTGTGTTTGCTTCTATAGATACATGTAACATTTATATAGTTAAAGTGTTGTTTTTTGTTCTATAATACATAAAATAGAATAATTTCTTCATTTTTTGCAACTTAATGGGTTATTAATTTCATACACCTAATTTTTGTTTGACTTTGTCTTTTTGCAGTGTTGACTTTTGATTTGAGAAGATGTCTTCAAGCGACGGTGAGGGTGTTGGGGCCGGTAATGTTGGAGCTAAGGATGTGGATTTTGCATGGAATCACTGCACACCTGCTGAGGGGAGAAAGATAATTTGCAATTACTGCAAGAAGACACTTGGTGGAGGGGGATTACTAGATTTAAACGTCACATTACTGGTGGTGACAAAAATGTGGCAATGTGCCAAAGGTGTCCCCAAAGTGTTAGAGATGATTTCAAGAAACTGATGGGCGCAAAGAAAGAAAAACAACATAAGATGAAGGAGGTTGAAAGGGCTTATACAGATACATTATTTGATGTTAGGCCCACAGGTTCTTCTGCTGAATCTGATGATGATATTGGATATCCTCCTGAATGTGATACAGCTTATTCACGTCGTATGTATAGACGTGCTATTAGAGATTCTCGTAGAAGTGAGTGGGAAAGGGAGGAGGTAGCTCGAATTACAAGGAGGTATGGGCCATCTGGTGCAGGTGGAGGCAGTGGGACTGCACGTATTCCTGTTGTTGACCTAGATGACGACGATGAAGACCGAGCTGGTTATGGTAAAAGGAAGAAAGGAGGCATTGATACACTTTTCCGTTCTGCAAGTGTGAGATTGAGGAATGTTGATGAACCAGGGGTTAGGAAGCCTGAGGCTAGGCAAAAAGGCCTCAAAGCAATGTTTACTGGTGCAAAAGAAAAGGTTGGTAAGGCAGTGGGTAAGTTCTTCTTTGCTCATGGTATACCTGCACATGTTGTAACTGAACCCTATCTGCAGCATATGGTAGATGTGATAGGGGAGTCTGGTAGGGGCATCAAGGCCCCCAGTTCATATGAATTAATGAACAAGTATCTTCCACTAGAGAAGAAGGATCTACAAGCATGGATTTCAGACCAAAAACACATGTGGGCTGAATATGGCGTCACGCTTATGTGTGATGGGTGAACTAGTGGAAATAGAAGACAAATTATCAACTTTCTTGCATATTGTCGTGGATCCACAGTTTTTCTAGATTCTGTTGATGCTTCAGGTGAGGTCAGGAATCACAGATACCTAAAGAAATTAATGACGACATACATGAAGCAAATTGGTGTAGAGAATGTGGTGCAGATTGTTACTGATAATGCTACTGCCTTTAAGAAGGCCGGTGAGAGTTTAATGAAGAAATATCCGGTCTACTGGACACCATGTGCTGCCCACTGCATAGATCTCATTCTGAAGGACATGGGATCAATTAATTTCATCAAATCTGTTGTCATTGATGGTAGGTTGATAACGGGATTCATCTACAACCATTCTTTTCTGCTAAATGCCATGAGGCGACCTGAGTATTGTGGTGGTGATCTTATTAGAACAGGGGCAACTAGATTTGCAACAAATTTTCTTGCCTTACAATCGTTAAAGTCCAAAAAGGATGGACTTAGGAGGCTCTTCAATGGAGTGGAGTGGACCTCCATGAAGGAGCACAACACCCCTGTTGGCAGAAGAATTGAGGAGTTGATTGCCAGCCGACCTTTTTGGGATAAGGTTACTAGAGTGCTGAAAATAATGGAATCCATTGTCAAAGTATTGAGGCTTGTAGATGGTGACAAAACTGCAACAATGCCTTTCCTTTATGATGCAATGACCTCAATGGTGGACAATATCAAAGAAGCAGCTCCTAGGTCCAATGAGCAATACATAAAAATTTATGAGAATCGTTGGACAAATATGCTTTTGCATCCATTGCATAAAGCAGGTATATGATTCTCTCAATGACTCAATTATATTCGAACTTCTAAGTTATTGGTCTAATTCATACTTGTCTACAATAAAATGTCATTCTAATTTCCTTATTTATATTTGTGACAGCTTACTATTTGAATCCGAGGTTTCAATACTCACGAACATTGGGCTTGAATGCACTCTAATGAATGCAGTGAGAGAAGTCACTAACAGGTTCATTACCTCTCCAGAAGAGCGATTGCTAGTACTGGAAGAGGTATATAACTATATGACTTAGTTACATTCTTTATTTCTCATTATTCTTTCCTTTGATTTCATCATCTTAATATCGTATATATTTTTTTGCAGTTGCGCCAGTTTCGTGAAAGCACTGGATGCTTTGGCCATCCAAATGCGGTTGCTGACCGCGATGCAGGTGATCCTTGTGAGTGGTGCGTTTGGAATGGAACAGGTGCCACTCATTTAAGAAAAGTGGCTATTCGCATCCTTTCTCAAACAACATCTGCAGGGGGTTGTGAAAGAAACTGGAGCACTTTCAATCTGATACACTCCAAGAGAAGGAACAGACTTGGTGCAAACAGGTTGAGGGATCTTGTATACGTTCATTACAACATGCGGTTGAGGGCTAGAGCAATATGTGATGCCAACTACAAGGAAGTGGATTTTGCTGTTGTCCATGATCCCATTGACACCGCATATACTTTTAATACTGAAAGACGTAGAGGACTGGAGGATGATTCAGAAAATCCTTTAGAGGAATGGATGAATGAGATAGGCCGTCCTGTTCTTGATAGTTTAGATGGACGTCCAGATCCATATATAGAAGAGCAATTTGATGCAAATAATGGTGATGATATTATTATTGATGCCCCGCCTGAAAGACTTGATCCTGAAGCTGCACATGTTGATACTGATATGGAAATCAATAGAGAAGTGGAAGAACAATTAGGTAGCTCAGATTCTTCTTCTACATCTGGTTCTAAATCTAAGTCTGATGATGGCGGCAATGATGGTGATAATCGCAGCCAACGCTCTCCAGAATATCCTCCAGCTGTTGATCCTCAAAATGATGACCGGCCTTATGTTAGTCATGCTGCACCTCCACAAGAACAGGGAAATCCCATGGCTGAAAAAAGATTTCAAAGAAGAAAAACTCGAACTGGGAAAGATTACAGCGGTGCATATCATAGCCAAAGTGATCATCATTCTGATCTTGCTGATTCAATGGATAACATGAGCATATCTGACTCTCAATCTCAACAATCATTCGGAGATATGTTATTTGGGCAGACACTTCCATACCCATCTCAGCCCCAACATGGGTATCCTGGATATCATGTTGAACCACCACCAAGATTACAATTAGAACTTGGACCTGGTATGGGATATCACGAAGCATACTCTGTCCGTAGCCCTTATGGATGCTTTCGGGTGAACACCGAAGCATACTCTGGTGATGGAGGTCAAACATGGAGTGGTGGGAATACTACAATTTATCCTATTGCCGGTTATCCATTACAACCTCAAGCTCCTCAAACATGGGCTCCTCCTGCTTCTACAGCTACTCAACCTCAAGCTCCTCGAGCAAGGGCACCTCCACCTGCTTCTACTCAACCTCCCTCCATTTCAGCAACAAAGGAAAAATATCTAAAAGATTTGGAAGAACATTTTCCGAAGTTTGGGATGATGCAGTTTGCCAATCCTGAAGTGTATGAGGAACATGTTGTTTCATACAACAAGTCTTACAGAAGTTACATGACATGGGAGCAATATGTGGAGCATATAAACAACATATTGTATCGAGAACCAGCGCGCCACTCAACATACAACTGATGTGAGTTAGTAATTTACTACGTTGTTATATGTTTGTTGTAAATTGAATATTATTGCATAGATGTGTTAACATGAGTTTATAGATTGTGCTAGTAAAATTTTAGATCTTAATTCTTGCATTTTGTCATCGATATCTTTCATCGAAATCTCCAAAAAACAGGACATATTCCTTAACTCACACATGATTGACCCCCCCCGCATACCCAATATAGAATTTTATTGCATAAAACGTTGCATCTAGGTGTTGAGACCACGCCGTAAAATTTCATGATTTAATTCGTTCATTTAGGCGTCGGTATGGCCAGGATTGCATCTGTCGATATTTCCGTCGGTATACCTGTAAATATCTATACCCAAGCTGTCGAAACGGCGTCGGTATCGGTCATTTAATTCCTTGTATGGAAAGAAAAGAATTACTCTAAGAACAAGTAATAAAAGATTATGCTAATGAACAGAATTAAATTGCAATAAGAAAAGAGGGTGATTGGAAAGCAAATTGGAAACGGAGATTAATTAGTTGATAAAAGATATAGGGTCATGGGTTTTGCTACCATGGCCTGTGTAGACTAGATCGAAAAAAACTTATGAAGAGAAAACGAGTTAGACGAAGACGTGTGAAACATTTCAATAGCATTTACAAAAGTCAAACTCCCCACAAACCCATTGATCATGGTGTTTGCAAATCCTTGCTCGCTCATCCTAATAAAGCTCCTTCTGAGATCTCATCCAGAGCTGGATGTATTTGTTTGGTCATTCTGAGCCTTGGAATCCGAGATCTCATCACCCAAGACTATCTTGTAGTAAAATCAAGAGATAAAGTTGATACAACCGGCAATAGATCAAACAAAATGCCATCTAACAAGTTATGGCATAAAACTACATCGATCTAATCAACTATGGCCATGGGGCTACTCCCTAAGCCCCGATATAAGAAAACTACTCGCGATTTATGCAGATAGAAGACTGAATGAAGGAAGAAAGAAGAGGAGGCATAGACTAGTTGAGAATAAGAATCTGAGGGGACTCTAATCTAGTGCCAACTATATGGCTGCTCTTCTTAATCCCTTGCCCAAGCACAAGAACACCAAGAACAAGAATTGAAAATTAGAATTTTATTAAAGAAGAAGAGTGCAACCATACAAGAATTCCAATGCAAGAAAGTTAAAGAGAACTTAAAAACAAGCGCAAGGTAAAAAGATTTTGGATCCCCTTCTTTGTGGAGTCCCCCTCCTTTTATAGGGAGGGGTGGAAACCCTAGGGAGTCTCTAGAAAAATCATGATTGGCGGCTGGAAAAAATCTATTCGTGGACTATGAACCGATCAGTTCATGTCATGAGTCGCCCGACTCGCGTCCGCGAGTGAGCGGGCCCAAGTAAGCGTGTCAAAACCCTAAGAGCAGGGTGGCGGCACTATTTGACCAAGACTTGGTCACTAGGTAACTGAGTAGGTTGCATGGAACATTATAATCGCCCGGTTCGGACTTCTGGGTCAATCAGTTCGTGGTATGAGATGCCCGTTTCAGCTGTTGAATTGGTCAGTTCTGGCGGTGAGTGGAATGGTTGAATCGATGCATTGGCACCATGAAACGGCCGATCTGGGTTCTGGAGTGGAGTGTTGTGCACGAGTGAGTCGATCAATTCACTGAGTCGCTCGACTCAAGTGTTGAGATGTTTGGAAATGTATAATTTGAGGCTTCTAAATATGTGATCTCCAGAACTTCTCCTGGTTATATCTGTTGTGAATAGCGGAATGAGAGCGCTCCATGCATAGTGATAACCAAGAATCGTTGTTGCCGTCGAGGATGAGGAAGGTGATTTGCTTAGAAGATACTTCTATATCCTCCCCGAAATTCGTGAACATACAACTGGAGTCCCCTTGTTTGTAGTGGAGATGGCAGAACGTAGTCATGAACTCTAGAGTGAGAGCGCTAAAAACGGAGAGGATCCATTAAGGGAAGTGGAGGATGTGATTTTTGCGCAGGATCTGGTTGACCGAGTCTTGGATGTCGAGGACGGTGAGCATGGAACAAGACTTCGACTTCGACTTCGAGCCGACTTCGACAGGTGTGGACATGGAAGTTTGTGGAAATGTCGAGGAAATGTCGAGGATTTTTACAACCAAACTTCGACGCAACTTGGACAAAAATTAAGCTAAAAATAGTAATTTTGTGAATGAAAATCGACATATTTCATCAAATCTAACTAAAAAACACAATATATGTTTACATATAGCCATCCATATAGGTTTATATATGTAGATAAATACACAATTACATACAGTCGACTCCGAACTACAGAGTTCTTCCATATATAAAATTTGTGACACTAAACAAACTACATAAAGATGGTGTAAATCTATGGTAGATTTAGCAAAGAGGGGGTCGGTCTATTACTATTAGCTTAGAATAGTAAAAAATAACATCAAAATCATCTTACCTCAAGCTCCAACACTTTTTCCCCCTCACGCAGCAAACTCCACAAAACACCAGAAGAATGTCGCCAACTTCGACGACTTCGACAGATGTCGAGGACATTGTGGAATTTTTTAATGAACTTCGGTCAACTTTGTCGACATATGGGGAAATGTCGACAACTTCGACGAAAGGTTGAAGATATTGTGGAATAAGGATGTTTACATGGATTCGACGTCGCCAGCCGTCGACATAGACATTATCGGCGAAATTTCGCCCCATGTCAACGACATTTAGTACCATGGCGATGAGAGCCTCGCCGGAAGCCCGTCTGGGAAGGGTGACGCTAATGGAGAACATCATCGTGAACCACGCCTCATGGTCATCGTCCACAAACTGGATGTAGTTGCCCGGTCCAGGAGCAATACGTTGTGGGTGTGGCGTAATCGACTCTGGATCATGGCGAGGGTTTTGGCTAGCCTCTACCTTCGAGGTCGGCAAACATCTCATCGGCAATGTCGGATAACGATTCCCCTAAAGGTTCTTGTAAGTAGATTCCACCCCCGGAGCTGGAATGGCAAGGAGGGTCGTAACGGGAAAACGCTTTTTGGCAAGGGACTTGCCTTGCGGAGATGGTTGAAGAGACCGCCACGAGAGCCCTCGTGAGACATGATATTGTTGATCTACGTCTCCAGTCGTTCGACTCAGGAAGTGAATCGCTCGACTCACTGTTGTTGAGGTTGATTCTGCTATGTTGTGAACAGATTAGTTCGTTGTCAGAGTCGCTCAACTCAAACGACGGTGAGCGGCTGCTGAGTGCCTTGGATCGCTCAGTTGGCAATCTGAGTCGGCAGTTCGTCGTTGTGCAAAGTAGCGGATGCTGTGGTCAAATAACCAGACTTGTGGAGCGGAACGGTCGACTCACCCAGTACGAGGAGCAGGTGCAAGCCGTCAGTGAGGAAGAAGAGATGAAGAGGCCCACTTGGTGTTGCTGCGGCGAGCAAGAGGGCTTGCACTTGCAGCAAGGTGCTCGGCAGGGGGGATGTTTGCATCACCCGGCCGGTGTGGCGAGTTGGCCGCTTCGATGGAGAGTAGAGGGGTTGTAAGTGCTGGTCCTTAGGGGGAAGGGAGTGCTTAGTTGGGGAAGATGAGTACTCGGATGTGCGCAAGCAGGGAGAAGCTCGGGGGGAAAGCCTCGGTGATGGATGAGTCAACCTCCCAGTTGGCTTATCTTTATAGCAATTTCCCGAAATGTGAATCGATTGACTCACTATTTGAGTCGCTCGGTTTATGCAACGTGGGGGGAGTTGAAGTGATTCGGTTCTCGAAGCCCTCGTCTCATTTGAATCACACGTCCTAAGGCGCGAGTCGAGCGACTCGTAAGGTGAATCACCTAGTTCATTCGTCTTGGGCAGCAACTGACATGTTTGAATTTTGAATCAGACGCCAACTTGAATCGACCAGTTGGGAGACCAACCGATCGACTCACTTTTTTTAGAATTGAACTAAATAACATGCACCAGAGACAAGAGTAAAGGTGAGCTGGAATATGCAATAATAAAAATAAAAATAAAATAAAAGAAAGTGGAACAAAAAGAGATGTTGGGTTGCCTCCCAACAAACGCTCAATTTTACGTCGAAGGCTAGACACGTGTATTAATGGCGTCAATTCTGGTTTGGGATTGGATGGGGGTGGAGGATCGCTTAATTCTAAATCTTCAAGAATAGGAAGGCGATGTGCTCCAAGATGCCATGAAATCTTCAGCGGTGATGTACCGCTTAAGTCTATACCCATTTGCCAAAAATTCACCCTTCCATTTATCCCAAACAAGAAAAGTGTCATGTGGTTAGAGACGCTTTACAAGGCAGGGAAAAGCCTCAACCTTCCTGAATGTCTTTTCGCCTAATATGGCCATCATGTCATAATTTGGTTATGTCCTTGTGAATCTGGGCATTTTAGGTCATCATCCTAAGTTCTTCTAATTCATGCAGTAGAAGAAAACAGTTCTTACCTGCTGCAGAAAGATCAAAATTAAGAGTTTTGATAGCCTAGCTGGCCTTGTGTTCCAATTTTACGGGGAGATGGCAAAATTTCTCATAGATTTAACCAGAAAGGAGTCGTGCCTATTTGGGTTTGTAAGCAGTTATGTATGACCACAAGGCATCATTGATTTTCGAGGCCTAGTCTTTACCAGTGTGATTGATAGTTTTCTCTAGAATAGATTTGATTTGACGATTCGAAACCTCAACTTAGCCACTAGTCTGAGGGTGGTAGGGCGAGGGACCTTGTGGTGGACACCATATTTTCTAAACAAGGATTCGAAGTTCTTCTATAAGAAATGTGATCCTCCATCGGAAATCACGATGCGAGGCACCCCACCCCTAAGGAAGATTATTTTTGAAAAGCTTCACGATGGATTTGGAGTCACTGGTTTTGGTGGGGATGGATGCTACCCATTTCGGAACATAATCCACAACCACCAGGATATAGGAATACCCACAAGAAGAAGGAAATGGGCCCATATAATCCACTCCTCGGACATCAAAGATCTCCATTTCTTGCCAGGAAGTCATTGGCATTTGATCTTTCTTAGAAATATTCTCAGTGCTCTGGCATTGATCACAAGCTAAGACAAACTCATATGAATCTCTAACCAAAGTGGGCCAAAAGAATCCAGACTGGAGCACCTTTCTAGCACTCTTTTGAAAGCTCATGTGCCCTCCAGTGGGGCCAAAATGACATTGTTTGAGGATATTATGAGCCTCTTCCTCAGTGACACATCTGCGATAAAGAGCATCTGCACACAATATAAAAAGATAAGAGTCATCCCAATAAAAGTGTCTAACATCATGTAAAAATTTAGCTTTAATACGTTGTTTGTAATCAGGATGTAGGACACCTGCAACCAAATAATTGACATAATCAGCAAACCATGGGTATTTAGATTCAGCCTTAAAAAAATTATCGTTTGGTAGGAATCATCAATCATAATTTTGTTGTCATGACACAAACTAAGGCGGCTAAGATGATCAGCAACAACATTTTCAGAACCTTCTTATCAAAGATTTCTAAGTCAAATTCCTGCAATAAAAGGATCCAGCGAATGAGGCGAGGTTTAGCATCTTTTTTCGTCATTAAATACGAATGGCAGCGTGGTCTGTGTATACAATCACCTTGGTCCCAACTAGGTAAGATCGAAACTTATCGAAGGTATAGACATGGTTAACATTTCCTTCTCAGTCGTGTAGTTCCGTTGTGCGTCATCTAAGTTTTTGCATGTAGTATATGACATGATGTTTCCTGTCAACTCGTTGTCAAAGAATGGCATCGATAGCATAATCGCTGGCATCACACATTATTTCAAAGGACAAAGACCAATTTGGTGCACGAATGATGGGGGATGGAGGTAGAGCATCCTTCAAGCTAAGGAAAATGGTCATGCAAGCATGGTCAAAAGTAAAATGGCACGTTCTTCTGGAGAAGGTTGAAAAGAGGCTTGGTAATTTTTGAAAAATCACAAATGAACCGTCGGTAAATCCAGCATGCTCGAGAAAGGCACGAATGTCCTCGACAGAAGTAGGAGGGGAAGTTTGGTAATGACCTCAATCTTTGCTCTATCCACTTCTATTCCTCAATTACTAACTCTATGTCCCAACAATTCCTTCTGTCACCATGAAGTGACATTTTTCTCAATTCAAAATCAAATGTGCCTCTTCACACTTCTCTAGGACAAGGGACAGATGTCTTAAGCAAGAATCAAGGCAATCTCCATAAACAGAGAAATCATATATGAAAACTTCCATAACAGTTTCAGTTAACCCTGCAAAAATAATGGACATGTACCGTTGAAAGGTGGTGGGGGCGTTACATAGACTGAAGTGCATTCTCCTAAATGCATGTGTCAAAGGGGAAAATGAAGGTGGCTTTTTCCTGATCTTTGGGATGAATGGGAATCTGATATATATATCGCCTGAAAACGCTTGGGTGCCTAGGCTGTCTGGGCGTCCATATCAAACGCCTGGTCGCCTGACTGCCTATACAACCAAGGAAACGCCCGGGATTTTATGCAAAGAACAAAGATTAGAAAATCTTTGAAGATGGTATTGACAATGATCACCCCTGTTACCGGAGAACGGGTTGGCTTAGAGCATTGTGATCCATTGAGTTCGGATCTCAAACTATGGGGCAGTGATGTCGGGTGGCACAATGGGATGTTGTGCATAGGCGGTCTTAGGTACTGAAAAGTCCTTCAGTTGTTTTTGTTGTTCAGCCTCGCGTAGCGTGGCATCGCCGGTTGCTTGCTCGGCAACATGGCCTCCCTTTGAGCGGCAAGGGCATGCTCAATCCTACAATTCAATTCCTCTTCGTCCATCCTAAGACGATCTGCTCGGTTTAAACGATGGAAAGTTCTTTCTATTTCAGGATCAAAAACAAGCGGCGCAGAATCAGCGTTTTACGAATGTCGCATGCACAGTTACATTTGAATAAGAAGATTTTTATTTTAACAAGACAAGCGTGATTGCAGAAAAAAGGACTGCCGGAATAGAAACTCGGCAGAAGGAGCAGTAGCACTGCCAAAATGGGACTCGGCAGGCAGAGGATAAAAAAAGAATAAAAAATTGTTCAAAGTTTTGGGGTTCGATAAAACAAATCTGTTGTCTTCCGCAATGGCGTCAAATTAATTTGTCATTTACACACCAATTCACTAGGGGTTAATTCCTAGAGTTTAACTTTTTGTTAACGGTAAAACAACCAATTAAGGTTAGTCTATTAGTATAGAAAGGGTCGATCCTACAGGACAACTAGTTTAAGATTTGGATTAGAACCGGTTTGCTTTGAACAGTTTTTATTTGGATGCGTAATTGAAAGATCGCTTGGTTGGGGTTTGGTTACACTAAAACGATAGAGAAAAATTCACTAGAATAAGAATGAAAAGGTACACTAAGGATGAGTAATAAAGATTAACTATGGAAAGAAAAGAATTACTCTAAGAACAAGTAATAAAAGATTATGCTAATGAACATAATTAAACTGTAATAAGAAAAGAGGGCGATTGGAAAGCAAGCGAATTGGAAACGGAGATTAACTCGATGATAAAAGATAGCCGGTTATGGGCTTCACCACCATGGTATGTGTAAACTAGATCGGAAAAAAACTTATGAAGAGAAAACGAGTTAATGAAGGCGTGTGAAAACATTTCAAATGCATATACAAAAGTCGAACTCCCCATACACCCATTGATCATGGTGTTTGTGGATCCTTGCTCAATCATCCCAATAAAGCTTCTTTTGAGATCTCATCCGGAGTTGTATACATTTGTTTGGTCATTCCGAGCTTTGGGATCCGAGATCTCATCACCCAAGACTATCATGTGGTAAAATCAAGAGATCAAGTTGATAAAACCGGCAATAGATCAAACAAAATGCCATCTAAAGGTTATGTCATAAAACTACATTGATCTAATCAACTATGACCATGGGGCTACTCCTTAGGCCCCGATATAGAAAACTACTCGTGATTCATGAATATAGAAGAATGAACAAAGGAAGAAAGAAGAGGAGCCATAGACTAGTTGAGAATAAGAATATGGGGGGACTCTGATCTAGTGCCAATTAAATGGTTGCTCTTCTTAATCCCTTGCCCAAACACAAGAACACCAAGAACAAGAATTGAAAACTAGAACTTTATCAAAGAAGAGTGCAACCATACAAGAATTTCAAAGCAAGAAAGTAAATAGAACTTAAAAACAAGTGCAAGGTACAAACATTTCGGATCCCCTTCTTTGTGGAGTCCCCCCTCCTTTTATAGGGAGAATGAGGGGTGATAACCCTAGGAACTCTCTAGAAAAATCCTGACTAGCGGCTAGAAAAAGTCTGTTCGCAGACAGTGAACCGGTCGGTTCATGTCATGAGTCACCCGACTCGCGTCATGAGTCACCCGACTCGCGTCCACGAGTGCGTGGGTGCAGGGAAGAGGGTCAAAATCGTAAGGACAGGGTGGCGGCGGCGTTTGACCAAGACTTGGTCATTAAGTAACTAAGTCAGTTGCTTAGAACCTTGAATCGCCCGATTTGCACTTCTGGGTCGATTGGTTCGTGGTATGAGACGCCTATTTCAGCTGTTGAATTGGTCGATTCATGCAGTGAGTGGAATGGTTGAGTCAACGAATCGGTACCATGAAATGTCTGATCTGGGTTCCGGAGTGGAGTGCTCTGCACGAGTGAGTCGATTGATTCACTGACTGAGCTGCTCAACTCAAGTGTTGAGATGCTTGGAAATGTATAATTTGAGGCTTTTAAATATGTAATCTCCAAGTAATGAAGCAATTTTTTGTCCTATGGAGTCTGAGAGATGTCAATGAGTGTGAAATCTACAGAATATGAACAAAGAATGATAAAGATTCTGATTAATGAGTGAAAAGCAAGTATATTGCATTTATTTCATAAAATAGAGAAAAAGGAAGAAAAATATTAAACAAAAAGACCTAAATGATGCTATGAAAGAGGATGAATATACATTCATCACCTAGTGACGAGGAAGTGGAGGAAGAAACAGGTGGCCCCGCTCTGCAAAATTGGGTCCTCGTGGCTATATAGAGTCCACCTCCTAATGACTGGTGTCGTACGTCATTATTTTATTCAGTTGTGGAGATTCAAGGTCGCATGTGCGTGCTGACAGTTGATGGAGGATCTTCAGCCAATATGGTGTCTTCTTTGGTTGTTCAAGAGTTAGGATTGCAACTGGAGCCTCACCCCAAGCTGTATCGTATATGGTGGGTTGATGACACTTATCAGACTGCGACCCAGTATTGCAGAGTTCTTTTTTCATTCCATGGTGTCTACAAAAATATTGTCTATGCGATGTGCTCACTCCGACAAATCCCCACATACTGCTTGGTCGTCTATAGCAATATGATTGTCATGTGGGGCATGATGGGTTCTACAACACATACTCTTCTGACTTGGCAACGTTGATAGCTCTTCATATGGACATCCTATAGTACCAGGCAGTTAGGTCGTGTCCTTCGAGAGATGCCTCCATCCAGCTCATGGCAAGGAGTCATTGGTCATGCCCCTGCTTCCCTGGAGGTTTGCATTTTTAAGGGGATGAGATAGATGCAATCCGTGAAAGGGGATTTGCATAGGAAGCAAGCCTAGATCCAAGACAACCCCGATTAGAGCTTATTGGGGTCAAGTTGAACTTTTATTTAGTTCTTTATTCAACTAAGGAAATGTATGTTCCATTTAATTCTGAATTTCTTTATTAGCATTTTAGTTTCTTGTTTTATTTCTTGCATTAGGATTTTAGTTCCGTATTTTGTTGACTTGTACGTCAAGTCATGGAGTCTTATATAAGGCAGCCTTAGGGCCTTTGTCCAGGCAGTTGAATATAAATTCGAATTTGATTTGCTTGTTGCGAATTTATCTTTGTCGTTCTTCTTCTTCTTCGCATGGCTACATCACCCACTACGTGTTGTTTGTTTGAAGTAGGTTTCTCAAAACCCAACCCATCTGGTCCATTGAAAAGGTTGAACCAACGCCTCATAGGTCTAAGGGGTGACGTAGAATTGAAAGCCCCTTATGGCCAAGAGTCTACTTTAACATGGAAACCTGACCGGTGAAACCACCCACTTAACAACCCAGTACATAGGCACCAAATTTTATTTGATTTTGTTTTCACCCCATAATGGCCATGAAACTCGTCATAATTCCCCCTTCCCTAGAAGCCCAATGTTTTCTTATATCAGATTATTTACTTATTAAGTTTATTATAAGTTGTCGTGTACATTGTAAAACCATTCATTTTCTTATCATGTATGGATGCTTAATTTGGTATGTTTTGATATGTCTTAATTCATTATCTCAAGATTTTCATATAGTTATTGTTAGCGTTATTTTCTATGATTTCCTATTTCTATAAAAGGTAAATGGGCTAACTTCACTTAAGCCCGTTAATGGTCTAGTTTATGTTATGTTGTGTCTTCGGTACACTACATCATGAGATGAGTTTATATATATGTGAGTCTTTGTACCTCTTTCTAAATATAAAAATTTCTCTTCACATGGTATCAAGAGCACTTTTTAAACCTTACGGGTTTTAGGGAGGAGTTATAGCCGCCGCCCCCACCCCCTCCCATCTCCTCTCCTCCATGCTCCCATCCTTTTTCCCCGCCCACTGCCCCTCCCTCTCTCGCACATCTCCTTTCCCGTCGTTGGTGCGTCGTGCAGCAGTAGCAGCGTCGCCAACGCCGCCGGTCAGGCTCCACATGCAAGTCGCGTGCCGGCTATGTTGTCGTCGCAGCAACGGATCTAGTCGGACAGTAGTCGACGATGTTCGCCTCCTCTACTGCCCACTCTGGGGATGTTTGCTTCAGGCCATAGTCCACTTGGACTTTCGAAAGAGGATTCACAAGTCATCATCCCCTTAGGAGTTGCATCCGTTACGTCTTGAAATGGTGTACGTTGGTGTAACAACCTTCATCGGAATCCGACCAGTACTCCCCCTTTCAATCACCCACCGAAAGCTGATGGTGGCTCATTAATTGTGGCACAGTTGAGATCCATATCTAAAAGTTTATAACAAACTCAGGACTTCTTCTCTTTTCTTTTTCCTCCTCATGTATTATCCCTACATACATGGGTGAGTGCTCATAACAATTAGTGATCACTTATTTTTTTCATATCACGGTGCCTTCGTCTGTCATAGTGCTCGAAGCACACTTTTTCTGAGTATCTCTCTCATATCATTGTGCATCTTACCAGTGATGGCTACCTCACTGTTGTTCTACCGGTGCGACATATTCTCCAACATGTCTGCATGCAAGGATTCACCTCATACCGTTGTCTATAATGACAATGCGCCTATTTCCATCACAAAATTAAATGGAGAGAACAACCTACTCTGAATGAATCATATTCAAGTTAATTCTTGAATCGAGAGACAAGGTGAAGTTCATAGAAAAAACTATTGAGGATAACCCTGAATGGAAATGGGGGAATAACTAAGTCCAAAGTTGGCTATGGAGCAGTATAGAGTTGTCTATTGCCTTCAAATACATGTTCCACAACATTGTGAAAAAGGTGAGGGACGTTGCTCGACGTCGCTACACACAAAAAAGAATGTGTTGCGGCTCTACAAAGTTTGAAATGAACTTTTGGTGAAAATTAGGGTGACAGGACTCTCGATGAATAATATAACTATCGTCGAGTGATCCCAATAGTTTGATAACTTCCATCTGGACTCCTTCAAGGATCAAACCAAAGAGCGTGACAACCTCATCACCGCCAAATTTCTCAACAGACACAATTAGGCTATGCTCCAGTCTACAACATCATCCTGGCAAAAGACAACTTCCCTCCTCCTGAAGATGTTTTCTCTCATGTTCAACAATTTGATGTTTGTCTCTGTTCGGTCATTTCACCAAATTCTTAGTCAGCTATTGTAGCAGTTGATCGTGGGGGAAATGTATCTGATTTGGTGAGATGAAGTTTGATGTAGCCAAATTAGATCATGTTTAGATCGATATAGGCAAAATTTGAGGAAGTTAGGTCTGAATGGGTCATATTATGCAAAATTAGATTTTAGGCCATATCATGTCAAATTTGGGCACATTAGGTCTGATTTGGGGAAAACAAGTATGATTTGGGGGAATAGATCTAACTCATGAATATTAGGTCTGATTTGGTCAATTTTAGTCTCATTTAGGCCAACGTAGAGGAAATTTAGAAAATTAGGTTTGATTAGGTCATGTTGTACAAATTTAGGTCTAATTTGGTCATGTCATACAAAATTAGGTCTGATTTAGGCATAAGAACTTTAAAAAAAGGATTGAGTCTCCTTGCATCATCTTGCTCTAGCGGTAGTAAGACGATTAGGGTTTTCTCCCCAAGTTTAGCAGTGGTGGTGGACTTCTCCGACGGGGAGACTTAAGTAATGATGGAGGAAATCACAAGTACATGTGAAGCACTACAGATCCAAACAGAGGAGTTGTTGGACTTCACAGATAGAAGCATTGGAGAGTTGGTACCAGACTAGCAGTAGTAGCCAGACTTCCAACGAATCAACAATCTAACTTCTAAGCCTTATGACAGACAATAGAGCAAACCTAGTGCCTACCTGTTGAGAGTTATTTAGGTATTGTTTTTATTATTTGTTTGTAATATGGGCCTAAGTGTTTTGTCCCATTAGGGTTAGTCTTATGCCTGTACGCTTCCCTATCCTCCTATTTATAGGAGCATGGTTTCTTCTATTCAATACAATGCATAGCCGTCTTTTAATTTTTAAGATGGTATCAGAGTCGCCGTCCTAGGGACCAAAACCCTACGTGAGAGAGAGAGAGAAAAGGAGGCGCCCCCTTGCGGGCGGCCGCCGCCCTTGGTGGTGCTTGGCTGCCCGCAGGGAATTCCTTCCTAGTTCCCTGTCTTCTTCCTTGTTCCTCTACTCTCTTACTACTGGCTATCGCCCCTTTTGATCATCTACTGCTCCACGCTGCCCACTGCAGCCCCTTTCCATCGTCGTCGACTCTTGCTGCCTGACCGTTCCCGCCTTGTTGTTGTTGCTGCCCTGCTGCTTGCTATCCAAACTCCCGCCGCCGCTGCCTGCCCCTGTGTCGCTGCTACTCTGTGCGTCGTCGCTACTGTCGCGTCCTGCTAACTCGCCTGCTACTCCTCTACCCGTCGCCGCCCCTCGGCCCCTGTTGTAGCTCCACTTATCCATATCTAAAAGTTTATAACAAACTCAGGACTTCTTCTCTTTTCTTTTTCCTCCTCATGTATTATCCCTACATACATGGGTGAGTGCTCATAACAATTAGTGATCACTTATTTTTTTCATATCACCGTGCCTTCGTCTGTCATAGTGCTCGAAGCACACTTTTTCTGAGTATCTCTCTCATATCATTGTGCATCTTACCAGTGATGGCTACCTCACTGTTGTTCTATCGGTACGACATATTCTCCAACATGTCTGCATGCAAGGATTCACCTCATACCGTTGTCTATAATGACAATGCGCCTATTTCCATCACAAAATTAAATGGAGAGAACAACCTACTCTGAATGAATCATATTCAAGTTAATTCTTGAATCGAGAGACAAGGTGAAGTTCATAGAAAAAACTATTGAGGATAACCCTAAATGGAAATGGGGGAATAACTAAGTCCAAAGTTGGCTATGGAGCAGTATAGAGTTGTCTATTGCCTTCAAATACATGTTCCACAACATTGTGAAAAAGGTGAGGGACGTTGCTCGACGTCGCTACACACAAAAAAGAATGTGTTGCGGCTCTACAAAGTGTGAAATGAACTTTTGGTGAAAATTAGGGTGACAGGACTCTCGATGAATAATATAACTATCGTCGAGTGATTCCAACAGTTTGATAACTTCCAGCTGGACTCCTTCAAGGATCAAACCAAAGAGCGTGACAACCTCATCACCGCCAAATTTCTCAACAGACACAATTAGGCTATGCTCCAGTCTACAGCATCATCCTGGCAGGCGACAACTTCCCTCCTCCTGAAGATGTTTTCTCTCATGTTCAACAATTTGATGTTTGTCTTTGTTCGGTCATTTCACCAAATTCTTAGTCAGCTATTGTAGCAGTTGATCGTGGGGGAAATGTATCTGATTTGGTGAGATGAAGTTTGATGTAGCCAAATTAGATCATGTTTAGATCGATATAGGCAAAATTTGAGGAAGTTAGGTCTGAATGGGTCATATTATGCAAAATTAGATTTTAGGCCATATCATGTCAAATTTGGGCACATTAGGTCTGATTTGGGGAAAACAAGTATGATTTGGGGGAATAGATCTAACTCATGAATATTAGGTCTGATTTGGTCAATTTTAGTCTCATTTAGGCCAACGTAGAGGAAATTTAGAAAATTAGGTTTGATTAGGTCATGTTGTACAAATTTAGGTCTAATTTGGTCATGTCATACAAAATTAGGTCTGATTTAGGCATAAGAACTTTAAAAAAAGGATTGAGTCTCCTTGCATCTTCTTGCTCTAGCGGTAGTAAGACGATTAGGGTTTTCTCCCCAAGTTTAGCAGTGGTGGTGGACTTCTCCGACGGGGAGACTTAAGTAATGATGGAGGAAATCACAAGTACATGTGAAGCACTACAGATCCAAACAGAGGAGTTGTTGGACTTCACAGATAGAAGCATTGGAGAGTTGGTACCAGACTAGCAGTAGTAGCCAGACTTCCAACGAATCAACAATCTAACTTCTAAGCCTTATGACAGACAATAGAGCAAACCTAGTGCCTACCTGTTGAGAGTTATTTAGGTATTGTTTTTATTATTTGTTCGTAATATGGGCCTAAGTGTTTTGTCCCATTAGGGTTAGTCTTATGCTTGTACGCTTCCCTATCCTCCTATTTATAGGAGCATGGTTTCTTCTATTCAATACAATGCATAGCCGTCTTTTAATTTTTAAGATGGTATCAGAGTCGCCGTCCTAGGGACCAAAACCCTACGTGAGAGAGAGAAAAGGAGGCGCCCCCTTGCGGGCGGCCGCCGCCCTTGGTGGTGCTTGGCTGCCCGCAGGGAATTCCTTCCTAGTTCCCTGTCTTCTTCCTTGTTCCTCTACTCTCTTACTACTGGCTGCCGCCCCTTTTGATCATCTGCTGCTCCACGCTGCCCACTGCAGCCCCTTTCCATCGTCGTCGACTCTTGCTGCCTGACCGTTCCCGCCTTGTTGTTGTTGCTGCCCTGCTGCTTGATATCCAGACTCCCGCCGCCGCTGCCTGCCCCTGTGTCGCTGCTACTCTGTGCGTCGTCTCTACTGTCGCGTCATGCTAACTCGCCTGCTACTCCTCTACCCGTCGCCGCCTCTCGGCCCCTGTTGTAGCTCCACTTCCTGCTACCAAGCCACGTCGTCATCCACTACTGCCTGACGGCTTCCGCTGCCCTTGGCCGCTGTAGTTGTTGTTGCCTTCTGCTGCTTATCTTACAAATGCTATCCTAACCACTGCTCATTGTTGCCTTGTCGCAGCCAGTGGTCCTCCGTGCTGCTACTGCCTGTTGCTAAGTCGTCATGTCGTTGCAAAACTCGTCATTGCCGCCACCTTACTACTGCAATTGTTGCCTACTGTCGCCAATCACATGCCTATGTTGCTGATGCGCCTACGCTCGCCTTCATGCCGCCTTCGCACCGCTAAATCTTGTTGCCTGCCCTGTCGCATGCTGCTTCTGTCTGCGCTCCAATGTCGCCTGCTACTCCTAGACGAACCGCCAACCGGCTTGTTGCTGCTGTCCACCGCCACCTACCGCCTCTAATCGTGTCACCAAACAGCCCAATTTTTTATGCCCCTCAATATTTTCTACTGCCCCCCCTATACACTCTACATATTTGTGCTAATCGGATCCAATTTTTAGCCTTATTGGATTTTTGCGGGGGCTCCACCCCCGCATCCCCGGATTTGTTGCCCTACGGGCTAAATAAATCCCCTTTTCGGGTCGGAGAAATATCCATTTATTTTCCTATCCAGATCTGCCTAATCGGGTCATTTTGCACCATTACTCACATCATCTACTAACTCCTCCACATATTTTGCCTACACCAAACCTTGCCTCTACCATTGTTTTTTGACTCTCCACGCCAACCAATCTTTGGACTCCTTCGCGCTTGGCATGAGGGGGAGAATAGAGGATGAAGTGTAGAGGGAAGAGATGAGATGGAGGAGAGATGAAGAAAAAAAAGAATTGTATTTTGCTGCTTCATGCCACATTTACTGCTGATATATGGATTCTTCTGCTACTATGTGATGCTTTCTGCTGATATTATTGCTTATTCGTCATCTACCTCGACTGTTGTTATGAAGTTACATACTGGGACGTCATTCTTGCTACTTGTGCTATGATTAGCACATTTTTGTTTCTGCTATGTGCTTTTGCACTTTCTGATGTGCGTGCTTTATTTGCACATTAACTTTCTTTTGTGGACCAGCACTCTCTGGACTCTGTGGACCAACACTCTCTGGACTTTGATATTTGTTGCTACTATGATGGATATTCTATGAAGAGGGAAGATGATGAAGACTTTTGTTGCTGACTTTACATAGAGCTTAATCTACTGGAGTCATTTACTGCTTGCTACTCTGCCTATTGGTCTTCTATCTGCCTACGTCGTCAACTTTTACTGCTGTGCACCAACACTCTCTGGCATGTTCGTGCTTTGACACGTGGACTCTCTACTTGATCGTGCCTTGTTTGCACGTCGATTTTCTAATTCTGTGTTGTCATCACTCTCTGGCTCGTTCGTGCTCTGTTTGCACGTTGACCTCTACTACTGTGATCCAACACTTTCTGGACTCTGCTGTGACGTTAGCTACTGAGATGAAGAACATGACACTTTACTACTACTTCTACTCCAGATGATCGAGAAGCTTCTATGACCTGCTTGCTTGGAGTATCTACATGAGGGGAGTTTCTGAGTGTTTGAGTGCTTTAATGTAATATTGAGGGGGAGAAAATTTTTGTATGGGCTTGGTTTATCTTTTTTGTTTTGTTTCTTTGTTTTCTAGTTTGACTCTTTGTTTGCAAGCTGATTTGGGATTCTCCAACCTTCAGCATGAGGGGGGGGGGGGTGTTGAGAGTTATTTAGGTATTGTTTTTATTATTTGTTTGTAATATGGGCCTAAGTGTTTTGGCCTGTTAGGGTTAGTCTTATGTCTGTACGCTTCCCTGTCCTCCTATTTATAGGATCAGGGTTTCTTCTATTCAATACAATGCGCCGTCTTTTACTTTCTAAGACTGCCAAAAGAAGGTTACTTTTCGGAAAATTGAACACAGCTTAATAGCAATACAATTTGGGCAAAAAAGGATGAGAGGGTGCTTGAAGGCGCCCCCTGGATCATTGACAACAATGTTCTTTTGCTTAAAGAAGTGGGTGTAGGAGAGCAGCCTTCGAAGATTGACCTGACCCAATGCCCTTTTTGGGTTAGGTTGTATAAAGTACCTATAGGATATAGGACCAATGAGGTGATACGAAAGATTGCTAGCTCACTAGGGGAAGTCATGGAAGTGGAGCACAAAGAGGATGGATGATTCAGAGAAAGAAGGGTGCACATAAAGCTTGATGTTGAGAAACCCCTGAAGAAAGTTCAAAGGAAGAAGGGCATCAACGAAAGCATAACATAAGTGGAAGTGAGGTATGAGAGAATGCCCCACTTTTGTTTCCTGTGCGGGTGCATCATACACATGGGGACGGGACTGTCCGTGGGAAGAAGACACAGAATCACCCAAACTAGAAAAATGGGGGGCTCGGCTGAGAGCCTCACCACGCATATTCCAATACGAACAAAAGACAACCAGCTACGTAAAGGTGAAGAGGAATCTCTTCACGGAAGAGAAAGAAGAAAAGGAGTTGAGAACGGGTACAACAGAATTCAACATAAGCAACACAGAGGCATGAAGATCACGAGCAACAGTGCAAGGAGAAAGCTCCAAGGAGGCAATACCACCCAACAAGGAAAGACAAAGTGATGTACAAAAAGGGGTCAAACCAGGAGGTCCCCACCAAAAAAAGGGCCGACAATAAAAGTGTAAAGAGGGGGCAAGTCTGAAGGGATTACACAACCATATGTAGGGAAAACGGCAAGAATCTTGAAGATGCACCTAGGGTATCTAACAAAATGCCCAGCTCATCGTGCTAAATAGAAAAGCAAAGCGAGCAGCAAGGGAGTCGGGGGCATTAAACAAAGGAGTTATGGGGGTAACCAACCCTGGGGTTGTTGGAAACACTCACACAATAGGAATGAGGTGGGTTGTGATGAGAGAAAGTGAGGTGTGCAGGCAAGGTGAAGTTAATGAGTCAGTTAATGAAGGAGGTTGCACCAAATTAGAGGACAAGTTAATGAGGTGGGTTGTGGTGAAAGAAAGCAAGGTGTGCAGGCAAGGCAAAGTTAATGAGTCAGTTAATGACCGCATAATCCCTTTGTCTCCAATATCTAGATTGAGCCCAAGGTGTGGAATTGTCATCCTCTTATCCTCTTAATCAAAGAAGAAAATGCCCAATTTTGACGTTGTTTAGGTAGTTACGGAAACAAACATTTATAAAAAAAATTGACAAAAAAATTGACAGATAACATTCATGGCAGTTTGACGGCAAATTGAACGAATTAATTTATGAAATTTTACCAGATCAATGTACTAGTGTGGATCTACTTATTTAAGCAATTATATTTCACATTGCATATGTGTCGGAGGGGGTCTCCCCGTGTGTGAGTAAAGGAAGTTAAATTGTTATAATGAGGATTACATGAGGATTTGGATGTCAAGTTGAATGGGGAAAAGAATGAGTAAAGTCATTATAGTTTGCAGGTACAACATATGGACTTAAAGACACAAATTTGTCTAAACATAATATGGTCTAGCATGGTAGGACCTTTAGGTAGGACAAGGAGAATGGTACATAAGCGGTATTGCAGCGATCTGTGAGTAAATACTGAGGAAGCTTGAGACAAGTATGGTTTATGTACCTAGTTGAAGCTTGAGAGCCATGATAGTTGTTGTCCATCTTGTTTTCTATACATGAGTTGAATAATTTTGTCAACATATTGGCTCCAGTTTTTTTTTGTTTTATACAAGCATTTGTCTCAATGTGTTCTTTGTATGCCTACTAGTAACAAAAATGTGTACTTTTTGATAAACTAAAGCATGGTTCTTGGTTGTGTGCTTTTGTAGCTAAACCTAAAGGAGGAAACAATTTAGT
Organism: Alisma plantago-aquatica; assembly: GCA_963693085.1. Classification (NCBI taxonomy): domain Eukaryota; kingdom Viridiplantae; phylum Streptophyta; class Magnoliopsida; order Alismatales; family Alismataceae; genus Alisma; species Alisma plantago-aquatica. The sequence goes on from OY856411.1 coordinate 696,175,049, forward strand.
TAGAGGTATAATTAGCAATATTTTAGAAAGCGGGAAGCAAGAGGTGAGAAGACGGGGCCTTGTGGTCACGTGAGCGCCAGGCGAACGCTCAAGCGGGCGCTTTATGAAAAAGCGGCTGCCTAAATTCCTATATGATTTTATACAGAATTACACACATTTGCATATAAATAATTATTATCTGGGAACTTTTATAGATATATAAACCATGGGTTAAGTGTAAAATACCCAAAATAACTTATTTATAACATATTAATACAATGATATACTAAATTGTTTATATACAACCTTAGCCAGTACATGAAAATATAAACTAGTGGTACATACTACATAGTACATGAATATAGTAGTAGGCAGTACATGATATATATGTTATACTTTAGTGGTACACAATACATAGTACAAAATGATAGAATATACATTATACAGTAGTAGGTAGTACTAGTACATGATATATATATTGTATAATGGTACATATTATACTACAAAGTACAACTATATAGGCAGTACATTAGTTCTACACATAACAGTACAAGTGAAACAAACGTATGAATGTATAGGTAGCATAGATGTGAGTGTATTATATTAGTATATAAGTAGTAGCTTAGTACATAGTAGAGCAGCAATATATACATAAATCTGTAGTGTAGGTGCAGCAGTAAATATATAAAGATGTAATATAGGTGCAACAGTACATACATACAGAGCTTGTAGGAAGTAGGAATGATTTTGATACATATATGTCTCAACTAACAGTTAGAAACGCATGCTTACCTTGATTTACAAACATTAGTTACAGAATTATGCAATAATAGAGGTGCAATGTAATATCAGTGCAACAACTTCAGGCTTTCTTTTGGCTCAGAAGTCGCTTTTTGATTAAGCTTGCTGATGTGGCCGCCTAAACAGGGAAATGAAGCAGGCGCTCAGGCGGATCAGGCGGTTGTTAGGCGGCCGCTATTTGTTGGTCCGCTCGACTGGCGCTTAAGCCACTAACCAGGCGGCAGATGGGGTTGAGCCGCTTGAGCGGACACTTAAGCGGTTGCCTGAGTCGCTTTTTAAAACACTGATGATTGGTAATGGCATACATACAAAATATCTCGATGATCATGTTAATCTTACGAAGTATCATTATAAATCATGTGACCTTAGAAATGAAAGCTAGCGGGTCATCACAGCCATAGATAAAACTCCCAAACCCATTGAGTCAGGTAAAATGCATCAAGAATGAAGATAGTAGAGTGCTGGTGAAGGACGATGATATCAATAACCAATGGAGAAATTACTTCCATAAGCTTTTCAATAGAGATACTGTAAATAATGTTAGAGACTCGTGTGACATGAATACAAGAGATATCATTTACACACGACGAATTTCACTATTTGAGGCCAAGAATGTTTTGAAAAAGATGAAAATGAGAAAGGCATGCGGACCAGATGGTGATTCCATTGATGTATGGAAGACTATGGGGGGTGAAGGAGTTATGTGGTTAACAAATTTCTTTAACATGATCATGAAGACCAAGAAGAGGTCGGATGAGTGGACAAACACATCAGATTGTATAATAAATTTACATGTTGAGAGGTCTAAGTGGCATCCATGTCTTGGTGAGTGAGTGCACAAATGAACAGAACTGTCAAGTCTGTTAGACTATCACTGACCTACAAACCGACAAGTTACAACTTAGAATTTAAAACTTACAATTGTAAGTTAGAAGCTTACAAGTTATAACTTGTATAAAACGAATGTTAGCATTTAATTAGGTTGCATGGGACATTTATACATAAATCTAAGAAAATGCATTCCTAAAATAGCTTTTTAAGCTATTTTATGTGTAAAAACAAAATATATGTGCAATAATTTTTAGTTTATAGTAAATCTACATACTTTATAGCATTATTTCACATATCTAAACGTTTTCTTTGTAGATCATGTGATTTTCAAAAGATCTACTAATTACAAGTTACAACTTTGTTATGTTCGGAGTATTTCTTTAGATCTCTATCGAAGAGTCTAGGAATACAATGTGTAGATTGGCTAAAGGATCAATGTATTAGAAAGCGGGAAGCGGGAGGCGTGCGGATAGCACCCTGTAACCGATTAAGCGGTAGGCGGGCGATTAAGCGGGCGATTTTTGAAAAAGCGGGTGCTTAAATTTTATATATTTTTATACAAAATTGCATGTATGTGTATATAAAAAGTATATTTCTAAGGAACTTTTATACATATCTAATCAGCAAATCAGTAATTAACTAAGTATTCATCAATACTTTACTACTAATCAGTATCTCTAATCACCAAAATCAGCAAGCAGATCAGTAATTGTAAATAACAAACTATGAATTATTGAATTAAAGTAATCACTAAAGTAATACTAACCAATAGTACCAATCATTAATCACTGAAAGCAGCAAGGAAATCCGTAAAACTAATCATGCATTAAAGTATAATAGAGCAATATGATATTTACCTAGATGCATTACAGCAGTACCCAATTATTACAGCTTACACACAAAGTATGCATTCTAAATTAGGACTAGCTATATCATAGAACATTTAATGTATACAAGTTTCATATATTATAGTCAACACTACTTGGACTATGTAATTAATTAATGTTACATGCTTACATTAGGATTTTTAAACAAAAGCGGGAAAAAAGCGGGCAAAAGGCGGAAAAAAAGCGGGAAAAAGCGGGTGAGGCGGGCAAAAAGCGGGCGATTTTGTTCAAAAAGATTAAGCGGGCGATTAGGGGCTAATTTAGGCAGCTGGGGGTCTTGGCCGCTTAAGCGGCCGCCTGGGCCGATTTTTAATTCACTGCTAAGGATAGGGAAAACATACCTAAGAATCAAGAAAAAATAGCCTCGGGAAGTGAGAGATTCAAAGAAAATCATCAAAATACCCAAGATGTAGTAGCAGCAGCCGAAGGAACAAATTTCTCGAAATGCACGTTGTGTTTGTGTACCATTTCTTGAAACTACGGCCCAAACTAGGCTTTTTGCAACAAAATTTGCCCATGCTTAGCAAAATTTCACACATGGGGGGATATATTTCTCAAAATTACGTCCAATTCCATGTGTTTGTGATTCCTTGTCCGATTCTACGTTTTGATGCCCAATTGGAAAAAATTGGAAATTTTGACTTTTCAGTCAAAACTTTGTTCCATGTCGTGTGCTGAGGTGAGCCTCCTCTTTACTCTTCGTATTCCTCTACTTCTTCCCTGCCTAAAATTGTCTCCTTCCTCTACTCCTCCCCTTCTTCTAGTACTTGTCTTTCTCTACTACTACTCATCCTCTATTTAGCACCTTCTTCCTTTACTCCTTCCATGCCTCAACTTGTCTTCTTCTTCCTATAATTTTTCCCCTTCTTGTCTTCTTCTCCCCTTCTTCAAGTACCCTTCTTCTTCCTCTAATACCCCCTTATTATTGTTCCATGTTGTCTTTTTCATTTTCTCCATTCCTTCTTTCTCTAATTCTCTCCTTAATCCCCTCCTGCAGTCACACAGGTGTTCCTTGCAAAGGTTTTGCTTTCCTTTCATGCTACAGCTTGCATTTAACAGTGTTTCTACTTGCTGCTAATTTGTTGCTAGTTACTTGTGTTGCTACTTCGATGGAAATTTGACTTTCACTGCATCTATAACACTTATATCCAAGACACAGTGAGGCCCATATTACAAGGACAATATAAATAACTAATAAACAGACTCTCTAACAAAATTTTCATGGGCGTGATCTCTACACCTTAATAGATCATTTTATGCAATTAAATTTTATATGGGGATAGGTGGGGGTGCTTCATGTGGGAGAAAAGGAGACTTTCCTGTTCCCTGGGGAAATTTCCAAATTTGGGCAAAAAGTTCATTGATTTTGAAATAGCGGCACAGTGGCAAGGTTTCAAAGCAGATGGCGTAGAAATCAAGAATTTTGACAAAATTTTGACGATTTCAACAAAACTTCATACCTTGATAGAAGGTTCAAACCATAGGCTGAATCGCGTAATCGGACCATGGCCGCATACACGACCACACAACCGCATAAAAGGCCTGTTATCCTGATTTTTAGATGGACATATTTCCATTTCTTCTTTTTTACATTTACATTGTATAATAAATTTATATGTTGAGAGGTCTAAGTGGCATCCATGTCTTGGTGAGTGAGTGCACAAATGAACAGAACTGTCAAGTCTGTTAGACTATCACTGACCTACAAACCGACAAGTTACAACTTAGAACTTAAAACTTACAATTGTAAGTTAGAAGCTTACAAGTTATAACTTGTATAAAATGAATGTTAGCATTTAATTAGGTTGCATGGGACATTTATACATAAATCTAAGAAAATGCATTCCTAAAATAGCTTTTTAAGCTATTTTATGTGTAAAAACAAAATATATGTGCAATAATTTTTAGTTTATTGTAAATCTACATACTTTATAGCATTATTTCACATATCTAAACGTTTTCTTTGTAGATCGTGTGATTTTCAAAAGATCTACTAATTACAAGTTACAACTTTGTTATGTTCGGAGTATTTCTTTAGATCTCTATCGAAGAGTCTAGGAATACAAGGTGTAGAACAAATTGAAACAGAAAGTGGATAATACATCAATTTGAAGCAATGTTATTGAATTGAGCGAGGTTAAAATGAGAAAGGACGTGACCAAATTAACATGCGAAGAGGTTTAGAATCTTTACCCACTGCAGAACTGATGGAAACAAAGAATCTATGTAGCCAAATCAAATATGGTTGGGTTGAGGTTTAGATTAAAATGATGACTTAATACGAAATATGGTACCAACAGCTATACAACCAACCATGTTGTATGGGAGTGAATGTTGGGCGTTAAAGAGACAGACTCAAAAAAATGAATACGGTCGAAATGCGTAAGCAGTGATTGATGTGTAACAAGACAAGGAAAGATTGCTTAAGGAATGACTATATCTAGAACAAAGTGGCGTAGCGAGTACTGATGCAAGTTGTATGAACTATGAAGGTCGCCATAGATGGTATGAACATGTGCAATGTTGACCGACTAATGCGCCTATTGGAAGCAATGCTATTATGAAAAGCACAGTTAAAAGAAGAAGAGGTTTTCCTAAATTAGCTTTGTAAGAACTTATAAGAAGAATTATGAATATTTACATTTTGATCAAAATATGACCCATAATAGAGCTGATTGGAAAAGAAGGATCCATGTAGCCGACTCCAACATGGTTGGGATTGAGGCTTAGATGATGATGATGTAATCAAGGAACGAGGTATCCGATTTCGATACCGTTTCGATAGCATGGAAATCGAAATTTATGGAAATTTCGACAGAAATTTCAATAAATGCAACTGTGCCTGTTTCGACGCCAAAATGAATGAATTAATTTATGAAATTTTACAGGTGTGATCTCTACACCTAAATGCATCGTTTTATGCAATAAAATTTTATGTGGGGGTAGGTTAGGGAGGGGGTCCTTCATGTGGGAGGTAAGGGAACTGTCCTGTTTCTTGAGGATTTCGATGAATGATTTCGATGACAAAATGTAGGAATTAAGTTATGCAATTTTGTAAGTATGAGCTATATACATGCATGTACTTGTTCGTGTTATAATATCAAATATTGGATATGTAGGGCATCCCACACATTTTACTTGGGTTTATAGTTTGTTGCTGATATTGACTCAATAGTCAACCATTTCATTGGTCCCAAGAATACTAGTGCAACGTTTCCTAGCTAAATCATCATTTGTTGGTGTGGTTGGCTTCCTAGCACCCTCATTGTCTAATAAATCACCACTAGGATACATGTCATCCACATTGCAGAAACTAAAATAGCATGCATCGCATAAGTATTTAATAATTTGAATAGCAAATATTAGGGAAATGCAATGCAATTATGATATACTATAAGTATATACTATGTATGAGTACTATTTGGTGAAATGACCCCAATCCCCCTTTGCTCCTCTTCAAAAATCAACAATAACAACAAGGATTGCAATTATCGAAAATTTTCATCGAAATTTGACGAAATTCATCGAAATCGTCGAAATTTGGCGAAACTCATTGAAATCATCGAAATCAAAACAGTCGCACGTTTCGGTACCAGATAGCATCGAAATCGAAATTTCGAGCGAAATTTCGATGATTTCGACGAAACCTCATTCCATGGATGTAATATGCTACCATTTAATATATTATTTTGATAGGTGATCGACAAGCATTCACATAAAAACACATTGAACAAGATTTATCTTCATTTTATATCTAATTATTAAACGAAGTTTTATTGTATTTTGTCAAATTTCCCATAATTCTAAATTTTTAACTATTTCAGCTCTCCTGACAAAAATGAAATTCTATATATGTGAAGTATGGTTCTGGTTAAGTCCATTGTTCCCAAAAACAAGTTCTAACAGCAGTATATTACCATGGTGGCAATGGTTTTCATGGTGTTTGTAATATAGGTCAGTGGAATGACAAATGAATGAGGGAAAAAATAACATAATAGCAAATGTTTGACACTAGGTCCATTGGTTGTTAAGTTGAGAGTAGTTTTCTAGACGTGGGATGCAAGAAAATCAAGGTGCCAATGCTTGGAGGGATGTGGCATTGGGCAGTTTAGTCAAGATTCAAGGTTAAGACTCGTTGGGTTAATGATTCATTGGGGCTAGAAGTCACAATTATCCTAGTTAAAAAGATAGCATACACTCCTCAATGTTTGCATGTAGTTGGCAAATTTGTTTACATCACTTAGAGATTATTAACCAAGATCATGTTGCCTCATCTCATCCTCCATTTATGAGACAACTTCCTAGACATGTTGCTCACTTACTATCCAAATGCCTTGGTCAACCATTTAGCAAGAAAGAATATATCCATATTCGATAAATATGGATCTTCTATGTAAGTATTGTTTGTAGGACTTGGTATGTTTTCTAGGAATCTTGAAGAAGGAAGTTTTGTGCTCCAACCACTTTGCCCCTTCAAAAATACAGTAATGGGGAACCGACTCACTAATAACACGAATACATAATCAAATGTATATGCTAACAAATACGTAGGGCCTGTAATAATAATAATTCAAACTCAAACAATAAGGACTTGGCAACTGCATAGAGTCGCCTAATTCATAACATGAGCAAATAACAAACTTAAATAAAAAAGGGTAAAATTTGAGACACAATGAAATCACTAGAACTAACTAGTATGCCCATGTAATGAAAAAAAAAATCGAAATTGACCAATCAACTATTGATCCACTGACTCAGGCCCGACATGACAAGTCTGATGATGAGCCAAATATACTAGTTGCCCTATTTCAGCTCCCAGCTAGAAAGACAAGCCTCAGGCGAGTTACGTGGTGACTCACAAGTAACGACTAGGTTGTCAGTTTGTCACAGGGAAAGGCGTGACCAACCAAGAATGCAAACATGGTGACAATCATATTTGTTGTTTGTTGAGATTTCATTCATATCCGTAAAATTGTTTATTATATCATGCTAATGTCACGGGTTGAACCGGTCTAAGCACCATTTGAACCAACGAACCCACCTCACCGGTTTTCTCAATTGTTCAATTTTGAAACCATGTCTACAAGGTTTGTAACAGTGAATTTTAGGACCTTAGTTTTTAATAAATTTAGCCACCTATGTTGTTTAAGGGTTTTGGTTATCCTTATGAATGTTAGACTGCATCTCGTAGGATTCCAAAATACCAATATAAATTTTGAATATTTGTATATGAGGCATATATAGCCATTCAATATATGTATAAGCTAGGGGAAATCACCTGAAAATTATAAAACAAAAGTTATAAGGCACCCAGCCTTTCCACCTTGACAAGTATGATTAGATATCTACACTTATGGTTGCCTTTGTGTGGAATTTCACTCTTTTGTGATGCATGTTTAATTAAGGTTTGACTAAAACCAAACTCAACAAAGTTGTAGTTTTCTAGCTGAGGCCGCCAGCGCATTAGTAGAAAAAACATTAACTTTAGCATTGCTTATTCGCTTAATGTAGAATTGCAGATATCCCTAGTGTATAAATACTTAGTCATTGATACGCATTCCTTGCACATGCAAAAACAGAGCAATTAGAGTGATTACTTCGACGATATTCACATCAGTCGTCAACAATTCTAACATGTTGGAGTACTCCTAAACATGGTTGTATATGTGGCCAGGCGTTCCAGGAGGACGCCCAGACAGCCTAGGCGCCCATGCGGAGGCCCAGGCATTTCTATATATTTTTTATTTTAACAGATTTGTGTAAAATTTCTGAAAAATACAATACTTACACATAAATATACATGATAAATATGCAAACAATGTGCTAGCATCGTATGAAGAAAGCAAAAAAATCATTAGATATGGATTGAATTATGGAAGTTTTACCTAAACAAAATTGATATAGAAATCAGAAAGCTAAACATGTATTATGTTTGTAGCCAAAACATGTATAATACTATTATGTAGAATTTAGGCTAAATCAAAACTAACAAGACCTAAACTAGAACTGATTGGCCCTGATTTGAACTCATTTGATCCAAATTTGATCAAATTTGACCTATTTTACCCTAATTTTTGCCTAAACCAAACCTAATTTTGTATACCACTAATCAATCCCAATTACCATAAATTTTTCATATAATCACCTAAATGAGACAAAATTCGGCCAACTAAGACTGAGTCGTCCAATTTAGAACAATTTCCCCCCAATCGTACTTGTTTCCCCTAAATTAGACCTAATGTGCCCAATTTTGACATGATTTGGCCTAAATAAAACCTAATTTTGTATATTATGATCCAATCAGACCTAATTTCCCCAAATTTTCCCTATATTGACTTGAACTATCTAATTTGGCAAATTAGACCTAATCTCACCATATCATATTTCCCCAAAATCAGACTTGTTTTCCCCAAATCAGACCTAATCTGCTCAAATTTGACATAATTTGGCCTAAAATCAAATCTAATTTGCACAACATGACCAAATAAAACCTAACTAACCCTAAATTTCCCTATGTTGATCTAAACGAGGCCTTGCATGACCAAATCAGACCTAATTTCCCCAAATTAGACCTAATTCCCCCAAATCATGCATGTTTTCCCCCAAATCAGACCTAATTTACCCTAAATTGACCCCATTTGGGATAAATCAGACCCAATTTAACCATAAAATGACTCAATTTGATCAAATTCAGATCTAATTTATGCTAAATTAGCCTTGAATTGGCTTAATTTGGGCCTCAAAAGGCCTTAGGCAACAGCTTAAGTCAATTAGGGGGTTGGGCGCCCAGTTTGAGGCAGGCTGACTTAAGACTAGGCACCTAGGCACCGCCCAGGCGGACGCCTGTATAACACAGCTCCTAAATTGTTACCACGGTAACATAAGGCATATGCGCAAGAAGGTTCTTCCCTAGGAAGCACGGACACTTCTGGACAACCCCCATGTCCGTGTCGAGCACGTTTTGGACGCGGACACTTCTCGGACACGGCCCAAAACGTTTTGGACACGGCTGGGACGTGTCCAGTTCATTTTGGTCTTTTTCTGCACCTTGGACACAGCTGGACACTGCCCAGACACTTCTTGGACACATCACTGCAGTCGTTGATGCTGCAATCGAGCCTATTTCAGAGTGCAATTGTTGAACATACAGCTATTGTTTATGCCTTATTACAGAGAAAATGTTTCATAGAGCTGAGATCTAATCACAAATTCACAATTACAAACAAATCTGTTGGAAAGAACCATTATGTAAAGTCTAAGCTGAATCAAATACTATGAATCAAATTATAATCTAATAAGTTGGTTAATGGGTAATACAAACTCATATATATATTCTGTAATCTAATATATTTAAAAAAATCACACGTTTAGTTTTCTACTTCATATTGTTTCTACTACACACGAGGACACCTCTTTATGCATAAAGATTATACATACATAGATACATTAATCTGGATAAATTTTAAAAATAAATTCCATTTCATAAATCATACACTCACATATGTATATATTAAAAATATGTTTTCCACTCATCCAATGCCGTGTCTGTGTCCTACATTTTAGAAATTTTCCGTGTCCCGTGTCCGTGTCCGTGTCCCGTGTCCGTGTCCGTGTCCGTGTCCGTGTCAGTATCCGTGTCGGGCTTCTTTGGTTCTTCCAAATCATAATCTTATGTAAAATTTTGGATGAGGTCGCGTTAGTTGAGCCATTGTTGATCTCAAAATTGGGACCAAGTTCGGTTCCCTACAGCTTATGAAGAAACTGACAATTGACAGAGAGAGATAAACACTGACCTTGGCGACATTGTTGAGTGTTACATTCAAGTAAATCGCAGTCCGAACAGGAAAAACAACCACCTGGATGAGAAAAAAATTTGTCTTCTTCACCAAGTCGCTGTTCAAATACAACCGATGGGGTGAGAGAAGAGCCGCAGACCTGTCTGAGGACAAGGACACACCCGACTGTGATGTCCCTGAAGCAGTTGTCATCAACAGGCTTGCTGTGCACAAATGCCCCGATTGATCCTGTAGGATCCTTGAGGAGATGGACAGTATCATTGATTTTTTTTTCATAGATGATAGAAAAAAGAACAGATAGATAGCATTCTATTGGGTAAGGCTGTCCTTATGAATCTAAATTAAATAAGGCGCGGTACCTTGAGAGTTGCGTAAAAGCCGCCTAAGCCATTGGGCTTGCAGGAACTTATAATACCAACAACCTATAAACCAATGGCATGAACAAAGAACTGACAGAGTTAGTAAACTAGCGACCATAAAAGACATCGGATTTATATTTTGAGACATCGTTGACAGTCATTCGATTGTAGATGATTTCCTCTTAAGCGTGCAAATGTTGCAGACGGCTGTATAAAGTATATATCATAGAGTACAAGGCTTAGCAACTGAACAACAGCAGAGCTAGATTTTCCTAAGATAACAGGAGATGTTCAGAAAACCGCGTGTCGGCACCTGGTCTACTCGGTAAGCGGTATTGTCAGCAGGCGCCTTGATGGAGCTTATTGGGCATGTATTCGAGCAAGCCCCTCCTCGTTCGCCTGAAAAGTCAAAAATTAACAGTCGGAATGACAAACTATCATCCCCACCCCTATGAGGAACCAAACGAGAATAACAGTAAACCTAAGCGCACATTGAGGTTATTCATTACATTATACTGGAAGAAGGTAAATACAGAATCCGTACCCAGAAAGTCCATGGCCGAAATCCAGGGCCCCGTTTCAAACTCCTCACCACCAGCCGTATCCCCGAAACATCCCTCGTCGTCCCTATCCGTCGCCTGCTCTCCTCCAATCCGGCGCTCCTCGTACCATTCCGCGGCTGCGAGCTCCCTCTGCATCCTGGCTTGGACTTCTCCCGCGGGCCCTGGGATGCGCCGGCAGCGACTCGGCGGGGCAGCGGGTCTTGAATGCCCGGATGTTTCGGGTTCCGGAACCTGGACTCGGGGCGGAGAGACTGGTGGGGGTTTAGAGTTGGAAGGGGAAGGGCGGGACTGAGAGGACGTGCAGCCGCGGAGGAATGGAGATGGGGCCGGAGTGGCGTCGTTGCTGTCGTTAATGTTGCTTTTGATGTTGGCGGGAGTGGGAAACACAGGAAGGGAGAGAAGAGATAGGAGATCGGAGTCGTCGACGTCAGCGTCGTCCCACTCGTCCATCTGCTCCCCGACGAGCCTTGGGAACTCGTTGGGAAAAGTTCTGCAAATTTGGATGGTTGGGGCTTTTGGGAGGCGGGAATGGAGTAAGCCCAAGTAGGGCTTAGTTCCTACAGGTTCAATTTAAAAGAGTGAGGGAGAGGATGTGAGGAAACTAAAAGAAGGTAGTGTGAGTTTATTTTATTAATAATAGTAATACAGATCTTCCTAAAAGGTAATCCATCTCTGCAAACCCAGTCTCTCCCATAATCTTCCTCTCCCCACACTCTCTCATCCCCGAATGAAATGAATTCTCGTCAGATTCCATGATCTTCCTAAAAGGTAATCCATTTCTGCAAACCCAGTCTCTCACATAATCTTCCTCTCCCCACACTCTCTCATCCCCTAATGAAATACAATTGGTTGATCCGTTGCCAAGTTGTAGTGGTGGTTATGGTGTGTCTTCTTCTACATACAAACAAAGCATTTGCACAACCCGGCAAGAGAACAAACATCAAATCATGATGGACTATTATCCTCTTTACATATTCTGCAATTTATATAGGTAGGACAAATGCAAGGAGTGAGAGCCGATTAGGGATCCACTCATTATTTTTATTTTGAAAAATAAACTAAGCTACCCCAACATAATAATTCAATAAAAGAGAGAGATGCATAGTACTTCTCAAAATTGTACAGACATAGAGAAGAGACAGTTATAACAGTGAAAATATAAACTAAGCTATTATAAACTTTAAAATTTGATCATCAACTTGGTCCATAAGGACATCAAAGGAGAACACAAAGAAACTAGTAGTACTAGACATGTCGGATACAGGGGGCAACCAAGACATCTCATAAGTCTCTCCACAAACTACTCTTCAACACAAGCTATTCAAATCCCTTATCGTCGAGCTCTTGGTCAATATATAGCTCCACCTTCGGGTGGATGGGGAATGACACCCATAAAGTTATAAGGAAAAGGTATGCTTCATAATTTATTGTATAAGTGCATAAACCACAATATTTAGCCATTATAAAGAATTTTCGTACAAAGGACAATGATTTCATACAAGAGGGGATGTAGGTAACTATGTAAGTTCAACAAAAATTCACCAAAAGAATGAGGACTTTGTTTCACAAAAGCTATAGTGGAATTTAAAGAATCTTTCCAATGAATCATTATATAATTACATACTTGTGAACTAAATGTATCTGAAGTAGCTTTAAGACATCATTGAATCATTAGCCAAAAATGGGTGCAGAAAGTGCGCCATGGCATAAATAGCATGCCCTGATACTTAAGGGAGTGGAGATAACACATGTTAGGCAGAGAAAACACATCCTAAAATAAAAAATGGTTGGAAAGATCACAGCTTGGATGGAGATATGACGGCCTAATATATGGTTATAATAGTAATAGATAAGAATAGTCAAATTGCCACGCACACATAACAGAGTGGCAAGGCAATTTTGCTTAATTGATATCACATTCAAAAGATGTCCAAAATATTCAATGAATGTGTGGTAGAGGGGTCATAACCCAAATCAACATGAATATCATAGCACTCACAAGGTGGATCAAAAGATTGCAACATGTAAATCAACAAAGTTTGGATAATGCATCACAAGAGAATAGATTCAAGAATATGTCTCATTAAGGAAATTAAATATTAGTCATTTCAATGACTAATTGAAATAAGGGAATTACACATGCCTCACAATTAGTCTAGATATCTTAAAAGTATTACTAAGGTTCAAATTCAGGCCTTTAGGTACCTAATTGTAATATAGATTCATTATGTCTAATAATGACTTACATAATTAACTAAAGCCCTAGAAAATGCCTTTTCAGAAATTATGAATTAGACTCTAAAAATCATACCAATAAACCAAGCAAGGTTTTCTTATTTCAAAAACCTATATGTTTGTATTTTTCTGATAAGCCTATAATTAGTCATGTGTTTTTCAAGTCAACTAAATTTCTATATACTTTTATTAGAAAAATAATAAAAACAAATGATCAATATGACCTCACATCGATTATGAACTAGTTGGATATGAAATGGCATATCTATCACTGCCCACGAATGAAAATTTGTAGTCGTTATAAACAAGGGTTAAATTTGTAGTCGTTATAAACAAGGGTTAAATTGCACTTGTACCATTGAGTTAAAAGCCCTAAGTTGGTTGGCCACTGATGGTAGGGGAGGAAATTCATTGGGTCCCCTTCCTCTCTTCCATTGCATGGCTTCTCAATATAATTGGAGCTCAACCTCGAGAAGTGTGATCTCACTCTCGATCTCCTTGCCAGTTGGAGACTAGCTCAATGGTCATGTGGGTCACGGCGGATCAACGAGCCCCAAATAAAGTCCAAAGTGTTGGAGCGGGGAGGAGATATCTTCTATGAGGGTACAAGGAGAATAATATTGAAAAGCCAAATTAGTGAAATGCATGTGAAAGTGAAAGAAGAAACAAGGAGAGGGGAGTATGGGGTGCTAACCATGAAGGTGATTGAGTTGGCAACATGATTTATTTGGTGATGAGGTGATTTACATATAAGGTAGTAGACCTTAGTGAGACCATTTGCTAAACTCCTAGACAATTGACTAAAGTAAGTAAAAGCTAAGGGAACACTAGAGATCTCTAGGTGGTTAGAAAATAATGTGGAATGGGTTTCATGGGGGAGTCAAGTAGTTTGTAAATAACAAGAGTGGAGCAACTAGTGTTAGCATTTGACGTTTCATGAATTCATCACCACTCATCATGAGTAAAGGTCCAAAAGAAACATAAGAGAAATGGAAATGGGTTGGCAATAGAATCATGTAAAAATATTAACCACGAGAGAAATTAGAATCAAAAGAATCAAATCACGGAGGCATTCTATTGGCACAAAGTGGAAGAAGCAGACAATCTTCCAAATGTTGGATCAGATGGATGAGGGGTGCATGATGTCTGATCATGGGTCTTCACACAAAAAGGAGCCATTTCATCGTGATAGACAAAATAAGTTGAAACCTTAAAGAAATATCAATGTTGTAATCTATTAAACAATTAAAACTGAGATCTAATATGTATTTTTTTCTTAACTTGATTTGAGGGAGTAAGTGACATCCAATTATACTAGAAAATTGGTAGGTACACTAACTAGGGTGTGAGAAATGTGAATATAACCGCAATTATATATTATGGAAACATTTGGTATTACATTTCCTTACTTGTACATTATGTATTCAGTTAGAGCATTCATTCCTATTAATTAATCGAGTGTGGTACAATATATCGCATTTTTTTCCTTTTTCCTTCATCCTTCAACTCTAGGAAGATCCTAGAGTGTCAAATTAGACTTGAAGCTTGTTAGTTAACATATTTGTACATTAAACCCTACTAGTGAATTTATTTGGTTAAGTTATCCTAAAAATTCACATATATATGGTATTTTTAAATTCATGATATTATTTTACTCAAACTAATCATAACATATTCTATGTCAAGGAAAAGGAACTTAGCATTATTATAATGGAAAAGGGCATAAGAAAAATTGAGGGATAAGTGAGGTGCCTAAATTTGGGTATGTTAAAATAATGATGTTATTAGAGGTTGCTTCTACCATCAGTGTTTTCTCTAATCTTCACTTCGTGGTGTCATCATTGATTTTGCCAATCCACAAATAATGTTCATAATTTATATAGCCTTTCCCACTTTTGCATGCATTTTCAATCCAATTTCTATCTCAAGTTGCCTCTAACCATACTAGATTTGTCACTTTATAGCATTCTTTACTCGTTCCATGTTTGTGATCACATGTACATTATGTTGATGAGGAAATTGGGTTAATTTGATCACAATCCAACCTAATTTTTATTCCCAAGAGATTGCACAACCTTCAAGACATTTTTGAAGTTTCTAACATAAACACGTCGTGTGGTTGATCCAACATGTCGCATCAGCTGCAGGCAGAAACACTCTCGCTCTGATAAGCAGCAACGTGGCGTGTCGACCATCTGACACGGTGTGTCCGTTCATTCCAAGAATTTGTCAAAGTCCCTGCCTAGAAACAACACATGTCTTAATTACACACATAGTGTCCTCACAATTTAGGAGTAAATGTAACAAAACAACATGACATGTCTTAAATACACATGGTGTGCTTAGTGAATTTGGACTTGCCCAGATGTTCTCAACTAGTAGAAACATGATGTGTGATGTGTGTCCAACTGACACGATGTGCAACCTTCACACATGGTAATTTACTAAGGGTGGCAATCGAGTTCAGGTTCAATGGGTTTTATTTCAGGTCACTTCGGGTCAACACTTTTTGGCTAGACCTTAAACTTGCAAAAGATGGATTTTCAGGTCCAAACCCTTGGCCCTAACCCAACCCACAAATAATTTCAGGTCTGAACCGTAAATCCAGTACTAAGATAATAATTCCAAAAAAATGTTAGATTAGTCTAATCATTGATAATTTCCAAGTGTATTTAAAAAATTTCATTGTGATAAACTTACAATGTGATTGAGAAACACATATAAAGTCTATTGCAGTTTGTTCGAGTGTTTTAAACACAAACTCATAATATAAGTAGTATAATAAATCATACAAATCAATACAAAATCATGTAAAATTGCCAAAATAAACTTTATGATTGATGGATTAGTAATTTAACTAACTAATGGGTGTCCTAAAATATAGTGTTTGTAATTTTATTTGAAAATATAATTCAGAATTTCAGGTCAATCGGGTCAATTCGGGTCTAAAGTCCAAACCTAGACCCGACCTTAAATTAATTTTGGGTTTGGGTCAATTTCAGGTCGGGTCAAAAAACCTTAGACCCTAAACTTGCTCACAATATTATGTTTGGGTCGGGTCTTGTTTCGTCAACCCTAGTTTTACCTTCAATTTTTTAGAGTGACATGCCATGTCGCCGATGATTTTTGCAAAGTTTTAAGAGAGATTGTCCCTTATTTTGAAAGACAAGTGGACTCTTTTAGGATGGTTATCACTCGTCATTTAAAGAGCTTTTCACCAAAGAACAAATTAGAGAAGAAGGAGGCCGATTTTGGAGAAGACGAGGTGGTTACTCAAGAGAGAACATCTTATCTACTCAGTTTCTCTTCAATGACTACAATAAAGGCATCCAATCTCCATTCCAAAACCTCAGAAGAGAAGGCGGCCAGAGTAGGAGCAGTGGTAAGGAGGAAACTTTGTCTTCTAGATGAAGTTCTTCCCTTGTTTCTTTTCTTCCACGGATTTCTGTATTCTTTCACTTATGTAGTCATGTTTAGCTTCATGATTCTTCAGTTAAACATGTATTTTACCACCACGTGCAAGTAGAATCATGTTATTGGGTATGGGAGAGTAAATTTGGTGTCATAGATTATGTGAACTCAAATTTCATTCTTAATACTAGTGGTCTACTGTTCTCAAATTGCATCAGAGCTTCAACTACTTGCTTGCTTGACTATTCATCTCATTTTCTTGCTTTACGCTTCTAATATAATATGCAAGGATGTATCTAGGAGTAGGGAGATGTGGTCTTGGAAACACTTCCTTGACGATGGGAGTGGTTGGGAATGTGTTAAGAAATCAAGGTTTGTAGTTTGAAACAAAGCATATGCACGAGAGTGCTATGTGGAATTAGAACTATCTCATATAACTATGAGGTATATGAGACACTAACCTCCTTTATGCTCAACTAGTATGTTAGATTTTTGTTGTTATACAATGTTGTGATATGGAAGTGAAATCTCATTCCCAAGACTCATTAAATCTAGTTTAAATCTTCATTTGAAGGACTTGTGTTTACTTACTTTATTCCTTTTATATTAGTTTAACCTAATCATTCAAACTTGAGTAAATGCTCTAAATTGTTGAACTTTAACATTCTTGCACCTAACTATCATAGCCCCTTATAGATACGACCTTGACTACATTCAATTATTTTATTTTCCAATTTTGTTGTGTAACTCATTCATCTTATTTATTTACAGGATTGTATGTGGCATTCCAAAAGGGGTCTTGAACCATCCATATTTCTAGACCTAGAAATTGAATGCAACATTCAACAACCATAGGAGATCAAGAAGGAGTGAAAAATCCTCGAAAGTGGAGAATTAACAACCATCGTCACCCCCATTCAACACATTAATCCTAGCCACCATCTTCACCTGATCACTAAGAGTTGATCATGGAGGATGACAAATCACTAAAGAATTTTGTTGTACCTGCTACCACCAACATATGTGGAGCTATTGATCATCCAATTATTGAGGCTAATAGCTTATCTACCAGCCCCACTATTATGTAGATGATCCAACATAATAGGTTTGGAGGAGCTCCTATGGAATATACAGATCTTCACATAGATGAGTTTTTACTTTACAGGAACACCTTCAAGATAATTGATGTTCCTACTATTGGGATACACCTACTATTGTTTCTGTGCACCTTGAGTGTGAGAACCCATTACACTAAATGAGATTAATCAAAACATAAAACACAATCAATAACTAATTAATCACATACCCAAAAATATCAGCAAATTAAAACTGATTTCAACATCAACACTCACTCAAAAACATTTGCATAAGATCTCAACATCTTTCTTGTATCCATACTATGCCAAGAATTTGATACAAATTGTTCTATCATCTTAGCCACCACATATATACACAGGAAAACAATATTCATATATGCCACACAAACAAACATTAATATGCTAACAAAAGTCTTATTTGTTTGAAACACCATATACAAACTTTTTCTCGCCCGAACCTGAGAGTACATGGACGACTCTAGGACACACTAGATGTCTAATCAACTTTCTCAAAGATTCATTACTATAGTTCCTCTTTGCTGCCACATGTTTGTTTCCGTCACTTCTGATTACCCAAAAAAATGTGGCAAACCACAAGGGTGAGACCCATGTCCCAGCAAGAGATATAACCTCCAACAATGATTATTGATTACAACATTTTTAAGTAATTAAACAGTTAAGCAGTTTAATTAGATATAACAAATAAGCTCAGCAGCACTGATGATTAACAAAGTACATAAATGAGCAGATAATAACTATCATCATTAGCCATACTATCATCCTTTATCTTGTTGACAATATAAGCAATTCAGTAGCATATGCATATATAGCATCATGAGCAAGTCTTGTAACATAAAATCTCTATCATTATGAATAAGTCTAGCCACATAAGTATTGCTAACAACATTATCATGTCTAATAGGTTGAACATATCAACATCATAAAAAAGAGAGCTAATAACATAAGCACAATTATCTGGATAAGCATGATTTGCAGTATATGCATCTCTAGTTACAAATGCATGGCTAGCATGTTGAACATAACTGACAACATGAGATAGCTAGCATCATGATTATAATCAACAGTAGCAATATAGTTATCAATATAATCATGGCTACTGTATGTATACATCTACAATCTTAAGCATATCTACAACATAAGTATATCTACTATCTCTTAATTGCACTAAGCATCATCTTTATGTAAAGAGAAACAACAAGGGTTATCATCCAATGTGAAACGTTGTGTTTAACCCTAAACAAATATGCTACATGGTTGTATTACATCTTTTATTACGCCCTGGGGAATTTGAATCATACCATTCAAAGTTCAACCGACCCCTACGAAGAGCTATTTGGTTCCGTACAAGATCTAGGAGTGTCGGTATCCTAAGATCTCTTCCCCTCAGTTAGTACAAGTAAAAAGACAGTGACATATCAGTCAAAGCTACCACCGCATTGACATATAGTCAAGCTGATAACCACTAGTCCGACCTTGGTACAGGTCACGACAATATAAAATAGGGTATTCAAACCCAATCACTGAGGTACAACTGCAATTATCCTCTAATCACATCATATTATAATCATCGAGATACGACCGCAGCCATTCTCAATCACATCATATGTATGAGGCAAGACCATAGCCAGCCTCCAAAATCTACATTGTGGATGATAAGGATATATCCTCAACTTGCCACCCCCACATACTCAACAATATGCACTCCAAGTTTCCCTTAGGAATACTTGTTTCACCATCCAACAAGTTCTGACACTGAAGATGGTTCTACGACACATGGCACTACATGATTAGAGTTGCACTTGATTAGTTATTCCAATTGGGTGAATTAAGGCTGCATCAAACAAGTGGACATACAAACCCTAATTCACTTCTAGCAAGCATATAAATATCAAAACTTGAAAAGATATAAAACGTATGAAATATAATTTCTCATCTCAACATCACATGGTACTATTCACTTGCCATTCATGAGACTACACTTTGTCATATTATCACAAGATATAAATCCTTTTCACAATATCACAGGGTATCAACATAAGAGGATTACACCTCTTTCAGGGCTCAACCATGTCCAAAGGTCATTAAGACCATCATACTATTTCGTGTAAGATCATCATTATCTTTCCATGCCTTATAACAAGGCTCAACAACATCACTTACATATAATACACTAGATCAGTACAATCTTGCATTAATGAGCTAGGAGATATTCATAAACAATCATAGTAGGGTTATATTAACATTAAGAACATTCCTTTATTACATAAACATGTAAGGAATCTAGATATGATTAACACTCATCATATTCACAATGCACATGTTCAGCATAAGAAAGTATCAACCATGTGGCTATGATAACCACCAATTAACACATTAAGGTTATGATCATGTTAAGGAGGTTATTACACCATCATTCCATCATATAAGAATGTTGAACATGAATACTCATCTTTATCCAATTGCATTAGAGTTAGGTTCAACATGATAAATTGTATCAATGTTACTAATCAGCACTCATAGCCAAACCCTAACTCACGACATCCCCATTGGATCATGGATGCATAAGGTGAAGCATCACCATCACATTCCATACTATTCTCAAGTATGAACCCACACATAAATAGAGGTGTAACCATCAGGTTATAGCATACTAGGGTTTCAACAATAACAGAGTACTCCATGATTGTATTAGTCATTCAAGGACTATTCATACCCAATTACCATCATTTAGTTATATTAAAGCTAGGTATAACAAGCTATACCTCATTAGGGTTACATATCAACACAATATGGTTATCATACCTTCTATTAATATGAGTGAATAGGTAATACTAACTTATTAAGGGTAACCCTCCATTTGTTCCATCATCATTCAACCCATATCGCCATACCACAATGTCACCCAGAACCATTATATGTTTAAAAGGTAAGACTATTGGTTGTTTACATAAGTAAACACTTTGGATAAACCACCTATGAAGTCCTTGATTTGTGATCTCAAAAGAGTCACCATATAACCCTAGACATCCCTTGATAATCAACACAAAAAGTTCCATTGAGAGTAGGGTAAAACCCACAATCGACTGTTCAGTTAAAACAAGCTATCCATTGTCAACAAGTAAGCTCCTTAAGTTGATCATATAAAGGAAACCATCTAAATCACATTATTAGGACTAAAATATTACATTACCCATCATTCTACCTTAATGGAGGAATAAATAGTAGATCTCGACCATTGGGTCAAGTTCATATGTTAAAACCATCAATTACAATATAGGTTTAGCCATTGCATCAAGTGACCCAAGAAACCATTGGTATAAGGCTTAATTGATGCTAAAACTATATGATTAACTCACCATAGATTGTAGAGACCTGATCCACCATCATTAGTGATCATTAAATCACTATAGGTTGTTAGATCAACACTATATTCATTAATCAACATCAAATATTAAGCTAATGTCATCATTGATTGATATCATCAGTAGGGTACTTAATGGTTGATCATTATACTTCTAATTGATCCAGAACCTGACCTAAGGGGGTGACCATAGGTTGTCACCATCATTTGATACCCTTTATCACGACCATGGGTTGTTATGAAGACAACACCATAGGGTTGTTGCAATGGTACCATCATCAGGTCATGGTTTATAGAAGAAATCAACTTTAAACCCTAAAATTTACCATTGTTTGATAGGTGCTTAGTACCATAGGTTGTCAAACCAACCTGATCCAAGTCAAATTATACCTTATTAATAATGTACACATTATCACAGGTTCATCTAGAACTGAAATCAGAACATGGAACATTATAAAAATTGAAATCCAAGTCAAGCATTGCTTTTTAGTGCATGAATCATCATTTTCAAGCAAGAATATGATCTAGAAAGCTTATGGTAAGCAATAAACGTGGAGCAAGTTATAAAACTTGCCTCTAATGAGAAGATAAAATCCCACATAGAAGAAATCTCGAGCAGTTAGGGTATAAAATCTAAGAGTAAGCTATGAATTCATCCATCTAGCACCTTTCTTCATCAAATGAGCAAACCCTAAGCATAAGGAGCAAGAAAGGTAGGGTTTTAGAGCTTTAGAGAAATTTCTACCATGGAACAACAAGGTTTTGACCTAGAGAAAGCTAGGAGGAAGGATAAAGAATAAATATACGGAGGAAAGAAGGGAATTCTTACACTTTTAGGTCAAGATCACTAGAAGGAAGCCTTTTCAACCCTAAAATGAAGTCAATTTCAACCTTAGAGCATTTCTCCAAGAAGATCCCCACTTTCTTCTTCCTTGGGAAGAAAAATTCGCAGATGAACAGAGGGATAATGAGTTTGGGAGAAGGAGGGAGGTGGTGGAGAGAAAATGGCTCGTTTTGGTGCTTGGGGATAAGTATATGACACTTTAAGATAAAGAAAAGGAAAAAGTTGAAGTTCTAGTATCTATCCAAGTGTCCATGGCCTTAATTTATTAAGAATATACAAGCACACACACAAGAAGCTCCCCCAACATGTGTATAGACATGCTTAGATTTACTTTTTCGAATTTTGCAGCCAATCAAATAATTCATTAGTTGATAGCTACCAAAGGTAGCTCATCTGTGAAGGGGAAAACCCTAAAATACCCTTAGAGCAAATACCTTCAAACCAATGTTTAAATAGGTTCCCCATGGATCAAAAAGCTCAAGAATGATTATATAATATCCAAGGAATATAATTCAAGTGATAAATTGCAAAGAAAACCTCTCAATTGGGTAAATTGCATAAAAGTCCAAAATATGCATAAAATTGCATAACTTGCTTAAACAGTGTCCACTTTGGAACAAATTGAAAATTAAGCTTGTATTATGATTTAAAATCATATCACAAGGTTATATTAGGGTTCTAAGCATTAAATTATGACAATTAAGCTTGTTCAACTCATTAAGAAAGTTTAGGGGTCTTACTACTATAAACCCCTAATAGGGATTTTGCCCCCAAAATCCAAGGTAAACAAAGATGGGTACTTCCTTTACACCTCATCCTATTACCTTCACATGGTTACTTTCATATCGTGGTGATGTCACATCATTCATACATATCTCATCTTGGGTCAGCACAAAAAAACCCCACATAAGAAGACATTTGCAAATATGGAACATAGAAACTTGTTGTGCCACATGTACAAATATAATAGTAACTTTCAACTTTGGGACTCAATTGTCGTCTTGAACTATTATATATGTTGTATCACACATCACTTAGAGGCCACACTCACTGGATCTTACCAAACATAAAACATCAGGTATCTATTATCATATGCAACTTTACAAGGTTTCATCTCTATGCTCCTTTAATGGTTGTTGTAATCAACAACTCAATCAACCATGTAGGCACCCCCTAGTTTTCAAGAAACTATGAGGAATATGTTTTTAGAGGATTCTCCAATCATATCAATGGTGGACTGACCATCTATTTGGTTGAAGAATCATATACTTGTATATAACTGTTAACAAATATAACTTCCTGATTGACCTTGTTAGGGGTGGAGCAACGACATTGTCTTCATCTTATCAGGACTCATATAACATACTTAACAGAGGTATCATACTCTTAGAGGATACCATAGTCAACCCCCAACTCACTCTTGTTAACTTGTCTCATAACAATTGCTACTTCGGCAACCCTAAGGTTTTTGAAGAAATATTGATCATATTTTTGACCATATTTGAAATAGTTTGACATGTCACCATTCAAAGCTAGATATAACTTGTATGAGATGTCTGGAACACTCTGTTCCTCATATTTATAAATTCTATCTGTACATCGGTTAGTCTATAGGACATAACTCTAAACTCATCATGTTCATGTGAATTATGTCATTCAATCTAAATCTTATGCATTGATATTTGATCATAGGTTTATCTTAAAGGAACATTGTATCACATATCTATTGACCAATAAACCTTATATCCTTGATAGTGGCCTTGTCCAAATATTACTAAACCATACACAACATTATAGAATAACTTTTTTTTCCTTCCTAACAACATTTAAAGGGTCATCATCAACTCTCTCTCTCTAAGGGAGAGGAATACTTGTTATGTTCATTTAATAAACATCTCCAACCTTCACATACTTCCATACTATTGACACATCTTGGATACTAGGATTCATTACCTTGGTATCCACCTCATGTGATATAAGGAACTCACATCCTTATCTCATCTAGTTTTACCAACATAATAAATTTAAAAACATATAAGAAGAGTCTCCCAAATTATTGGAAGGCTCAAAAGCAAACTCATCACAAACTTTATGATCTTGGAGCCATAGTCCAAGCAACCTTATGCTATAATAAGTGATCCACCTTCATGTTTGTAGTGAATCCACACGTACCAAGTGGCAATGATCCACTTGAAATTTGTTCCCTAGAAAGGAAAGACACAAAGGGAAACACACTTCCCATACCATAATAGTATTTTTCAAGGGTTACTAGCAAAAAGGTAACCAATTATATTTTCATTATGCAGGTTACAACTTCTTATGTATCATTTTACCTTTTTCATTTTGGGTTCCTTGCCATTAGCATAGGAATCATCATGATTAACATATCTCATTACTCCTTCCTTGATGACTATTTATCACACTTGGGTATGTTCTTTTATTTTATTATATTTTTCAACCACTTATCAACAAGTAAATCATCATATTCTTCATTTTCTTCATTAAACATGGATCATCTCTTAATTTATTTCACATGCCATGCTGATTTTTCATTAACACTTTCTTAGACACATAGGTTGGTCTGAGATTAACTCAGGTTCCACCTTATTTCTTTGTCATTGTTCTCATTTATCTTCTCATTTTATACTTATAATTGGATTTATCTCCATCTTATGTGGATTTCATACCTTGAATCACTTTATAAGCATAGAATTATCTGTCTTTTACTTTATTATCTTCGTGAATCACATATTCAAGAACTCCTCTTTTTCTTATTTGTATTCAGATTTAGATACCATGGTGTTGTATCTTTCTCTTATAGTTACCAAACATCCAAGTTTTGATAGATAATGATGCAATTCCCATCTTCTTTAAGATAGGATTGAGACATTCACACCATGATTTGTTATTCATTATGCTCTTTAGATTGTCTCAAAATGACTACTTGATCAGAGTAATAAGAAAGATAACAATCTAAGGGTTTGATACTTACCTTTTCTTCAATAATTGAATACCTGGCCAGGGCACCCAAATATTGATATTAGGAAGTATGCACCATATTTTTATGTCATATTCCTAACTTAGACATCATCCTAGTCCTAATTCCTAGTGTCCCTGTAGACTCAGTGAACCTAAAGCTTTGATACCAACTTGTGAGAACCCGTTACACTAAATGAGATTACTCAAGACATAAAACACAATCAATCACTAATTAATCACATACCCAAAAATATGGGTAAATTAAAACTGATTTCAACATCAACACCCACTCAAAAACATTTCCATAAGATCCCAACATCTTTCTTGTATCCATACTATGCCAAGAATTTGATACAAATTGTTCTATCATCTTAGCCACCACATATATACACAGGAGAACAATATTCATATATGCCGCACAAACAAACATTAATATGCTAACAAAAGTCTGATTTGTTTGAAACACCATATACAAACTTTTTCTCGCCCAAACCTGAGAGTACAAGGATGACTCTAGGACATACTAGATGTCTAATCAACTTTCTCAAAGATCCATTACTATAGTTCCTCTTTGCTACCACATGTTTGTTTCTGTCACTTCTGATTACCAAAAAAATGTGGCGAACCACAAGGGTGAGACCCATGTCCCAGCAAGAGATATAACCTCCAACAATGATTATTGATTACAACATTTTTAAGTAATTAAACAGTTAAGCAGTTTAATTAGATATAATAAATAAGCTCAACAACACTGATGATTAACAAAGTACATAAAGGAGCAGATAATAATTATCATCATTAGCCATACTATCATCCTTTATCTTGTTGAAAATATAAGCAATTCAGTATCATATGCATATCTAGAATCATGAGCAAGTCTAGTAACATAGAATCTCTATCATTATGAATAAGTCTAGCCACATAAGCATACCTAACAACATTAGCATTTCTAATAGGTTGAACATATCAACATCATAAAAAAAGAGCTAACAACATAAGCACAATTATCTGGATAAGCATGATTAGTAGTATATGCATCTCTAGTTACAAATGCATGGCTAGCATGCTAAACAAAACTAACAACATGAGATAGCTAGCATCATGATTATAATCAGCAGTAGCAATATAGTTATCAACATAATCATGGCTACTGTATGTATGCATCTACAATCTTAAGCATATCCACAACATAAGTATATCTGCTATCTCTTAATTGCACTAAGCATCATCTTTATGTAAAGAGAACAAACAAGGGTTATCATCCAATGTGAAAAGTTGTGTTTAACCCTAAACAAATATGCTACACGGCTGTATTACATCTTTTATTATGCCCTGGGGAATTTGAATCGTACCATTCAAAGTCCAACCGACCACTACGAAGGGATATTCGGTTCCGTACAAGATCTAGGAGTGCCGGTATCCTAAGATCACTTCCCCTCAGTCAGTACGAGTAAAAAGGCAGTGACATATCAGTCAAAGCTGTCACCACAGTGACATATAGTCAAGCTGATAACCACTAGTCCGACCTTGGTACAGGTCACGACACTAGAAACCAGGGTATTCAAACCCAATCACTGAGGTACAACCGCAGTTGTCCTCTAACCACATCATGTTATAATCACCGAGACACGACCGCAACCGTTCTCAATCACATCTGATGTATGAGTCATGACTATATCCAACCTCCACAATCTACATTGTGGATGACAAGGATATATCCTCATCTCTGAGTTTCCCTTAGGAATACTCATTTCACCATCCAGCAAGTACTAAAACTGAAGATGGTTCTACGGCACATGGCACTACATGATTAGAGTTGCACTTGATTAGTTATGCCAATTGGGTGAATTAAGGTTGCATCAAACAAGTGGACATACAAACTCTAATTCATTTCTAGCAAGCATATAAATATCAAAACTTTAAAAGATATAAAACATATGAAATATAATTTCTCATCTCAACATCGCATGGTACTATTCACTTGCCATTCATGAGACTACACTAGTCATCATATTATCACAAGATATAAATCCTTTTCACAATATCACAGAGTATCAACCCTTATCAACATAAGAGTATGCATGCCCAAAGGTCATGAAAACCATCATACTATTCCGTGCAAGATCATCATTATCTTTCCATGCCTTATAACAAGGCTCAACAACATTACTTACATATAATACACCGTATCAACACAATCTTGTATTAATGAGCTAGGAGATATTCATAAACAATCATAGTAGGGTTATATTAACATTAAGAACGTTCCTTTATTACATCAACATGCAAGGAATATAAATATGATTAACACTCATCATATTCACAATGCACATGTTCACATAAGAAAGTATCAACCATGTGGCTATGATAACCACCAATTAACACATTCAGGTTATGATCATGTTAAGGAGGTTATTACACCATCATTCCATCATATAAGAATGTTAAACATGAATACTCATCATTATCTAATTGCATTAGAGTTAGGTTCAACATGATAGATTATATCAATGTTACTAATCAACACTCATACCCAAACCTTAACTCACGACATCCCCATTGGATCATGGATGCATAAGGTGAAGCATCACAATCACATTCCATACTATTCTCAAGTATGAACCCATACATAAATCAAGGTGTAACCATCAGATTATAGCATACTAGGGTTTCAACAATAATAGAGTACTCCCTGATTGTATTAGTCATTCAAGGACTATTCATACCCAATTACCATCATTTAGTTATATTAAAGCTAGGTATAACAAGATATACCTCATCAGGGTTACATATCAACACAATATGGTTATCATCCCTTATATTAATATGAGTGAATAGGTAAGACTAACTTATTAAGGGTAATCCTCCATTTGTTCCATCATCATTCAACCCATATCGCCATACCACAATGTCACCCATAACCATTGGATGTTTAAAAGGTAAGACTACTGGTTGTTTACATATGTAAACACCTTGGATAAACCACCTATGAATTCCTTGATTTCTTCTCTAGAAAGAGTCGCCATCTAACCCTAGACATCCCTTGATAATCAACACAAAAATTTCCATTGAGAGTAGGGTAAAACCCACAATTGACTGTTCAGTTAAAACAAGCTATCCATTGTCAACAAGTAAGCTCCTTAAGTTGATAATATAAAGTAAACCATCTAAATCACATTATTAGGACTAACATATTACATTAGCCATCATTACACCTTAATGGAGGAATAAATAGTAGATCTCGACCATTGGGTCAAGGTCATATGTTAAAACCATCAATTACAGTATAGGTTTGACCATTGCATCAAGTGACCCAAGAAACTATTGGTCTAAGGCTTAATTGATGCTAAAACTATATGATTAACTCACCATAGATTGTAGAGACCTGATCCACCATCATTAGTGATCATTAAATCACTATAGGTTGTTAGATCAACACTATATTCATTAATCAATATCAAATATTACGTTGATGTCATCATTGATTGATATCATCAGTAGGGTACTTAATGATTGATCATTATACTTCTAATTGATCCAAACCCTGACCTAAGGGGGTGAACATAGGTTGTAACCATCATTTGACACCCTTGATCACGACCATGAGTTGTTATGAAGACAACACCATAGGGTTGTTGCAATGGTACCATCACCGGGTCATGGTTTGTAGAAGAAATCAGCTTTAAACCCTAAAATTGACCATTGTTTGATAGGTGCTTAGCACCATAGGTTGTCAAACAAACCAGATCCAAGTAAAATTATACATTATTAATAATGTACAAATGATCACAGGTTCATCTAGATCTGAAATCAGAATAGGGAACATTATAAAAATCGAAATCCAAGTCAAGCATAGCTTTTTAGTGCATGAATCATCATTGTCAAGCAAGAACATGATCTAGAAAGCTTATGGTAAGCAATAAACATGGAACAAGTTATAATACTTGCCTCTAATGAGAATATAAAACCCCACATAGAAGAAATCTCGAGTAGGTAGGGTAGAAAATCCAAGAGTAAGCTATGAATTCGTCCATCTAGCACCTTTCTTCATCAAATGAGCAAACCCTAAGCATAAGGAGCAAGAAAGGTAGGGTTTTAGAGTTTTAGAGCAATTTATACCATGGAACAGTAAGGTTTTGACCTGGAGAAAGGTAGGAGTAAGGATAAAAAATAAATAGACGGATGAAAGAAGGGAATTCTTACACTTTTAGGTCAAGATCACTAGAAGGAAGCTTTTTCAACCCTAAAATGAAGTCAATTTTAACCTTAGAGCCTTTCTCCAAGAAGATCCCCACTTTCTTATTCCTTGGGTAGAACAATTCGCAGATGAACAGAGGAAGAATGAGGTTGGGAGAAGGAGGGAGGTGATGGAGATAAAATGGCTCGTTTTGGTGCTTGGGGATAAGTATATGTCACTTTAAGATAAAGAAAAGGAAAAAGTTGAAGTTCTAGTATCTATCCAAGTGTCCATGGTCTAAATTTATTAAGAATATACAAGCACATACACAAGCAGCTCCCCCAACATGTGTATAGACCTGGTTAGATTTCCTTTGTCAAATTTCTCAGCCAATCAAATAATTCATTAGTTGATAGCTACTAAAGGTAGCTCACCCGTGAAGGGGAAAACCCTAAAATACCCTTGGAGCAAACACCTTCAAACCAAGGTTTAAATAGGTGATACATGGATAAAAAAGTCAAGAATGATGATAGAATATCCAAGGAACATAATGCAAGTGATAAATTGCAAAGAAAACCTCTCAATTGGGTAAATTGCAGAAAAGTCTAAATGTGCATAAAATTGCATAACTTGCTCAAACATTGTCCAAATTGGACCAAATTTGAAAATTAAGCTTGTATTATGATTTCAAAGAATATCAAAAGTTTAGATTAGGGTTCTAAGCATTAAATTATGATAATTAATCTTGTTCAACTCATTAAGCAAGTTTAAGGGCCTTACATTGAGGACGAGCAAAGGCATGACTTTCTGACCTACCCAAGAGGTCCAACAAAATCTAGGATGAGTTATTCAATGCTCTTCTTGCTAAATATTTCTGACCTAACAAGATCACACAATTAACACTCAACTCACTAATTTCAAATAACAGGAAGGTGAAACATTGTATGACATGTGGGAGACATTTAAAGACCTTCAACGTCTTTGTCCTCACCATGGTTTGACCAACTATTATTTTGCAAACTTTTTACAATGGATTGTTCTACAACACCTATATGACTATGGACACTGCTAGGAATGGTGCCATGAACAATTTTTACATGGTAGTGTATGATATTATTGAAGACAAGGCTCTCCCAACCATTTCCAATGGAGGTCATATAGGACCAACCAACCCTCTTCATCAAGTTCTTCTACTAAAAAATTAGTCAGAGAGTGCATTGTTGATGCAGTTGATCTCATTGCAGCCAAGCTAGATGTCCTTTAACGAAAATTTGAAAAGTTGAGTACCCATCCCATCCAAACAGTAGAGTAAGTTTGTGATGCGTGTGGAGTTGCAGGGCATGATTCTTCATCTTGCTTTGCCCCGCAAATGAGTGTTGGACGGATTTCAAAATAAGCAAATGCAGTAGGTAGTTTTGGAAATAAATAATCCTACAACCTCAGCTCCAACACTTACAACCTGGAATGGAGAGATCATCATGTTTTCTCCTACATGAACTCAAACAATTCTCAAAACCAATATCACCAACAATGTCAAAATCAACAACAACAAATGGGCAACTGACAAGCCTTGAACAACAACCCATCAAGATTCAACAACAACAACAACCAGAGTTACAATCAACAACAAAAATCCCAACCAAAGTCAAGCCTAGAGAGTTTGCTTGAGACCTTTGTCTCAACTCAATCTAGCAGAATGATGAATTTTGCAACCATGGGAAACTTCTCAAAGATGCTATTACTCAACTCTTTTCTAAAGTAGACAAATTTTTACCCACGCAAAGATGCCATAGAATCAAATTGCATGGAAGGCTCTAACCAACCAAAGGGGCCATTCCGGGTCATTTCCTAGTCAACAGGAGATGAACCTATGAGATTGCAAGTCCATTACTTTAAGGAGTGGAGCTGTAATTGATAGATCCCACCATAAAATGAGAAGATAGTTGATGATATTATTGATAAAGAATAAAATACCAATGAGAATCAAAGAAAGAAGAATGTAGTTGAAGCACCACCTTCTTACAAACCCACTATTACTTTTCCTCACAGGGTTGCACATAAGAAGGATGATGTAAAATTCAACAGATTTAAGGACATCCTCAACAAGCTTTATGTCAACCTTCCCTTGGCTGAAGTTATTATCAAGATGCCCTCCTATGCAAAATTTCTCTAAGACATCTTGACCAAGAAGATAAGGGTTGACCAAGTAGAGACTTTTATTGTGGGGACCTCTCTTTTTATCAACATATATACCAATTATTAGAGAGAATCCCTAAACCTAAATTCAAATTATGAAGCCAAATAACTAATTCTTGACAAAGGCGATTAAAAATATATACAAAAAATATAGATATATTTTTCTTTTTTCTTTCTTCACAATTTTCACAAACCAATGTCACATCAAGGACTTCAAAACAAGATAAAACAAATCATATTCAACTCCATCAAAACTAGAATCAAAATTTATGTCTTATGTGCAGTTCAATTTACAATAGATACATGTACATGAATCAATAAACTTTGCATACTACCCATCTTGGGAAAGATAGTGTACATGGACAATCTAATCTATCTAGATTATTTTGTTTATATATTATTTTCACGACCTCTCTGTTGGATAGAATTATACCTAAAAACATTTAAAACAACCTTACGAGACTCATATAGAGCCCCAGTGAGTGGATACCTCCCATTCAAGATGAGTACATTTATCAACATCAGATTAAGTATAATGGACTTAAAATAATCTTGTAGATATTGAAAAGTCTAGTAGTTCAGTCTTCTTAGTCTTGTTTTGGTTTAGATTTCTTGTGTGTCCCTCTGTGTGGGGATTTTGTCCCTGGTTTGAGCTTCTTAGCTCCTGTCGATGTAATGGGGTACCCAGTGCCCAAAGTT
This sequence comes from Alisma plantago-aquatica, assembly GCA_963693085.1. Classification (NCBI taxonomy): domain Eukaryota; kingdom Viridiplantae; phylum Streptophyta; class Magnoliopsida; order Alismatales; family Alismataceae; genus Alisma; species Alisma plantago-aquatica. The sequence goes on from OY856411.1 coordinate 696,207,285, forward strand.
TTTGGTATTAATAGTAACACACCTTTTAACCGACCAAAAAATAGAAAAGTCTAGTAGTTAGTTCTAGCATCTAGTCAAATCTAATTTACAATGGAAGTCTAATCAAACAGATAAGGTAATTGCTTACACCAAATCCAACTAAAAATATCTTTTAGAGCATATATATGAACAAATTAGCAAATACATCTTAGTTAAATAATCCTTTAGTATGAGTAACACGTCAAGATCTAAACATTTTGAATCAATACATAACATTAACATCATCTTTATAACATCCCACCAGCTAGACCAGGAACACATCCCGTAGTGTTGAAGCTTAAGTACACATAAGACATGTCTACCAAACAGTACTATCAAATGACAAGCAATCCAAATCATCTTCAGAGTGAATATAAATTCTGACATATACTACTTGTCAACAAGACATATCTGAATATGAAACAAATATTCTCTATAACAGAATGATTATTTTCCACAACAATAAACATATCAACAATGGAAAAATTATGAGCTAGTAGTACAAGGAATGTAACAAACATTCAAATCATATTCTACACATCTTGTCATCTTTTATTCATTTGCCCTGAAACTACTTGGCTTGTACCTCACCAGGCAGAAGCCACCACATCTGATCATTGTGTCAATGAATCATCGACACTATCTTATGTTTAGTCGACCAACATAAGATATCAACAACAGACCATGGCCACCTTAGGGTTGCCTAAAGAGGCTCATGTCCTCATCTCAAGTACATGAGATAGGAACCAGCAAAATAGAATATCACATATCACAACATTTTTCATATTTTTCATATTTCACATATTTCATTTCATCAAAGTCTATTCCTCATGGACATAGACTTTCACAATAAGGATTTAGGGCCAAATCCACTCCAGATGACACACTCCTAAATAATGGTGGTATAAGGTCTTGATCCACAATCTAGAAATCCTTCTCATAATTCATCGATTACTACAAGTAGTTCTACTTTGTTTCCCCAGTGTGGACCTCACGAGAAACTCATGGTGTTCAGAGAACCTAACTAGATGTTTCATATTTTCACTTGTTATTAATCTCTTTTACTCATCTTAAAGAAGATTCGGTCATCATTTATCATATGTGTATATTTTCAGGCAACTAGCATAATATATATCAAATATAACTTATCAAGAGAGAAAATGACTAAATAAGAAGTACAATAATCTTTATTTTGCAACATATATGATTTCTTCCATTTCCACATCATCTCATGGAAATCATCATTAGTGGGATTTCATCCTGAGACATCATCTCAGTATCCAACATTTATTTATCCTTATCAGGGTTTCTCAAAAGTAACCAAAGCATGTTAATTCCATCTCAACATATTTCTTACACATTCATTGCATATCATACTTCTCATTCAATATTCTTAAAGACATTAGAACTAGCAATAGTATAAACATATAGACATCTAGTGATATTCATCATAATTAGGATAAGTTCATCATGCAACACATATATTCCATTCCATTTATGTGGATATGTATAAATATCAAGCATAAACATGCATATCACACTTAATACTCCTCATTTACTATTTACCATTCGAATAGGGTTACTATCTGTCACATGTATAATCTCATTTGAAATCTATCATATTAGGCCATTCTCAAAATACAAGTGTCTACAAACAATAACAATTCAAATGTGAATTCTTATGAATCAAATCACATCCTTGAACTTCATCTTGTAACTTAAATAGATTATGAATACTTACATTCCTTATTTCCTAATTTTAGAACATAATTCATTATTGTCACATAGCTCATCATATTAGGGTTAGGGTTAGGATATTATATCCAACTATGAGTTTTCTTCCTTTTTCCTTCATTTGATGATATTAGTCATAACTTCTTTCATACGAAACTCCCTACTACTCTTAGAATCAATCATTCTAAATTTACTCAATATATAAGGTTTCTCTCTCATTGAAATCCTCCATAATCTGATTCTAATGTAAATCATGCTAATTGGATCACTAGACATGTAATCAGAATATATAGACTATATACTTCATCATACACATTTCACGAATTTCATTATAACTTTTCATCACCACTTAGTTGATTCTTGTCTGTTTCCTTTCTTTTAATCAATTGAGTGTAGCATGTCATTGACTGCTAATGACATTCATGTAATTAAAAAAAGATCATTATGTCCCTTATAATACTACTCACTTTATCTTAAAAGAATGGATTAGCTTACTTTTTCTTACATCATAATCTCAAACCATCCTTCCCAATTCATTGTTATGTAGCTTGTATAATAGGACCCTTATTCATGATAGGGATTACTTGTCATTTCATAAGTAATACTAAAATAGATGCATTAGGCTTACATAATATTAGTAAAACTTGTCATCTTCAATTGAAGTATCAATACCTACAATTCATCATTTCATCACATTTACAACACTATACACAAGTTCTAGTTTTATCACTCATATTCGTCTTAATACTAAACTTCTAGGGTTTTCAAGAAGTCATTCTTAGGTTAACATATCATAAGAATCATATCATTTAGTAGTCCCATCACGACTCAAAAGGTTTCGTTAGGGCTATTCATATACATGGAAACCCTAGTTTCCATTTGCACATACTTCATTCATCAATGATAAGTATACATTGATTGAGTGACTCATTTGATTCAATCCCTCAACACAAACCCTTAATAGGGAATATCACCACCTCATATTGATCCTTATGTATATATCATATTAAATTTCAATAAAACTCAACAAAACACTTGTATAATTCATTATAATGTAATTCAAATATGATTCTATACATATCAATTGAATTCCCAAGCATATCAGCCATTGTGATGATTTTTAGGCAATATTTACATGAAATAGCATAGTCATATATCCATAGAATTTTCTGTGGATCCTCAATCAATATATTAGGAACTAATCAAGTTCCAACAAATGAGAAATGATCGAGATCAATAGAATTTGATTCCCTAATATCTTTCCAAATCAATACCCAATGACATATACATACAAGCAAGGTTTCTGAATATTTTAGCTGGATAGGAATTAGGATTTCAACATGAATACAAAGATTAAGGGGGAGATAGACATCCACCTAAGCTGACAAGCACCTTAAAATGTAGGTCAAACTCTAAATTTCTAGAAATATAATCGAATTCTATCAACTAAATCCATTTCTTCCTCCTCTCAACTCAGAAACCCTTGAAATGGAGATTAGGAGAGAAAGAGTGAGAAAAGGGGGTGATTTTGATGTGATTTCGTATCAAGTCATAGGAGGGATGTAATCTTAACATGTGAGAGAAGAATCACCATTAAAGGCTATGCAAATAAGCTAAACTTACTTGATTTCATCATATCCAGAATAGTGAAACACTAGGTCAACATCTCCACCACTTTCTCCTCTCAAAACCCTAGCTCTCCTCTATCTCTAGGATTTCATTTCTATGGAATGTATCACGAAATATGAGACCTCCTATGGTGCTAGGTTGCTCATATAGATCAATTAAGGTGCTTGGGTCAATTTGTAATTGACCCAGCTTTACAGTTTGTTTTATTTCAACAAATTTTTCTATCATAAAATATGTTACTGAAAATCTTTTACTTAATAGGTAAAACCTCCTAAATTATTATGAAAAAATATATGTTGTCCAAGATAACATTTTAGAGCTCCAGTAAAAAATTTAGATCCATCAGAGTTACCAATAAAAAGACAAAAATCAAACATGAACTGATATTTTTAGCCAGAATGCATGGTCGAATGAGTTTGTCCTGGGGAAACTCAACCGACACCACACTCTATAAAACTCAAACATCATCCAAAAATTATGAAACCATGCTTCAATTAAAATTTTAGATCAATTGGATGAAACAATAAAATGATAAAATTCAAATACCGGACTGCTATATTTTAGTCTGAATACATGGTCGATGGAGTTTGTCTTGGGGAAACTTGGGCAACAAACATATCATTAAATTATTCAAAAATTTTGATACTTTGCAAGAAAAATAATAATTGAGTTATCAAAACTATATCCAAATTTCAACTATATCACAGTTGTATATAAAATACTAAAGATCATTTAGTGCACCACCTTACTGATGAAATTTTGTATTCATATGCCATTAAAACCCTAATTTTGGCTGATTATGTTGAATTCTCAAACCCTAATTATGTGAAATAAAAACATATTTAGAGTTTTTTATTAGTTTAAAATAATAATGATTATAATACCATCATTAATCAAGCTTTAAAAAAGGATCAATATGGTTAAGCATGCAATCATCCAAGTAAACTCTAATTAGGTGACTAAATTGAAAATGGGTCATTACAATTTTTCCATTGAATAGGATGAGTTCTATCATCCAAAATAGGCTATCAGAAAAACTTGATGACCTTGGATCCTTCACCCTTCCATGAAAAATAGGTGACACCACATTTGGAAAAGGTCTAGTTGGCTTTAGAGCTAGTATCAGCCTTATTCCCTTTTCAGTATGGAAACAACTTGATATTAGAGATTTGTAGCTGGCAAAGATAGCCATTCCATTGGAAGACTATTCCATCAAGTATCCCAAAGTTATTGTATAAGATGTTCATGTGCAAGTTGGAAAATTTTAATTTCCTAGTAACTTTGTTGTAATGAACATGAATGGAGTTCCATACAACCCTATTCTTTTTAGAAGACCCATTCTCTGAACAACTGATTGTATAGTGTATGTGCGAGAAGGTAAACTCACTCTTAGGGTAGGAGAGGACACTATGGAATTTTCTATGTTTGATGCCATGAAATCTCCAAACAAAAGAGAAGATACGTGTCTCGTTGATTGCATTGATAAGCTTTTAGAAGAAAATGAAGATTTTTTAGATTTCACCATTAACTATTGTGAAGAAGATTACTGGACACCTCCATGACAATAGAAGTTTCATATTCTACCCTTATTTCTAATTCACATCCAACCAATGGAGATATTCCACCACTAGAAGATGAATCTAACAATTCAAAAAGGATAAAAAGATATAACTCACCCCCTCCCACCGAGGCTAAGGTATGATTTCCTTGAACCTGATTCTACTTCTCCTATGATTATAAACATTGATTTAATGAAAGAACAAGAACTCAAATTGCTTACACTACTATAGAAACAGCGTTCAACGTCGCTTTTAGAGGCCTCAGTTTTTTAGTAACACCGACATTGTTAACATTAAACGTCGGTTAATAAGGACATACGACATCTATGTTTGAAGACCAGCCAGACACATGTATCACTTTTCATTTAGTGTCGGTTGAAGAAAATAAACCGACGCCTAAAATAGCCCGTGAAATCCAATTTTTTTGAGCAAAAAAAAATTGCGCCAAAGTATCATATACAACGTCGGTGTTTTACCTAATAACCGACACTGAATGAAGATAAAATTTGTGCCAAAAGTTCTAATATGGGCATCGTTTGTCTTAGCATAACCGACGTGATAAGGGTGTGCACGCCGTCCCCGCCAAAAAAATTAGGGTAAAGGAATGTCCAATTGGACGTCGATTTTATTTAAGAACCGACACCTTTAGTTTTAGGTGTCAATTTTATTTAAGAACCGACACCTTTAGTTTTAGGTGTCGATTTTATTTAAGAACCGACACCTATTGTTAACTTAACAGCACCCGCGCGAGCCCGACTCTTCCCCTTTCTCTGTTTCATTCATTCTCGCGCTACCAGGGTTTGGTCTGACGATTTCTCCTCTACCCCCACCTCCACTGCCGCTTGCTCCGGCCGCACGCTGCTCCACTCGGTTGCTGGTCCTCTGCCCACCTCCAGCGCTGCTTGCCCTCTGCCCCCAGCTCGCTGCTCCGGCGACCTTCTCCTCCTACTCCGGTGGCCTGCTCTCCCTACACTGCCAGCCTTCTCTCCTGCTCTGGCGGCCTGCTCTCCCCGCACTGCCGCCGCTCACTGCTACTACTCTCCCCGCCACTGCCGCCGAAGGTACCTGCACTGCTCTTCTTCCTCCTCTTTTTCCTCCGCCCTCAAGCAGGTACCCTGCTCTGCGACCGTGTGAAATTGCAGGTTGGCACGGCCGTGTTGCATAGCACGACCATGTTGGCTGATTTTGTGCTATATTGCTCAATTATAATCAGATAGCTACATTTGTGTGTAATGATTATCTTGATGATGAACATGCATCTACATTTGTGTGTATTTGTGTGGCTGATTTTTTAAAGGGAGTGGTTTTTTAGATTAAATGACTGCAGAAGACATAATATTAACTCTAGCATAATCTCATGTGTAGGTGATATTAATCTTTGAGATATTAATTTTTGCTCAGACCCATGTGATATTTTGTTTGATTTAAAATGATTGGGCATTATTATGACTAATTTTTCCCATAATGAGGCAATTTTTACAATACCTTACTCTTGTTCCAATTGTTGGACAATTCATATACTCTCAATTAGGAAATATTATTACTCTTCTAAAATTATTCTTATAATGTTGAATCAGGTCAATGAACACCTGCTATTGTGCCTGAATTATGCCATGTATGTTTGTACAAAGTGAATCTTATCGCTCTAATTGTGAATTATTGCATGTTTGAAACTGTTGAATTCTTGATTTATTATTTAATAATGCTCTAATTGTGAGTGATGCAATGTAAGTGAGCAAATACATGTAGTGGATATGTACTCATTAGCTTAGAAACCCATCCAAGATTTACTCATTAGGAGTAAATCTTAGATAGTCCCCAGTTTGGGACTGTTCTTGAACACCTAATCTCACTTAGGATGTAAGTGTATAATGTGTATTGGGTTTTTAAGAAAATTTTGGTAGCATTTCCCCGTTTGTTCTCTAAGTACATATGTACTTGGAGAACAACGGGGAAATGCTGTCGAAATTTTTCTTGAAAACCCAATACACATTATACACTTACTAGTGAGAATAGGTGTTCAAGAATGGGATAGGTGGTACACATTTATTATATATAAGAATGACAACACATGTATTTGTTGGCCTAGAAACCCGTCCAAGATTTACTCATTAGGAGTAAATCTTGGATAGTTCCCGGTTTGGGACTATTCTTGAACACCTAATCCCACTTAAGATGTAAGTGTATATATAATGTGTATTGGGTTTTCCAGAAAATTTCGGCATCATTTCCCCGTTCGTTCTCTAAGTACATATGTACTTAGAGAATAAATGGGGAAATGCTGCCGAAATTTTCTTGAAAACCCAATACACATCATACACTTACTGGTGAGATTAGGTGTTCAAGAATGGGATAGGTGGTACACATTTATTATATATAAGAATGACAACACATGTATTTGTTGGCCTAAAGTTTTAACCATGCAAAAACTCTAATATGTTAACCCTAGACCGTAATCTTGTTGTAATATATACTTATTTTCTCTTTGATCATAGAATGGATAGATCATGGATGTCCATTCGCAATCGTAGCACCCTAGAGTTTATTTGTGGTCTTAACCAATTTATTAGATTTGTCGAGGAACATAGGAAACAACTTGGAGATAGGTTCTACTGTCCATGTAGGCATTGCGATAACAACTTGAAAGTCAGCATTGGTGACGAAATCAAAAGTCATGTCATGTGCAACAGGATTATACAAGGCTATACAGAATGGCACTGACATGGGGAGATTTCAAACCCGAAACCAGTGGATGTCGATAGCAGTGCTTGTGTGGAAGAAGAAATTGCCTCCGATGACGTAGATGTGAATGAACCAGTTCTAGTAGACATCATTGATGCGATGCTGGATACTTGTGGGGTAGAGCACATCGATCCATCTCCCATTTTTATAAACATTGTGCATGATGCTGAGATATCGTTATACACAGGTTGTACTAAGTTTACGAAGCTTAGCACTGTGTTGAGATTGTATAAGCTGAAAGCTAATAATAGATGGAGCGACAAAATCTTCACGTCATTGTTGTCTTTGTTGAAAGAAATGCTTCCTGAAGGAAACGAGCTGCCAATCTCAACATACCAGGTAAATAAATTGTTGTGCCCAATGGGAATGGATGCCAAGATGATACATGCATGCCCAAATGATTGTGTATTATTTTAAAAGGACTATGTGGATTTGAAAGATTGTCCAAAATGTGGTGTGTCACGGTATAAATTGATGACTTCGGGGGAGTCCAAACTGGTTCTCCTGCTAAGGTGATGTGGTATCTACCTATAATATCACAGTTTTAACACTTGTTTTCCAATCCGATAGATGCGAAGAATTTGAGGTGGCATGCAGATGTTAAGAAAAATAATGATGGGATCCTACGACATGTGTCTGATTCCCCACAGTGGAAGAAGATTGATCTATTGTACCCTGAATTTGGTGAAGAAGTCAGGAATCTAAGACTTGGGCTTTGTACAGATGGGATGAATCCGTACGGGACATTGAGCAACCAACATAGCACTTGGCCAGTCATGCTTGTTATATACAATCTTCCTCCTTGATTGTGTATGAAAAATAAGTATGTAATGCTGTCGTTGTTGATATCGAGCCCTAAACAACCTGGAAATGATATCGATGTTTATCTTGAACCTCTGATTGACGACTTAAAGAAACTCTGGGGTGAAGGTGTGATGACCTATGATGCTTCACGAAAAGAGACATTTTGTTTGCATGCTATGTTGTTTTGCACTATTAATGACTTTCCAGCATATGGGAATTTGTCTGGATATAGTGTCAAAGGAGCTAAAGCGTGTCCTATATGTGAAGAGAACATTGATTTAACAAGACTAAAACATGGCGGTAAGACTGTATATCTCGGTCATCGAAGGTTTCTTACAAAATTCCATCTGTATCGTAGGAAGCGCAAAGCATTCGATGGATTGAATGAGGAATGGAGTGCACCTAAACCTATACCAGGGGAGGTTGTTTATGAAAGAGTAAAAGACATTGTCAATGAATTTGGTAAGAGATCACAATGTATGGCCACACGGAGTGACAAATCTTTATTCAAGAAGAAGTCAATATTTTGGGATCTTCCTTATTGGAGTTCTTTGACAGTCATGCATTGTATCGATGTCATGCACGTTGAGAAAAATGTCTGTGATAGTGTCATTGGTACTTTGTTGAATATACTAGGTAAGACTAAAGATGGGATAAAATCCAGACTGGACCTACATGAAATGGGAATAAGGTCAGAATTAACAGAATTACATGAAATGGGAAATCAGAGAACATACTTACCTCCCGCTTGTTACACATTGTCTAGAAAGGAGAAGAAAGCTTTTTGTGAATGTTTGGTAAATGTTAAGGTGCCACAGGGTTACTCATCCAACATCCGTAGATTGGTATAAATGAAAGATCTGAAGTTGATAGGTCTTAAATCTCATGATTGTCACACTCTAATGCAACAAATATTACCTGTGGCAATTCGATCTATATTGTCGAAGCATATAAGGTTTGCAATCACTAGACTTTGTTTCTTTTTCAATAGTCTGTGCAGCAAAGTTATTGACCATGATACTCTCGATAATTTGCAAAGAGAAGTGGTTGTTACCCTATGTCATCTTGAGATGTATTTTCCTCCGTCGTTCTTTGATATCATGGTACATCTTGTTGTCCACTTGACTAGGGAAGTGAAAATGTTGGGACGAGTTTTCTGGCATTAGATGTATCCCTTTGAACAATACATGAGCATTTTTAATAGTGATGTTTGAAACCGTTATTGGCCTGAAGGGAGTATTATTGAGGGTTATGTGGCGAGAGAGGTTATATATTTTTGCAATGACTTTCTCAGTTATAATGAAACTCTTGGTAATGACAAGAATATTGAGGAGCAATTTGGCAAAGGAATTTTAGGATCACAGGTGAAAGTAATCAGCCGTGAGCAGTTGGAATAAGGTCACTTGTATATTTTACACAACATGGACAAAGTGAGTGTTTATATCGAGGAACATACCAATTTCATCAAGAGATAATATCCTCGATCCAATACAATGTGGCTTGCTAGAGAGCATAACAAGACATTTATTAAGTGGTTTGAAGATAAAGTCTTACATCAATTATCTCAAACACCAGATGATATTACTGAAACTATCAAATGCCTCACCTTTAAACCAAAATTGAATGTTATGTCTTATGAAGGGTATGACATTAATGGATTCACATATTACACAAAGCACCAAGATGATAAGAGTGTCGTCCAAAATAGTGGGGTCACCCTTCAAGCGTTGACTATGTTTTTTGCAATTGTAAAGGATAAGAGTCCACGTGAAGCTAAAATGTCATATTACGGCGTCATTGAAGACATATGGGAGTTTGACTACATAGATTTCAGAATTCTGCTCTTCAAATGTAATTGGGTTGATAACACCAAAGGAGTTAGTGGATGAATTGGGTTTCACTTTAGTGAACTTTGAAAAGATTGGTAAGAAGGGTGAACCATTCATATCGGCATCACAGGTGAAACAAGTATTTTATATCGATGATCCTGCAAATGATAAATGGTCGGTTGTTCTTCATGGTAAAAGACAGTTCATTGAAGATCCTATAGATGAAGAAGAGTACTATGATAAGTATGATGACTCCAGTCCATTCTCAGTTGGGTTGCCAACACCAACAAATATTGAAGCTAATGATGACTTGTATGTGCGCGGAGATCACAATGAAGGATTGTTAATTGATAAAAACTCACAATATTAGAGGCATGCTTATATTTTTTTATATGTTTTTTTTCTGAATGTGAACTTTACAATGTGAATTACTTTACAATGTGAATGTGAATTTTATGATGCGAATTACTTTACAATGTGAACTTTACAATGTGAATGTGAACTTTACAATGTGAGCTTTACAATGTGAATTACTTTACAATGTGAACTTTACAATATGAATGTGGACTTTCGGATGGCTGAGCATTCTCCTGATGAGTGTGCTGATGATTACCATGAGGGTGAGGACATAAATGCACCGCTTCACAATGTAAGTTTTAAAAATATATCATATATTTATACGTACATGTCCATTTATAGTTATGTCCTGTAAGTGTGTTTATTTTGTCAAATTTTAAGTTGGTGATGCACATGTACCCTCTGAAGAACTTGAGGCACTTGATCAACAACACCAAAAAGTTGACAAGAGAAGGGTCATCACTATGATGAAGAAGTTAATAGCGCAAAGGGGTAATGGACCCAAACTTGTTGTTGATTTTGATAATGCAAGAAATGTAATGGGAGTGAATTGCAATTCGTTTGTTTCATATCTTGGGTATGTTACTCGTAGCCATTGCGGTTGTAAGATAGATTCTTAGCATAAAGTTCCTAAGGGGAAGAAAGACGTAATATGGAAGGATTTATGTGTGAGTTATTATTAATTTGCAATTCTATTTTGTAGATTACTAATTTTTTGGATACTAGTTAATAGAAATTCTATTTTACAGAGTATATTTAAATTGGATGAAAAGTTGCATCGTAAATGCATGATGCAATGCTGTGGGAGAGTCCTAAGGAACTATAGGACAAATCTCACCTGAGAATACATAAAAGAAGGTGGCAAGAAGAAGAAGATAACCACTGAACAGTGGAACTTCCTGAACCAAGAAGAATGGGATGTGTTTGTTGCTTCAAGACAAACTGATGAATTCAAGGTATTAGGCGTCACTCCCAATTTAATTAATATATGTTGTATTCACCTATTCATGATTAACATTTAGTGTTACCTAACTAGGCGCTCAATGAGGCGCAAAAAGCAAGGCGTGCACTGAATGTGCATGACCACACAATGGGTCCAAAAGGGTATGCAGGCATTCACCAAAGACTACAGGCTGAGTCTAATGCTCAGTCTGCTGCTACTCAGGAGTCCTCTACTATAGGTTCCACACCACTGCCTCACAATGATGTCTGGATAGTTGGGAGGCAAAATAAAGGGAGAAATAAGGAAGCCTGCAACTGCTGAGGCGGCTGCAAAAATGGTAAAATACAACTATTAGAGAAATTGTTCGAATATTGATTATTTGTGGTGTTTACTTAATTACAATTTTTTTTTTGGCAATTAGTGGGAGCTTCACGAGCTGAGGAAACAAGGTAAGTTCATCCCTGAGGGCACAAGGGATGAATTGATAGTTGCTCTGGGTAACCCAGAGCATCCTGGACGTGTTAGGGCTGCAGGCGCTGGTGTGGGCATCAAAGCGTTCTTTGGGCCATCCTAGTGCAAACGTGTCCCAAAAGCGGGACTTTCACAAGAAGATGTAACCTATTCTTTCTTTATAATGTTACTGTAAAAGAGAATTCAATAATCAGAAGCTAACATTTCTTTTATCCATGTATAGGTAGATAAGTTAGTTGATAGGAAACTCGAAGAAGCAATGAGCAAGTGGCAGGAATCTCTGACTCCCACTTAGTAGACAGTACCGTTAGCATCCTTCTCTACTCCTACTACAGAGGTTGGGAGTAATCCTGTAGACCCACCACCTAGCACATCCGCTGCAAGTTTTTTTATGACATAGTAACTAGTCTTTTCAAGATGATATGTTTTCAAGATGATATGTATATATGTATATAACATTCTTCACACAAAAATTTGTAGGGGTTGAAGCCATGCCATCTAAAAAGTAAAGAATTTGTCGTTGCAGAGGCGTCGACTTACCCATCTCTACCAGGGGAAATGTTTCATGGGTCTCCATTACCAGCTGGTTGGGTTCGTGTGAGCCCGATACGTATATTTCCCAATTGGATGGATCTTCTATTATCATATGCCCACCCAGATTGTGAAACGCTTGGTGAGGTAGAAGGCGGAGTGATATTGTGGCCAAAAGAGGATGTCCTATATACTAAAACTATATGGTAAATTTACATTACGTTAAATTATTAGTGTGTATATATGATGTCAATTGATCTGAAATTATATATATACATGTTAAAAAGAAGACACCCAGAGCACCTAGGCCTCCACCTCCACCTCCTACATTACCAAGTTGGGTTCCACATGACCTACCTGTCCCGTTAAGTCCTAATTGTAGGGTTATGACAATATGGTTAAGCGAACATGATATAAAATGCCCTATAACTATTTTTATAGATGCGGATGCTGCAGGTCAATCATACGAAAGCAAACTATTTATACAAGATATTTTGGAGTTGTTTCGATATGATTGGCTGAATACATTTGTGATAGAGCTATGGATAAGGTGAGATATTCTTTATACATCCATATACCTTGTGTAGGATCTGGTTTCTTATTTATTAATGCATATGTAATACATGTTTTGCAGCTACTTAGACAAGATATGTGCATATTTTTCATTCGAACATGTAGGATTTTTTATTCCATCTTTGATTAGTCTAGTAGCTAAAGACCCTCCGTCAGTTCAACAATACTGCTGTGATGCTTTTACAAATTTTGCTCAAAATAAGAATACGTTGATAATAGCTCCATTCAATGTGGAGTAAGTTTACTTTGCTTATTATAATTTAGACTTAAGAAAATTATATTTTTATTGTGGATTTTGAGTTATTAATTTTTAACTTTTTTTACCTCTAGTGGTATGCATTGGGAGTTACTAGTTATTGTCCCCAAGACGTTCACTGTCTATTATCTAGATCCTAAGGGGACTAAATTGAATTCAAAATATAGACACAAAATGAAAATGGCATTATTTCGGTGAAAAATATTTCATTTTAATATCTGTTAACATATATTATTACATTACTATTTAATTATGCAATGTACTGTGTTACATTAACATGTAGGGGTTTAGATGAGTTCAAAAAGGCTAGAGGAAAGGTCCCTAGGAAAAAGAACCAGCAAATAACTTAGAAGAACGTAGAAGTAAGTTCCCGATTGCAATGTATATATTATTTATGTGAATAATGTTTAATTCGTTGTATTTTTTAATATTTTGTATGTTTCAATTTATAGTGTGCTACACAAGACAATGAATGGGCATGTGCATACTATGTGATGCGATTTATGCACATGATTATCAAATATGCCGTAGTGGACATCGATACCATTTCTGAGGTATTATATATAGTCTCATTAGATAATATGAAATATATCAATCTTATTTATATATTATTAATTATATATATACATCATTCTCTTTGCAGGTGTTTAAAACTGACCACACTACAAGAAATGCCTTACCAGATGTACATGCTCCCTATACGATGGGAGAATTAAATCAAGTAAGAGAAGAATGGGCAACAACCATACAAATAGTGGGGGTTTTAACATATAATTAGGGTGTTGATAGTGAATAATGACTAAAGAATGATATTTTGTAAATGAATTTCTGAATTATAATATGTGTGAATGTTTCTACATGTGTCTGAATGTTTATACATGTGTGAATGTGAAAATGAATAAGACTACTGGTTTCTATATGAATGTTTCTACATGTGTGAATGTGAAAATGAATGGAATTATAGATTGCTACATGAATGTTTCTACATGTGTGAAAATCGAATGGAACTGTAGGTTACTAAATGTGTGAAAATTAATATTGTTAATTTTGCAGGTTTGTGGCCTGTTGTTGGCTGATATCAATGGATGTCGTAAAACCTGCAGTTCATAACTGAACTGTAGATTTCTCATCCTGCGACTAGCCACAGCAGGTCTGTAGATTGATTAAAAAAAATTGCAATAGGCGTCGGTTATTTATTTAAAACAGATGAGAAATGGTTACAACATCGGATAAATAATTAAAAACTACCTTATTCATGTGATGTGGCGTCGGTTATCAATAACCGACGTCAATTTCCCTAATGAGGCCAGACACCACGGTTGTGCTGGCCAGCACGGTCGTGGCAGCGGGCCAGACAACACGGCCGTGCTGACCAGCACGCCCGTGGCAGCGAGTGAGATGACGTCAGTTATCACTAATAAACCGACGCCGATAGTGCCCCAGATGGCGCCCTTTCTGTGGCATGAAGGTTTATGGCGTCGGTTTCAAAGCTAATAACCGACACCTATACCCCCCTGCTGGCGCATTTTCGGTGGCACGCGAAGGGTTGTGGCATTGGTTTGCAAACTGGCGCCTAAAGGTTGGCCTTTTAGCGGCACCCACATAGGTGTCGCATTAAAACCAACACTAAAGGCCTTAAATAACCGACACTAAAGGCCGGTTATGTACTAGTGTTAATAAACTTCATCTACATAAAGAAGTTATCAATTATTCCATTGATGATTTGAAAGGCATCAATCCTTCCATTTGCTTGCACCTAATTAACTTAGAATATGATGACAAACCATGTGTACAACCTCCTAGGCATTTAAACCCAAATATGCTTGAAATTGTAAAAAAGGAAATTTTCAAGTTCATAGACGTGGGAATCATATATCCTATAAGTGACAGTCAGTAGGCAAGTGCTACTCAAATAGTATCCAAGAAAGAGGGTGCAACTGTCATTAAAGGGGATAATGATGAGCTCATCCAAACATGTGTAGTCATAGGATGATGCATGTGTATTGATTATAGGAGATTAAATAGGAAACTTGCAAATATCACTTTCCTTTGTCTTTCATTGATTGGATGCTTGAAATATTTCCCAACCGTTCTTATATTTGTTACCTTGATGGATATTCTAGATTTTTCCAACTACCGATATACCCACCGCATCAAGAAAAGACCACATTTACATGCACCTATGGAACTTATGATTAAATACAAAATCCATTCGACCTTTGTAACACTCCAACGACTTTTCAATGTTGTATGATGGCCATTTTCTCTTATTTAATCAAACGAATAATGGACATTTTTATGGATGATTTTAGCTTGTATGGAAATTCATTTGATGATTGTTTATCAAGTTTATCTAAAGTTATTCAGCATTGAAAAAAGGTTAACCAACTGGGATAAGTGCCATTTTATGGCACAATCTAGAGTTGTACAAGGCCATGTGGTATCTAACACGGGTATTGAAGTTAACAGTGCTAAGGTGGAAGTAATTGAAAAGATGTCCACTCCAACATTTGTGAAAGATGTTCGCAACTTTGTTGGCTATGCACAGTTTTATAGACATTTTATCAAGGATTTCTTCAATATAGACAAACCATCTTGCTCACTTCTTGCCAAAGATGTTGATTTTGTGTTTACTGAGTATTGCAAAACAACTTTTAGGAAGTCAAAAGATGCCCTTATTCCTGCCCATATTATTCAACCCCCGGATTGGAATGCACCATTCAAAATTATGTGTGATGCAATTGACTCTGCCATTGGTGCAGTCCTAGGACATAGGAAAGACAACAAACTCCACAATATACATTATGCCAACAAGACCGTGGATGAAGCACAAATAAACTATGCCACCATAGAGAAGGAATTGCTAATAATAGTATATGCCTTTGACAAATTCTAGCAATATCTTGTAGGGTCCATTGTTGTGGTCTACACTGATCATGCTACAATAAAGTATTTGGTGAACAATAAAAATGCCAACCCATGCCTAATTTTTTAGATACTATTTATCAGGAGTATGACCTTGAGATAAAAGACAATAAAGGTACTAGAACAATGTTGCTAATCACCTATCATGACTGAACATAGAGGAAACAAATTCTCTCCCCATTGATGACTATCTATCTATTGAAATAGTATATGCTACTGGGTTTTTTTTCAATCCCTTCGTTCGTTGACATCACCAATTTTCTTGCTACTGGACACCATCTCCATGATCTCACTTATCAATGAAATAAGAAGTTCCTAAATGATGTAAACTTCTATTATTGGGATGATTAACTATTCTTCAGCCAAGGAACATATGGGATCATCTAAAGGTGTGTAGCTGATGAAGAGATTCCTACCATCATCTCCAAATGACATTCTTCTTCCTTTGGAGGACACTTTGGAGGGAATAAGACAACTACGAAAAAAAATTCAAACATGTTTCCATAAGTCAACATTATTCAGAGACATTCATGCCTATGTCAAAGCTTATGATACAAGCCAAAGGACAAGAGGTATAATAAGAAGAGATGAAATGTCTCTCATCTCCATTCTTGAGATAAATGTATTTGATGTATTGGATCTGGACTACTTAGGCCCCATCCCATCCTCTTGCGGCTACAAAGACATTTTAGTTGTCAGTGATTATTAGGGCTGTAAATGGGTATGGGTAGACTCGCAGACCCGCAAATTCGGACCCTTAAAAAACCCATCGCGGGTCTAATTTTTTATACCCGCATACCCTTGGACCCGTATACCTCTAATAATGGGTATGCTTGGACCCAGACCCGCTAGACCCGTGTACCCGCTATACATAAGTAACTACTTAAATAACATGTTATATATATAATACTTTACTAGTCTAATTAATATAATTCTTGAGATTATATCCTACTCTAACCACAATAAGGTTGAGACTAGTCATATCATAAATAATTAACTATTCTAGTTTCAATAATGAACATTATATGTAAACTTAAAAATCAAAATGTCTACTAATTTACATTACTTTCTACATAAGTTAAACATTATGACGATGACTACAAATATGTAAACAATTAACTCAATTAATGTTAATGTATAAAATATAGTATTGTCTAATATAACTATTGCATGTTAACATTCTATATAATAACAATATCTAGTTATCTTAAAATATATAGAACATAGTCATTTATCTTACATAAATAATATGATGTTTTATAGAACCGCTTACCCGCATACCCGCTATAATTGCGGGTACGGGTATGGTGCGGGTCCAGGTTTTGTATTATGCGGGTGTAGAACCAGAACCAAACCCGCTAAATTAGATGGGTATGGATATGGGTATGGCCAGACCCGCACCATACCCGCACCGTTTACACCCCTAGTGATTATGTATCCAAGTGGAAATAAGCTATTTCTACTCAAGCCCTGGATGTAAAATCTATTATGAAGCTATTTCACAAGATAACCTTTCCCCACTTTGGAGTTCCAAGAGTTGTAATATCTGATGGCGGCACAGACTCCGATGAAAAGCAATTTAATAATCTACTTAATAAATATGGAGTTAAGCATAAGACATCTACTCTGTATCACTCTCAAACAACATGACAAGTTGAACTATCAAATAGGCATCTAAAAGTATTATGGAGAAAACTATTTCTAATTCCAGAAAAGATTGGGAACTCAAGCTAGATGACGCTCTATGGGCATTCCAGACAACTTTCAAAACATATATTGGCAGAACACCATTCAAGATGATTTATGGCAAGTCATGTCATCTCCCTATGGAGTTAGAGCACAAAGCTCCATGGCTGATTAAGTTTATGAATTTTGACTGGAAGAGAGTTGCAACTCTAGGAGCTTGTTCAACTTTGTCTAGATGCCTATAAAATGCAAAAATCTACAAAAAAATAACAAAGACATGGAATGATAGGAAGATTAGAAGGAAAGACTTCATCGAGGGAGATCAATGATACTGTTTCAACTCCAACTTGAAGCTTTCTCTGAGCAAGCTACATTCTAATTGGTCTGGACCATTCCTTATGCTAAAGATCATTCCATATGGGACTGTCAAGCTCCAAGGGAAGCAATCAACTTTCAAAGTCAATGGCCAAAGATGTAAGATATACTTATAAGGTGAGAAGATTGAGAAGGGAATTTCATGCTCCCTCATTGACATTTGCTAAAGAGGACTCAAGTCTCACTCCAGACACCGAATGGAGGACCTTTGTGGGAGTTGACCCCACATTCAGGATAGACTTGCTTTAAACTTTTTACTCAAAGAAGTTTCTCTTTTTCAAATAAATTTGTCATGGATGAATGTAATAAAACTTAGACCCTCATAGATTATATGCCACCATCATTATAGGTGATGCAGAGAAATCAAAATTCTATAACAAATTGGCTCAAACATGATGTGTTTGCCAAAGACACGTCGTGTCAATTTCAGACATGCATATTTCGGCCACTCCGTCCAGAAAAATGGTGTGTGGCACAATCAACATGATGTTTTAATGTAGTTTGTACACGTTTAATGGTCTATGAAGTTGCAACATGATGCGTGCTTTGTCGTACATGATGTGTACGGTTTAAGGAAAGATTGTCAAGTATTCACCTGGAAGAAAACACAATGTGTTTTACATTGAATATGATATGTGTAAATTAGGCATGTTTTACATAAGTTTTATGAACAACAAACTCGACATGTGAACTTTAGGATAGGGTGTTCCATCAATGTAGTTCATTTATGAAATCTTCCTCTGAATGAGAAACAACATGCATGAAAACAAATAAGGCATGTCATAGATCGGTCAACCATATAGGAGAACTTCTATTAAGGTGAACACAACACGTTCTTATTCAAACACAAATATTGTTCTCAAATAGAGCAAAAAATAAAAAGGGAAGCATGATACATGATGAAGACACATTGTGTGTCTAGACAAACATACCATGTTGAACATATTGAAATAGGTTTTTTAGCCCCTATTTCAAATTAGTTCTCACATGCTACCCTAACTCACGTCATGTTCAAGCAACCCAACCAACATTCATGTTTGTTTTTACTACCGTATTGAGATCCCCAACACCACTTCAATGTTGAAGCCCCATCCACACTGCCAACAACTCCACCATTTGTGGCTCCACCAGTCTTTATCTCCTCTACAACATCATAACAACAAATCATACAACATTTGCACCACTATTGTCGCCAGACCAATTCCATTCTCATAAGCTCACTGTCATCTACTCCCATCTCCACTCAGACACCTTAGATGCACAAGATGAACCCCGATCGGTAAAATATTCAAGCCACTATTTTATTCATTGATTGCATCTTCCAAGAAAAAGCTCAATCCTGACTCAACAACATTGCCATTCGAGCTCGTCAGAACTCAAGGAACATGCCGTGAGTCATCCCAAACATGCCATTTCCACCACCTTCTTCTTCACATGTGATTTTTGTGAAATCATAGCAGACACACTGTGTCTGCGCTCCACACACGTCATGTCCATTATCAAAACAACAATTCTTCAGTACTCATGGCCCCCATCAAGAAAGCCTCTAAGAGCCACAAAGGAGAGAGCTCCTCTTCAACACTAACCTATATCTCATCCACTCAATTCAATATCATTGTCAATGAAGATGCTCTCTACAAAGTCTGATCACACATAGGGTCCTTCCTACATTTTTGCTTGCAATGAGACAATGGAAGCACTGGACTTCAAAGATGAGGTGTTGGGATTCCTTGAGGATCTAGAACTCAAACACGCCTATTGTAATGTAAGCTCCACTTATCCCAGACTGACCTATGAATTCCTTACTACTCTAAATTTGGTGGAAGACCCAATAAAGTCATATGAAACTATTGGTGTTATCAATTTCCGACTTATTGAATAAGGCTATAAACTTATTTTTAAGCAGTTATGTGATGCATAACAATGTACCTATGGAGGGAGTATAGTAAAGACTCCATGATTCAATATTGATGATTTCTAGAGGGAGAACACTAAATATGACATTCATGACACTAAATTTGTTGAGGCGTCACACATTAACAACCCTATCTTCCTCTACATGCACATTCTTCTTAGCACTTGTGCTTTTTCCAGGAAAGAAGCACAAGGTGTGTACATGAAGCGTGACTTATTTTTCCTATGGGAAATGTTACACAACTATAAAATCAATGTAGGTTATTATCCTCTACCGTGTCTTCAAAGTTAGAAGGAAGAAATTAAGAGATATTATGATAGAAGGATTAATAACTCATATTTCCCAAAAGTTGAACATTGACTTGCAGGCTCAGAAGCTACCACCGAGAGGAATAGAGTTGACCTCCAATTTCTTATCTGACCAGGTTTAATTGTTAGGGACCCCTCTAATAGCAACAAGTTTAGACAATACTTCCATGGACATGAAG
This sequence comes from Alisma plantago-aquatica, assembly GCA_963693085.1. NCBI lineage: Eukaryota > Viridiplantae > Streptophyta > Magnoliopsida > Alismatales > Alismataceae > Alisma > Alisma plantago-aquatica. The sequence goes on from OY856411.1 coordinate 696,228,119, forward strand.
ATTCATTGAACTACCTGATCTAGAGGGGGTCACTTTGATGAATAAAGGCAATTGGAATTTCTCCTTTAATGATGTCATTGATTTTGGAGATAGACCTGAAACTTCTACTATGACATAAGAACCATCTCCTCCTCCTTCTACTAGCACACATATTGACTACAACTGGGCTATGCCAGACGTGCATCGTCTTTATGGGTATGTCCAATAACACTTTGATAAGAAGGAAACCCGCTTGGACCAACTGATTCAATAATACATGTTATGCATTCCATGATTGAGAGGATGGATATGTGGCACATCTCTCAGGGACACTATGACATGCCTGGACAACCTCCACCTCCACTGTGGGAGTCGACATTCACATTTGTACCTGATGATGATACCTTGCAGTAGCATTTTACGAGTGCTGATGAGGGCATTGACCCCTCACTCTGATCCATCCATGGTAGGAATCTAGTTCCAAACTTTCTCAATTTGATTTATGTAGTGAGGACACAAGCTTGGGGGGAGGGGCACAACTACATGGTTGTGTAGTTTAGTTTCTTTTCATTGTATTTTTCATAGTTTTTGCTTTAGTTTCTATTTTAGATTATGGTAAATCTAGTATCATCTGAGGCTTGTTTCTCTTTATTGGATTGAACTCCTTTTATGATTGACCGTTCATTCCAATTTGTATTAAGAAATGTCTAAAGAACATTGTACAAGCCTTGTATCAATTAAATGAAATCTTTCTCCAATGACATCCCCTTCATTTTGGTTTATTGCTTTTATCGTGCATGATCATCTTTCACACTCATGCTTATATAATACATTTAATAGCTGAAACTTCTCAGATTAATAAACACTACAACTTTATTTAGTGTTCTAGATGCCCTTATCAAATTCTTAATGCATTTTCAACCACACTCTCCAATGGAAATTTGAAATAAATGAATGAAATCCAATTGATTATGCAATCTAGTTAAGTTTTATATGCTTTGGGTAAACAAATTTAGTTTAAGGACTCGTGGTTCTTGAGTAGAACCTGACTCACTTTTGATTATATTGGCTTTTCTTCAAAAAGTTCACATTTATCCCCATGAAAGTTGGCTAAACTACCCATGTATCATGCTAGCATAGTGCAAGTCTGGTCTGACTATAATGGTTAGTTGTTATGTCCTAAAAGAGGATGCATGACCCCAAATAGAATTCAATGTGCGCATAAGTCTATTTTAGCTACTGAGTTTTAGAACCCATAGTTCATTTATTAGTCATGTTATAAAAAGCAAGGAAAGCATGGTTGGACCGTTTATGTCAAGTCAAATTTCATCTTTCACATTTTTAATAATTGAGAGGGTCCTGTTGCATATTCACTAATTATTTGGTGTGATCAACTAAATTCTACCAAATCTTGTTAAGTTGATTCTTTCATTTTATATTTTTGCCACTTTTGCTAAACTAAACTTCAATCTTGGATATTTAAGTTGAACTCATGGATAATAGCAATCAACCTTTGGTTATGGTTGGATATACTTGATACACATTTTTCTTTTTATCTGATTGATTCTTGTGCTTGGGATTTTTTTCAATTGTGTTTCCATGTTCTTTTTACTTGATGACAAGCAATGGTTCAAGCTTAGAGGAATTTGATGTACATAATTTATATAGAATTTTTGTCCACTTTTGCATGCATTTTGAATGTACTTTCTATCTCAAATTACCTCTAATCATACTAGATTTTCCACTTTATAGTTTTCTTTACTCGTTGCATGTTTGTGATCATAGGCACATTATGTTGATAGGGAAATGGGGTTAATTTGATCACAATATAAACTTTTTTGATTCCCAAGAGAATGCACAACCTTCAAGAAATTTCTAAAGTTTCTGACTGAATCACATCGCGTGGTTTATTCAACACGGCATGTCAGTTGTAGGTAGAAACACTATCACTCTTATAAACAACAACACGACATGTCAAAATCTAACACAACGTGTCTATTCATTCCAAGAATTCATTAAAGTCCCTCCGTAGCAACAACACAACATGTCTTAATTACACAGACCATGTCGTCATAATTCAAGAGTCATTGTATTATAACAATACAACATGTCTTAAATACACATGTCATGTTCAATGAATCTTGACTTGCCCAAATATTTTGACTAGAAGTAACATAGTGTGTTGTCCAACTGACACGCCGTACAACCTTCGTGTAGGGAAGTTTCAATGTCAGTTACTAAAAGCGACACACCATGTCTCTTCACCAACATTTTGTGTTATTGATGGTTTCCACATAGTTTTAAGAGAAATCATCACTTGTTTTAAAAGACAACTGGACTCTTTTAGGATGGTTAGAACTCATCATTTGAAGAGTTTTTTAACTGGAGAAAAAAAAACAGAGAATAAGGAGGGATATTTTGGTGAAGAGGAGGTAGTTACTCAAGAGAGAACCTCTTCTCTACTCCATTTCTCTTGATCGACTGCAACAAAGGTGTCCAGTCTCTGTTCCAACCCCTCAGAAGAGAAGGTTGCTAGAGTAGGAGCAATGGCAAGGAGGAAACTTTGTCTTCTAGCCAGAGTTCTTCTCTTATTTCTTTTCTTCCACATATTTCTTTGTTCTTTCTCTTTTCTAGTCATGTTTAGCTTCATGATTCTTCACTTAAACATGTATTTTACCACTATGTGCAATTAGAACCATGTTCATGGGCATGGGAGAGTAACTCTCATGTCATAGCTTATGTGAGCTCAAAATTCACTCTTAATACTAATTGTCTAATATTTAAAGATTGCATTGGTGCTTCAACTACTTGCTTGACTAGCCTTGTTTGCTTGTTTTATGCTTCTAATATAATATGGAAAGATGCATCTAGAGTAGGGATATGTGATCTTGGCAACACTTCCTTGATCGCGGGAGTGGCTGAGAATGTGTATAGAAATCAAGGTTTGTAGTTTGAAATAAAGAATATATAGAGGACTACTATGTTTAGTTAGATCCATCTCATATCACTGGGAGGTATACGAGACACAAACCTCCTTTGTATGCTCAACTAGTACTTTAGATTTTTGTTGTTCTTCTAAATTGAGATATGGAAGTAAAATCCCATTTGCAAGATTCATTAAATCTAGTTTTAATATCATTCAGAAAGACTTGTGTTTACTTACTTTGTTATTTTCCCATGAACTAGTTTAATCTAATCAATCAAACTTGAGTAAACGATCTAGATTGTTGAACTTTGACATTCTTGCACCTAACTAGCCTAGCTCCTTGTAGATACGACCTTGACTAAATTCTGTTCATTATACTTTTGGGGGAGAAATGAGTTGAGAAAATTAAACATTAAAATTAATTTGTTAATTCAACCAAAAACAAACAAGATGAGCAATGACAGGAAAATGAATAGGAGCATGACTCTTGAGGCTAAAGGCCATCAATTATGAAAACAATGGCTTGTTGAGTTAAGTAATTTTTTTTTCCATCATCGCCTATTGTGAGTATGATTGTTCTTCATTATCATAACTATATCCTTGTATAGTCAGTAGGTCCTACATACTGAAAAAAATCTATTTTTTTTCTTTTTCCAACAACAAATATAGTCAAGTTGCTAGCACCTAGCAGCACAACAGATAATGTCTTGACCCATTCATGAGTTACCAATAAACCCCAATTGAGTAGTACTAACCTTCTCATTTTTTTCTCATGCAATTAAGATGATTTTCATATTTATAGCATGGTCATAGATTGAAAACCCTCTCTTTTGGATGATTTATTATGTCATATATATGTGATATGATATCTCATGAAACCATTTAAAAATAATGCTAATAGTTTAAGAATGTGATGAAAAATCTAATAATGATATAATAGAGGAATTTAAATAAAGACATATATTACAACAAGTGTGAAAATAAGTAATAGAATGATGAGCTATGCATGGCATATGTATCACATGAGCTTTGAACCTCTTGGCATGACTCAAAGTGTTTATCTGATTATTTTTAAGGCCATGTTAAATAGTTAGTCAACCTTTGAGTTGACTAATTGATTTTTACAGACCCATGATAGGCTAATTTTCTAGTAGTTGAGCCAATGAATTAGTGGACTATTGACAAGTCATACCATTTTATTGAGGTGAGAGTAGCGACCCAATAGTAGCAATTGACATATCCCTACTGGTTTCAGTTGGACATAGTGGATATGGATCCAATAGTCAGACTGATCACCCAAAATTTGATTGAGAATTGGAGATCGACTAGAAAACTACAGAACCATCTTTTTTAGTATTGAGACTACCCAAGCTCATAACCCACCAATTAAGCCGGCTAATGAGAAAGTTGGCAAACTAATGAGATTGTTGTTGTTGAGCATATTTTTTACAAAGAACTATATCTTTTGATATGTAAATTGTGTATGTGTGTTATATATCAATTAATTACAATTAATAACTACCTTAATATGTTTGTGTACTATGTTCAACCATTCTATCACAATATTCATACATACCTAGGTATCTAGGTGAGATGTCTTTGTAGATAGCTTGCATTTTAGTTGAAGAATTGACCTAGAGTGAGAATGAGTTATATAAACAACTAAGAGATTATCCTTTATCCTTTTCTACCATATTTACTCCTCTATTACCCTCTAACATTCCCCCTCTTTGTGGTAAGAAAACCTAATGGGAAATCTCTATTCATTTCTCTTTTCTTCTTCCTAGGTTTTGTGTAGGTTTCTTAAAGGAGGAACATCTTTCAGAGAAGAAACTTTAGGCATTTTATGGCTTAGATTTAAGAAAGTAATAAATTAGGCCTATTGATATAGTACAAGGTTACCAGAAGCAATTAGGGTTATGCATAATTGAGCATTATCATTCACATTAAAATAAAAAATCTTAATCAAGAGCAAACATAGAAACATGGATGTAATGTAAGATTTCATCAAATGTGAGTATTTTCTTAATCAAGGATTCATATTGTTTTTTGGGGGAAGTGAGGAGGCCATGTATTCATCCTCTATTCTCTTACAGACAAGACAAAAGAGTTGCAACCAGGAATTGCTGAAATAAACATGGTAGTATTAGTATTGTCACAAGTACTATATACTAAATCAAGATTGTACATAATGTCTAGAGATCTCACATAATGTTGAGGTCATATGTGGTTTTTAATTAATGTTCATGTTGTTTTGTGAATACTACTAGGAGGAATTCATCATTTCACATGCTTTTAGTAGTTGTCCTTCCATACTTTGCGAAATTTCTCTTAATGATGATATTGGAAAACGAAAGTGATAAGAATAGGAAAGAAATGTTTTCACAGTGTGTGTATATTAAGAAATTGTGTGAAATGATCCCCTAGTTGACAAGTAATAAGAATAGGAACGATGTTCTTTATTACCCTGAACAAGATTACCACAGTCATAATCAATAACCATTGGAAAAATCTTTGTGTTGAGTCATGTTCAGATAAAAGTAGCCACACTATTTGAAAACCATGGATCAAGGTGAAGGGCAAAGGTCCATAATCTCTATCATCAAAACTAAGACCTACTTTCAACTAAAATTCAAAGTGGAGAACATGTCCCCCTTTCATTAGGGGAAATAAAAAGTAATAACATATGAAGTGGTCCTGACTAGCATTCTCGAGCATAAATTGAAGATAAAGCCATTGGGTTCATGATTCATATGACTAGTCTAAAACAAGTACCTCCAACACCTGAGATATGGACTGATATGGAGTCCAAGGGCCTACAAGTAATCATTTTATATAAGAACATGAAGGTGAAACACCAGTCATAGATTTATTGAACAACTCAAACGAACATCAAAAAGTTGTAACGAAAAATCCTTAAAGGATCATATATACCCAAGTAGGTGATCCATGAAATACTATCTACTGGAACTAGGCTCATCACAACCCTGTGCTTAATTTCATTATCAAAGAAAGATCTCTTTAAATGATAAGATCCCAATAGGATATTACTCATCATTGCTATACTCAGAGACCTTAAGATCCCCTCTTGTTTTAGTGACAATGGGGTGTGCCTTCAAGTTTTCCCTCTAAAGACACTCATTGTCCCGAGAAAATATCCCACATATATACATCTTATTGCTACAAACTTTTTTTGGTGCAATCAAGTACTCCCTAGGAGAAACCACACTTGAAATCCTAATTAGACCAAAAAGATTCACATCACACTACTATATATATGACTTATGCTGTTAATTTTTTCTTCTTCTAAAGGAAACCAACGACATAATATATGCCATTGGTTCTATAAAGAAAACTGAAATGGTTGGCCAACTGAGAAAACACGGGTTGCACTTTATTTATCTTGTTAGTTTTTGCATAAAAAAACCAACAACATAAAACGCCCATGAAAATACAATTTCTCACAGAATTTTAGAACACATTTTAGTTCCTCCCAAAATCCTATGTCGTTAGTTTCTCATAAAGTAGTCAATGAGATAAAAGTATAACCCTTAGGATCTATCTCATTAGTTACGAGTGGACTAAAAAACTAGAAAGGGTACGTGCCAAATGTCCTATGATCCCCCCCGCCCAAATAGATTACCTCATCGATTATCATGAATGAAACCAATGATTTACGTGTTACAGGGATACATCATTAGTCGTCGGTTTCGTAGTAGCTTGCTGATGACATAGGTTTGCATGAACACATATTTTGTCAGTGGTTTTTTCAAATTAATCAATGAAATAAGTTATGTCAATGATTTTTTAAATGACCAATGAGGTATGTCTTACTAAAACCCCATGAAAAACCCCTCTTTCCTCTACCCACGAGAAACTCTCTGACCTCAGACAATTTTCTCTTCTGCCACTGCATGTAGCACCTTTGCTTCTGTTCAACAGCCCCCATCGCCACTGCTCTCCTCCCCTAGTCATACTCTGTCACCTCAAGCTTCTCTCTTGACTATAGGTGTGACTGCTGGCTGCCACTGCTCACTACTTCCTCCTCTGGCACCATTACTTAGTGCCTCCTCCTCCTCTGGTGCTACCAAGTACTTCTCCTCCTCAAGATGCCACCTCCTCCAGCCAGCGCTGCTACTACTTACTTCACCGCTGACACCTCCGCCTCTACTCTCATGCTACTCTTCTATTGCTCGTGTTGTTTCTCCTCCTCCTACTCCTCATGCACACGTTCCACCACTGGCTCTGCCAGAGGTATCTCCTCCACCCCCTACCTTCAAGATCTGATTTTCAACACATATACATGCCCAATTTCTTGAATTATGTTTGATAAGAACTCTTGAATTATGTTCTACAAGAACTGTTATGATGCATGAATTCCATGATTGTATAAAGTTTTTATGCTGCATGAATGTAATGAATTGTTATTCTTGATTTGTTTGAATAATATGTAATCCATACTATTTGCTTGAATAATATGTAAGCCCTAATAAGTAACTTGGGTGTTCTTAGTCTAATATGAGTTTTGAATATATATTTTGGTTTGTTTGAATATAATATTTGAATAATATATAAGCCATAATACATAAACCCTAATTTGTGAATTCTAATATATAAACCATAATATGAAAACCCTAATATGTAAATGATAATATATAAACTTTAAACTATAAATGCTAAATTCTAAACCCTGATTTCTAAACCATATTATTGGCCTAGAAACCCATCCAAGATTTACTCATTAGGTTAGTCCCCGATTTGGGGCTGTTCTTGAGTACTTCATCTCATTAGGATGTAAATGTATAATGCATGTTTGATTTCAATAAATTTTGACAACATTTTTCCTTTTGTTCTCTGGGTACATATGTAGGCGGGTGTTTGACCAATTACATCGGTGTACTTGGAGAACTGTGAAGAAATGTTGTCGAAATTTATTGAAATTGAATATACATTATACACTTACTAGTGAGATGAAGTGATCAAGAATGGGATAGATGGTACACATCATCAATGTAAATGCTAATAGATGATTAGGGCTCAATTCAAACATACATTATTCTGAAATTAACTTAATAGCTAACACCTGATGAGCTACTTTTTTCCCATCATATCATAGAATGGATCAATCATGGATGTCAAATCCAAATCGTCACACTCCATCCGTTTGTAAGATTTGTAGAGGCATATATAAACAACCTAGAGATAGGTTCTATTGCCAATGTAGCAATTGTAGTAAAAACTTGAAAGTTGACACTATTGATATGATCAAATATCATGCCATGTGTAATGGGATTATACAGGCCTATACATAATGGTAGTGGCATGGAGAGATTCCCAGTATGAGATTAGTAGATGTCGGTAGTGGTAGATGTGTTGAATAAGAAATGGCTGACGATATTGATGTGAACGAACCAATTCTAATATACATGGTTGATGCGATGCTAGATAGTTTCAGGGTAAATGATATAGATCCAACTTTCTTATTTATAAATATTGTACATGATGCTGAGAAATCATTATACTTAGGTTGTACTAAGTTTATGAAGTTGAGCGATGTGTGAGATTGTATACTCTGAAGGCTAACAATGAATTGAGTGACAAAGGCTTCACTTATTTGTTGTCTTTGTTGAAAGAAGTTCTCCCTGAAGGCAATAAGCTTTCAATATCAACATAAGAAACAAAAAAGATGTTTTGCCCAATGGGAATGGACGTAAGAAGATACATACATGCTTGGATGACTGTATTGTTTTAAAAGGATTATATCAATATGAAAGAATATCTAAAATGTTGGGCGTCTAGGTATAAAAGGATGACATCAGGTAAGACCAAAAGTAAGTCTCCTGCCAAGGTGATGTGGTATGTGCCTATAATACCACAATTTCAATGCTAGTTTGCTACTACAGTAGATGCACAAATTTATCTTGGTATGTGGAGGTGAAGAAAAACAAAGATGGTATGCTACAACATGTGTCAGATTCCCCGCAATGGAGGAAGATTGATTTGTTGTAACTTGAATTTGGCAAATAAGCCATGAATTTAAGACTTGGACTTTAAACCGATGGGATGAATCCATATGGAAAATTAAGCAACCAACATATCATTTGGCATGTCATGATTGTTAAATACAATCTTCCTCTGTGGTTGTGTATGAAGAATAAATACGTCATGCTTCCATTGCTAATATCAAGCCCCAAAAAACCTGGCAATGATATTGATGTTTACCTTGAACCTATGATTGATGACCTAAAGAAACTTTAGAGAGAAGGTGTGATGACTTATGATGCTCTACATGGACAGATGTTTGATTTACTTGCTATGTTATTTTGCATTGTTAACGACTTTATAGCTTATGGGAACTTGTTTGGATACGACATAAAAGGAACCAAGAAATGTCTTGTATGTGAGGAAAATATTGATTCAATCTAACTAAAATGTGGTAGTAAAACAACATAAAAGGAACCAAGGTGTTTCTTGGTCTCACAATGCATGTGCAAGTTTTTTTCCTGGATTGTTAAGTGTACTAATTAGTCACTTTTGATGATGAATACTTGGAGCTAAGTGAGCAAACAAAGGAGGGCAAGTTCACTCCTCAAGGAACACACGAAGAACTGATGGTTGCTTTAGGGAGGGAAGAGCATCCTAGACGTGTTAGGGCCATTAGATCTAGGATTGGGCTAAAATCTTTTTCTGGCTCATCCCAATAAAAGTGCAAATCTTCTAAGAAAGGGGGAATGAACTAGGAGGATGTGAAAAGATTGATATCCCCAACCTTGGAGGAGTTTGAAGCTTCTCGGGCAGTGCATGCTCCTCCAGCAGTCACATATCTTGTATAGTGTCACATACCCGAGGAGGGTCTTGGGAATACTCCTTTGGGCCTGCTTGGCACAACCCATGTAAGATTCAATTTAAATCAATTTATATGTTGTGTTTATACGTTGTGATAAAGTAATCCCTCAAGTCAATATATATGCATCTCAACTTAAAATATTTTGTTTCATAGTCATAAAATGTTGTCTTACCATTGATGTTTCATCATACAACATCATGGCAGATGCTGAGATTTATCACACACTAATACAGTTCATGGTGTTCTCCTTCCCGGTGATCATTTTCATGTGTCCGTCATATGTCTCATTCCAACGTGGAAAGAAACACCACTTCCATACGAGCATACAAATGCCACCACAGTTAGAGACATAGACGACAACTTTATTGGGTGGCCTAAATGGCTCATTATATTTTTTGAGGTATGAATGTATATATAATCAAAAGCTAATATGGGAATACAAAAATGCATTCCACAACAATGAAGAAGCCCCATGGGGTTCCAAAGTCTCCACCTCTACATTTTATTCCACAGGAGATGCTCAAATCCTTAGGCCTTAAGTGCAAGGCATTGACACTGTGGTTAGACAATACATATCCATCAAATAACATGGTGATCAACCTTCAGGAGGAGGTCATAAGTACATACTGTGACACTGTTATAGTAATTTACAAATGTTTCTAAGTGATTTTTGTATCAATGGCTGAACACATCAGTGATATAACTTTGTCTAGGATGAGTCTGAATACCTTGTTATATGTGAAAAATACATGTTTTATATTTTTTCCTATAAATTAGCTAATTATTGCGTATACACGTCCAATCTCATGTATGACATGGATGCCGAGTTTGGATTCTCAAACTTGGCATTTCTAATGTCATCAACAATTAGCGATGTAGTTAGAGATCTGAGCGGCATCACTAATTATGTGGCCACAATGATGAAGGTTTTTGGTGATTCCAAGATCGTGATCATAACTCCCTTCAACACAGTGTAAGTTTTGCACTTTTTGTTTATGTTTCTAACTTATGAATATACAATTATTGTAGATTTTTTGCCTTCTATTCACTCAGAAATAACATTTTCAATTGTCAATGACTATTCCCTAGATCTATATTGTGTATTTCCTTGATCCTTTGGGTATAAAACTAATACCAAATGAGGGACACCCAATGAAATTGGCGATTCACACGTAAGTATAATTTTTCCATGCTCAACATATTTGTTGATGTTTGCATCATATGACAATTTAATAATGCAAAATACTTGTTTATTTAACTTATTGGGGGTATGAAAGTAGTTCATAGCGTTGAGGGAAAGTAGATACAAAAAAGGAATCAATAGATTGGAGGAGTGTTAATGTATGTCTTCTCACTCCAAGGCATATATATTACCAACTCTAATTAATTATATTTATTAACATAAATGTAAATGCTACAGTTCTCTGTACATGACAATGGTTGGGCATGCAATTATTACATGATGATACACATAAACAACATTGTCAGACACACGTTAGGAGAAATCAAATATATAGCAAATGTATTTTTATTATTATTGGATCATAATCAACTAAGTAGTCTCATTTGATAATACAAATACTAAAATATAATTTACATTACATCTCAATCTCTTTGTAGTTTTTTGACACTACTGAAGCATATATGTTGGAGTGGCTGAATGACCTACATGAAGAGTGGATAGACTGCTTCATCAAGCGTGTAGACTTGTCAGCTTATTGGGATGGTTGATTGATATTTTGTATCAAACTTTGATGTCAATATTTTGTTTTATATATTACATGTGGACTTAAACTCTATGGCAACTGATGTTTATATGTGTTCATGCATATATGTGTGTGTGAATTGAATGTGAAGTGCATGAGGAGAATTGGATTTGAGTCCACTTTCTGATGTGTATTTGTGCATATGTATGAAATTGATGTGGATGAGAACTGTATCAATTGAGTTGTGAGTTCTTCTATTTGTGCATGTATGAAATTGATGTGGATGAGAACGGGATCAATTGAGTTGTGAGTTCCTATATTTGTACATATATGGAACTGATGCGGATGAGAACTAAATTAATTGAGTTGAGAAGTGAAAATAGATAGAATGTTTATTATATATATTTATTTCTTCTTACAGGTTTGCTGGCCTATTGTTAAGTTGTGATGCTTGAAAATTGTATAGTTCTCAATGAGCTGTAGGCTCTAGAAAGGCTAGCTATCGGACAACAAGTCTGTAGACCTTCTATATGAAAACACACACATATGCTTTTGGTTATTTCATGAAAACCAAGTACATATACATATTTTGTCAATTACTTGAATACAACCAACAACAAATCTCTTAACTGTCACTATTTATTCACTGATAAAATTTACAAAATACTACTAATCAATGGTATTTCATGAGAAAGTGACTACATAATTGGCAATACCTTGTCGGTTCTCATTTGATAACTGACAAGGAATGGTTAAGGAAAACCATTTTCACTACATAATTAGCATTACCTCATCGATTCTCTTTTATTAAATGACAAGGAATGTTCAAGGGAAACCATGTTTTCATCGCATGATGCATGTTATGTTGTCGATTGGATGTGAATTGGAATCGACAACATATATGTATGTCGTTGGTTTCTTTTTTCCAAAATAACTGATGATGTACGTCATGAGTTTTAGCATCGCCCACTTAGTAGCCAGTCTACAACTGACAAAATATGCCAAAAATAATCGATGAGATATCCTATTTTTGTACTAGTGTTACTATTCATAATTATGGAGTCACGAAATACATTGAATTTTCTCATAAGAACCGTGGATTCATCATAACAAACTAATATCATCATCCCTATGTCGAAAGCACAAATATAGGATGTACAACACTATTATCATCATATATAGGGGCAACCCAAGTGGCACAAAAACATGGGTAGAAGAGGACAACCCAATCTCTAATTTGACACAATACACATCACATAGATCAATGATTTCCCACTAGTATGTCAGTGACTGTGTCAATTTCCTTATGACCCAAAACAATTCATAAGAAAGTTGTAGGACATGGACATCCACCCATACAGAGGCACATGGCCTTAGAATACAAGGACACACATAATAAGACAAATCCATCAATTCCCAGAGTAGACATTCATGGGTTTAAATGGCCCACACAATGGAACCCCGACTGGAGGTTGACTCAAATTTTGTCCTATTCCAAAAGATTCTAACAAGTTCCTGCTACCTCAAATAAAAAATTCCTACCATAAATATGGATAAGGAGGTCTAGGTGATATGCCACAATGCATAGTGTCAAATAAGGGTGTTGTGTGGGTGGGTGATTGTAACATACCTGAATCTACATTCATAGTTTAACATGTCCTTATTCTAGTCCCATTTTTGAGTATGTTACTATCAATTACCTTTTCTTCCAGTCTAAAATATATTATGGATAGTTGAAGTCAAATAATATCATGAAATAAAAAATTTCCTATATCTATGAAAACATAGAATAAAATAACAAAAACAAATTAACTAATATTAACTTATACAAAAATACACTAATTAATAGTTTTTGACACCAATTCAACACTAGAATCTTCCTAGGATTATAGGAGGAAATAAATAGAGGAAATATGAAATATATTATCAAAATTTACTAATTAAGTAGAATAAATGTCTTAAGAGGACACTCAAGTAATGAAAAGTGATACAAGATATCTTAAAAATGTAAAAATCATGAAAAATGTGGATTCCTTATATTTGAATCAGGCTACCTAGAAAATTTGAGGTCAATTGGAGGTTAAATTCTCCCTCAAAGTAACTTAAGAAATAAAACATATAGTGGACCTAGGGTTTGATTGAAAGATTAACTGTCACATTGATGCTCCCCTAGATTTCCATTTATTTTCTATCACATGACCTAAAGGCAAGCTTCACATTATCTAATGACCCTCATCACATTATTGTTTGATCAGACAGTTATGGACTCGTCTTCTTCCTCTGTGCATTCTTGTTCAACATTACCACGACACTAGTCTTTACTTGATTAATTTCTCCTTCATTTGGTAAATGAGTCTGCATGATTTGTTTGCTGATTGATTCACCTTCTCTATTTTTTATAGTTCTTAATTCTTGGGACTGAGATGACCTAGTCATGAAATGTCCAATCACACATAGACATCCTCCACCCCTTCTGCTTTCAAAGGCATTCATTTCCCTATATTATAAAGCTTACTTTATTTTAAACACCCCAACAGTTTGTCTGAACCCCTTTTTACTATTGTACATCCTCAATTTTCCCCTTGACTCCTTGTGGTTACTGGACAAACTCAGTCTTCTTCCCTGATGACTGGAGAACTATTCTACATTCACGTCTTCTACATCCAATTCACCTCCTACTGAGCATCCAAAACCCTTAATATTTCTTTTTTTGTTCTTAGTTTCTCACACTAAGAACCAATTTTGTCTCCCAAACTCCACCTCCTATGTTTCCAATCAGCCATAAACAAGGGGACCTAGAGGTCTCAGTTATCCAGAATTACTCCCAATCCCATCAACAGGTCCTAGTGAAGCTTTGGGGAGAATTGGCTGATTGATATCACTCATGTTGCCATTTCCAATTTTTTAGTTTGTGATCTTGTGTTTGGTTAATTATGACGATTCTGGATGATAAAGAGCTCATATTGACAAAAATTTTAGACCGTCACCTTTACCATGTCATTTCCACCTCTCGAAGGGAGTTCCCAACTAATACATTCCCTCCTTAGTTTCCTACTCCAAATACCTCATGGAAGAGCTTGCTGCCTACCACGTTGGAGGTGTCATGGACCTGATCCATGTGTTTGGAGTCCATATTTGTCCTAATAACTCAATGGTCAACTCTCTCTCTCTCTCTCTCTCTCCTGAGTGGGAGTGGTTGTAGATGGGGTTTAACCATGGGATAACATGATTAAGCAGAGCTACTCTGGCCATGGCATGATGGGTAAGAGGGGGACAATCCACCCTATCAATTCCCCCTATAGCTCTCAGTGTCTCATAAGAGTTCTGTTTACCTCAGGGGCATACACATAATTTCACCTATTATTTTCATATCAACTGCCCATGTTTTGGTTGTTTTCATGACAAATATGGCATGCAACATCCAATTAGTTGACAATCGTATGTGAGAGCATATCGATCAATTGGTATTTCTCTTTTTTATCCAGCTATAATAAATTGTCTTAGCTTGCTAAAATCATAAAACATTTGATTATAAAAATATAAACATATACATTTTAGTATAAAAATGTGGTTCATTTCATAGGATAATTTTTAGATGATGATATTGAGATTACAATAGGAACACTTTTAAGGTTAATGAATGGAAAAAAGCAACTATTTTATTTAAAAAGTAACTATAAACATAAAAAGGAAGAACTATGTATACAAAAGTAACTATACTACACAGAATGTAACCATTGTTTGTCAAAATAGTTTATTTTGTGTGCATCATCAAATATTTGATTTTTCTTGAGGATATATAAAACTCACAAATGGAAAGAAAAAACTACATTATATGATGTATTGATGTGTAGTTATATCTTGACCCCTTCTCTTCAAGATTAATGTCATACTACATCAAGATTATTAGAGTGTGTTGAAACAAGTTTAGGGCCTTTACGTTTGATGGCTAAGTCTAAGTAGAGGATCAAGTAGTTTTTTGGATTTCAAACTGACATTGTGTATTTGTCTAGGATCTAGAAATTTGAGACAAGGACACTACCTTAACTCCATCCAACCCCTCATGTAAGTTTCTCTTGGAGTCAACACAGTCACCCCTCTTGGATCCCAACATTATTGTCTTGATTGTTGATAATAACTTTGTGATACCCATCACAGTGGAGGGTGAACATGGTCATATTGTAGGTGTAGTCGGTGACAAGAATGAGGAGGATGGTGGCGAGAGAGGAGTAGGAGGAGGTGTTGTCAAATCATAGCCAAAATGTAAAATTTTAAACTCAAACTATAACTATGGGTGCAAAAATATAACAAGCCAGAGACAAAATGTAACAATTTTTAGCCAAATAGTACATTAAATATATAATGTGTATAAAAAATAAAGAGACATAATAAAAGACGAGTTCACCTCCTCCTATTCCCCTAAATGTTTACTACAATGTGTTTGACTAGCTACTCAATAAGAACTTAGTTGTATTGAGACAAAGGCATTAATAAACACCTAAGATCAAGGGACTCTCCCTAATAGTCCATCAATTTAGGTGATTAATAAATCATTGGTATGTTTTATACATTAAAGTATCTACTTAGCACATAAAGTAAATATTTTGTACAAAATATAAATATTTTCATAAAACATAACTAGTCTGCACTAGAAAGTACTTATATGATATAAACGTAACTATTTGCTTCTAAAAGTACTTATTGGTCACATAATGTAACAATTGGCAATAAAAAGTAACAAAGTTCATTAGAATGTGACTATCTGGTATACAAATCAGTATACTGTAATAACTATGTGGTATACAAAGTAAAATAGTGATAGTTTATTTAATAGTTTTTTTTACTTTATATCATCTTTCGCTTTGATAATTAATTTGATTTTTTATCAATTAATGCGTATTTGTGATGGATTGTACTTAGTTCATGGTCTCCTTTCTTCTCTAATACAACATGATCGTTGATCCTAACCAATACACATACCGTGATAGTTGACTGGCCATTGCTAAAATACCCAACCGATTCTTTGTCTTTGGAGGTCAATTTATCACACTTGCCTTTGTTTAACTTGTTGTCTGGTTTGTGATTATTGTCTTTAGATGCATGTTTAATACAATTTCCTTCTGATCATCTCTTGTAGGTTTGTGCGATGACCTTCATACCTGGTAATTCCAATTAACACTGCTGGAACTCCTCAATGACATTATCTTCTAGTGACCCTTGTGCTTTATTTAGGTCATGTGATAATAGGGATCCCCTCCCTACTTTCTTTTCCCCCCAATAACCTAGGTTCATGGCCATCCAACAACCTGGGTTCATTTCCACAATGATTTGTACTTGTATTACTTCCTTGTGGTGTGCCAACCTATTAAAACTTATGCTTTTAGTAGGATGTAAATATATAAATATGACGACCAAAGGGATGATAAATGATACAACAATAGTTAATAGAGGCAAAACCAACATACATAACAAATTAAGGAAATGAAACCAAACCAACAGACATCAACCTCCATAAAATTGAATTCATCAAAAATCCAAATTACAGACAGAAAAGTCATAAGAAATTTTGCAGTGAAAAATCACACATAAAAAATACGTAAAGAAAAAACAATACTTCGAAGGAGACAGACTTGGGAAATGATTCAGACGTTGAAGATCTCCCCAACTCAAAGGATGTATGGAGTTAAATACTTTTGTTTTCAACCACCCTCAAATTCCACTTGTACCACATGTTGTAAAGAAAAACATGAGTAACCAAAAGACTAGTACAAATGTATTCTAACATTACATGTTCACAGATGAACATATCATATTAGCATTCCATAAAACACAATGGTGTGGTCTTCTAATCTTTGAACATCTCAAGGAATACAAGCGTGGTTTTTGGAGTGCTCTACATTGATGACTTATTATTGAATGATGTTGATTACAAAGATGCAAATCACAATGACTTGAAGATATTTCTTGGCCAAAGAGGCTAAGGGCTCCACATCAACACTCCATGGTCAGCCAGGTTAGTGTTGAGCATTTCCCTCCTACTATCTCAAAAAATCTTACGTCAAGCTTCTTCAACGTCGTCTAGAACCAAGGTACAATGTTAAGATCCTCTTGGGCAAAAAGGGCAACAAGCTCGATGTTGGCGCCCAGTTGGTCAGCGGGTAAACGAAGGCGATGTAATATGTAGAACATGTACATGACTATTAAGGGGTTGTGCCTGGGCATGGGACCTAGTGCCCTTGGCCTTCAACACTAATGACATTAGTTTTGATGCAATTTTCATAATAAAAGTAATAAGAAATTAGTATTTAGGTGTTTGGTTTTGATCATTTTACTTGTAATTTACCAATTGTTAGGTTTTAAGTAAGCTTTGTTGATCTTTTAAGGAATTCACCTCAAAATTGGAAAAATCAATGGGTAACTATCGACGCTCTAATTTGAGAATCCAAACCTCGACAAACTCCTACTAGTCATCAATTGGTTTGTCAAAAGATCAAGCTTTTCTTAAGAAAGTCGACAACACTCTATCAATTGTCATTGACATATGCATCAAGCATCAACTTATCAATTAGGAGGATCGACTCACTTATCGTGGGATCCTTGATAAATTCAACTCATCAACGTCTACCCCGACAAAGTCCTATCACCAAACTATCGAGCAAGTTTAATGACATACATGTTGATGGGTAATCCGTGGATGCCTTCATCGAGGAACTAGATATCAATTACCAGGTCGACAGTCCTATCGATGCCCTTTATACTCGATAGACCCCTGTCAAGAAGCCATTATATCAACACTAGGAAAATGTTGATACTACATTCAATCGACAAAGACCTATCAAAGGATCACTTCATCGACCATGAACATCGACAGAGAAAATCAAGAGGTCGATTCCATGTGGACCAACCAAGATCAACAAGGCACGAGACAAGGCCTATAAATAGACCCCCAAAGAATCACTTCTAACAGTCTTAGATCCTTGGAGTCACCAAACTGAAAGGCTGTCGTTGAGTTTTAGAGCCCAAGGATGAGAGTTCTCGACCTATCTAGTTGCATTGACCTATTTAGTTGTCATATCTTCCTTGCAATCTCAATCCACTACCATCGATAGATCTGGAGAACCTGCTTGCATGAAGCTAGTATCAGAAGAAGGAGAAGAGCTATTGACCTCTTGCTTCAACAACTAAAAGGTTGGTAGATCGATTATTCGATCTACCTTTGTTTCAATATATTTCTCTTTTTTTTCCTTATCATGACTTATTCAAGCTATAATCCATTTGTTTCTTGTGCTATGCATGGCCAAGCTCCATAACTTGGGTTAGGAGTAGCCATCAGGCCCTGCCAACCATGTAATTGTTCATTCTTTTATTTTAAGGCATATTTTCTATTAAGTTTTGTTCTTATACTCTTATTTTATGATGCGATGATTTTGAGTCGCATTTATAGACTTGTTTTACGTGTGTTTTATGCATTTATTGGTCATTTTGGTGGTTAATATTGCATAATTCATTTACTTTGATCTGTGAGCCTTCTCAACATCAATTCTCCCTTATTTTAGTGTTTTGAGCATAAATGATTACGATAATATGTTTTATTTCAGCTTATGTGGTTTTGTGTTGCAATTTCAGGAAAAACGAATATCTGCAAGTGTCGATACATCGACAGCTGTCGATACCATCGACATGACCACAGGTTGTCAGCCGCAAGGAGCCGCACAAAGTCGATAGCATCAACACAGAAGTCGATGGTAGTGACTTACCATCAGGTTGCTGGCGAGAAGAGAGTTGATACTATCGACTCCAAAGTCAATACTATCAACCCCAAAAGATTCAGTGATGGAAAAGGACAAAAAGCGACGCCTAAGAGTGTCGATACCATCGACCCACGTCGATGGTATCGAGGTAGAATCATGCACAATGAAGAAAAGGAAAGAAGATTTGTCGATATCATGCAGAGTCGATACCATCGACGTGTCAGATACAAGTTTTCTCCAGATCGATCTAAATCTGACGGCTGTGATATTTTTGCAACCTAACTCGGTGATTATACCTAATGACGGTGGCCAGGAGCAATCTATCACGTCATTAGCCACTGCACAAGTCCCGAGAAGGAGTGGAGAGAAGAACGGAGCCCAGAAGCATGCCCCAGCCGTTCCGGAAGCCGAAGAAGACATTTTCTATCGCCGAAAGGCTGTAGAGCGCGCATTCCACATCGAGGAATGCTTGGATCTTCTCCGTTCAGGGGTTTCTTTACTTATTCACATTTTTCTCCATGTTTACCCTTTTCTCTACCATGTTTTGCTCTGAGATGAACATGCAGGGCTAATCCCCTTTGTCTTTAGGACTGGGAGTAGCCCGGGGAAGCATTGTATGACATTTTTATCATAGTAATTCATCGTTTATCTCTTAAATCCGTGGTATGATTTCGTTTTCTCAATTATATTGTTATACTTGATCACCATAATGATAATATAATGCCTTTAATTGCTTTGAAAGAAGAATTAACGGTTGAAAAGAGACGAAATTCACATTAATTAACAAATCCCTTGAACAAGGTGATGTACGGTTAATGGTGGACACCCAGAGGTCGATTTTAATGCACCTAGTTTAGGGTATATGTTACTACGATGGTGGAACCGACCTAGACATAGGTAGTGAATTGTACCACGACAGTGGGCAATTCTGACTACAGGCCACTACCCGGATCGAGAGATGAACCTGAATTATTATATGGAAATTCATACAATGATAACCCGCGGTGAAACTGCAATCCTAAAGATCTCCACTTGAATTGATTAAACTAAACACTTAATCGATTGCTTTATTTTATTTTGTTTTCCTTTTAATTTTACAAAAACTCTCAAACTCTTTTAATCGGTTTAGCTGATCGCAAACAGTTAGTAGTAGTCTACTGATAGTTCAGTGTCCCTGAGTTTGACTCGAGCCTCACAAGGTCCTATACTACATTGACGCGTACACTTGCGTTCGACGCACGGTAAAAGCGTGTCAAGTTTTTGGCAGCAACGACGCCAAAAACTTGTGCTGCAAGCGGCCATTCTAGGCCACCAATTAATTTTAATTTTTATTATTCAATAATCATTTTTGAAATTCATAGTTTACCCTTCATATTTAGCAATCGTCTATCACGGTCCTGAACTGAGATTACCATTTTTGCAGGTACTGTGCATGGTGCAGACGCGTAGCACTGACTACACGCAACGAGCACTAGAGGTTCCACTGCCGGGACCTGATGACGAGGAGGATTACATTCAAGACCAACTGGAAGATATGGATTCCGGCTCAGAACAAGAAGCCATGGCCGAAGAGCAGACGATATGGGAGAAGATAAAAGCTTCTTCCTCATCCGCTTCAAAGGGGCCAATTAAGAAGCAGGCGATCAACATTCCGACTTATAAGATCGATCCTGCATTAATCAACTTGGTCAAATGAAATGCATTCCATGGGCTAAAGAATGAAGACCCGGTGACTCATATAAGCCAATTCGTGGAGAATTGTGACATGATTAAAATTGACAAATTTCCACAAGAGATGCTCTACCTAAAGCTGTTCCTGAGTTCTCTGGCAGGAAATGCACGAGAATGGTTGCACAATCTTGACGATGAATATGTGGAATCGTGGAACCACATGGTCGAAGTGTTCTTTGAAAGATTCTTCCCGCCTGAGAAAACAAATGATCTGATCAGAAAAATTCACAATTTCAGCCAGAGGGCAGGGGAGACATATTCTGAAACCTGGGAGCAATTTCAGATAATGCTTAGGAGGTGCCCACACCATGATTTGGATAAGGAAAAACAAGTTAAAATCTTCTATTTTGCTCTTTCCGAGCATGATAGAAGTAACTTAGATTTAGCAGGTTCAGGATTTTTCTTGAACAACATAGGCACAAGGTGTTGGGAGATCTTGAAAAATATGGCAAAGAAGCAATCTTGGGGTGCTAGGGATGCACCAGAATAAGTCAAAGTTGCAGGTGAGTCTAGGGCCATCAAGGAGCTTAATGATAAATTAGACCTTCTAGCCAAGAAATTGCTTGCCAAAGAGGATGCAGAATCTGACGAGGAAGCCCAGGTCAAATTTATGCAACAACAGGGCTATAGAAATAATGATTATGCTTGGAGGAAGGATAGGAAGTTCTCTTGGAAGGATCCAAACAACTTCCTACAAGATCCAGATGCAAAGCCACAACCAAGAGCCGAAGATAAAAGCACCGAGTTGCTTAGTCAAGTGGTGCAGCAAAATCAGGAGATGATGAGCATGTTTAGTAAGCAGTTGCAGTCCCAAGGTGAGATCTTGACTAAGTTTGGGCATACACTGCAAAGTCATGGAGCACAAATGAGGGCACTAGAGACGACCGCGACCCAAATTTCCAATGAAGTGGTGGCCATAAAGCATGCCAATCAACAGAGACAGACATGGAATGCAGAAGTTGCTCAAGCACATCATCAAGTGAAATATATATCTGCGATTAATGAAGTAGAACCCCCGGTGGTAGAGGTCCAGGATAAAGGCAAAATGATTTTTGAGATGGAGGCTACCCCAAAAATACCGTATCCTCGCAGTCATTATGGACTACCAGGAGGATATCATCCATTCAGAAAAGCCCGCCAAGAGCCCATCATGGTCACGCCCCCACCTAGGCAAGAAGAGCAGGTGAAGGTCATGTGTCAAGGTGAAGCTACGTCCACTGCGAGAGAGGTGCCACTACAAGTTACACCTGTCGAAGATGATCTACCAAAGTCTACGTCAGAGGGAGTCATTGAAACAAGCTTAGGGGAGCTTGCCCCAAAAAGCCCATATGTGCCACCTCATAAGCATCTAAAAGAGGCAGTTGTGTCTTGTCCGGACAGTCCGAGATCGAAGAAAGTACATAGACATTACAGGAAGTTCTTGGAGATGTTCAGAAAACTCCATATCAATATTCCGTTAGTGGAAATGATAGAGCATATTCCCGCATATGGGAGGTTTATCAAAGAAATCATCACCAAGAAAAGACGGATCAAAGACGCATACATTTGTCAGATGAATGAGATGGTGAGCTCAATTATCCACGAGAGTTTACCACAGAAGAGGAAAGACCCAGGAGGCTTCTATATTCCATGTTCTATAGGCGATTAACATTTTCCACAAGCACAGTGTGATTCGGGTGCCAACATTAATCTTATGCCACTGTCTACATTTCAAAAGCTTGGGTTGAAGGAAATAAAGAAATCAGTGGCAACGATTGAGTTGGCGAATGGGTCCATTGTAATGCCATACCGAGTATGCGAGGATGTACTCGTAAAGGTAGACAGGTTCATCTTTCCGGTGGATTTCGTCATCATGGACATGCCACAGCTTACAAGTTGCGAGATGCTATTAGGTAGGCCATTTCAAGCGACGACCGATGTTGTCACTACCATTGGGAGAGGTACTTTGACATTGGGGATTGGCCAGGATCGAGTTGAGTTCAAATTACAGCGTGATCCCCTGGGCACACTCTCCAAAGCTCCAAGTTGATGAAGCTTGATGTCGTCTAGCCTAAGACGTTAAATAAGGGCGCTTGTTGAGAGGCAACCCAGCCATCGGTAGCGTAGTTAGTTTCTTTCACATTTGTAATTTAGTTTGATTTGACTTTGTTTTTAGTGTAAAAAAGATACCTTGATCGTTTGTTGAATGTGAAGGACTGAGGCAGGGTTGATACTATCGACCCTTGTGTTGATTGTATCGACATGGGTACAGGTTGGCAGCTATAGAAATCTCACTATGTTGATACTATAAACGGCCTCGTCGATAGTATCAACACACCAACAGGCTGATCGCAAAAATGAGGTCGATAGTATCGACATGCAAGTCGATACTATCGAGATCTCTGGAGATATTTAGCCGAAAATTGTCTCAGTGAAGTCGATACCATCGACAAGCCTGTCAATGGTATCGACCCAGCTATAGGCAGAAGGCGGCGGCCGGGCCTCATGAGGGTGTTTCCCTAAGCAGAAGTCAATACTATCGACTTGCGTACATGGTATCGACGCGACATGTCACCGATCCACAAGAGGAAATCAACGACGATCGCTGCATCAAGAGAGTCGATCCGTGGGATGGGTCGATACTATCGACCGGTGTCGATGGTATCGATGCGTCATCGATCTGGGCCCCCAAATCAGGCTATCGACAACCGTCGATACTAGCAGAAGATGGATTGTGCTACAGGAGTCGATACCATCGACTCGTGTCGATGGTATCGACGGTTAGACAGCAACGCCGACCACAGTTATAAAAGAGATGGTTTGTCGTCATATGACGTCACACCTTTAGAGCTTTCTTCCCCCACTTGTGCCATGCGTCTTATTGAGCAATCGGAGCCCGACAATGAGCATCCAAGGAGCGTGTTCTACCACGAGCTTTCACCGAGTGGAGATTTCCTTCTCCGATCTTCACCGAGTTCCTTCTTCTACTCCTCC
This sequence comes from Alisma plantago-aquatica, assembly GCA_963693085.1. NCBI lineage: Eukaryota > Viridiplantae > Streptophyta > Magnoliopsida > Alismatales > Alismataceae > Alisma > Alisma plantago-aquatica. Next base: position 696,252,032 of record OY856411.1, read on the forward strand.
TTTCTTTGCAAAGATGGTGCATACCGCCGACGCATCCTCTTCACGTGTGACACCGATGGAGATCCCAGTGTTCATTCCTCCACCGACTGCGTCTATTCCGCGTCTACGGATTGTCCATCCTTCCACGGAGGTCAAGAAGGTTTACGAGGAACTGATGAAGCGCAAGATAGAGCCAACCCGTTATGTCAACTGGGACATGATCCACAATCTGGGGTTCGAGGCCAATCTTGCCTACGTTCATAAGGGCCAAGCAAGGCATACAGGCAGGAGGCCCGATGAGATGGAATTCCATGCCGACGGCCAGCCCTTTTTCGGGGAATGGCCCACATAAAAAGAGCTAGTGGCGGAGTTCATGGCGTCACTGGATATATGCGTCGTGCCAAATGACATCATCACCAATGATCGGGAATGGATCAAAGGTCGAGTTTCTTTCCGGCTGTATAATAATGATTACACTCTCACCCTGCGGCAGTTCAACTCCATCTACAACTGGAATCATGGGCGAGAGCAGTATTGGTGGCCAGACAACATGATAGATTATGATGATATCTTCGTCGAGCTAGTGACTGCACCGCCTATCAAATCTGTGAGCTACCACAACGCGGCGGTGGTGGATTTCGAGCATCCGTTCATGCGGATTCTACACCGCATGCTCTGTACTACCTTATTTTCTCGTGGTGATCTGTCTCTCAGCAAGTTTCAAGAGACATACTTGTTTTTCTTACACAAGTTGCTGAAGCGAGAAGAATGTAATTGGGGTGCATTTTTCTTGACGCACGTGTTGGCTGTAAAGAGGAGTACGCGGAAGGCTCCAATCCACTTTGGAGGGCTCATCACACCGCTGGCCTCCTATCTTGGGTTGAATTTCTCCCAGCTTACTCCCCTCTCCAACAGGAGCAAAGTTAACCTGCAACATCTGCATCGCTCCAGCCTCATCCTGCTGCGTGATGGACTGGCATATGCGCATTGCCATGTTAATCATGCCTATCAAGAGTGTTCACTTCCAGACCTGGTCTTCCACATCGAGGGCGCCCAACATTTTCGATGGCCTGTCATCGCCATCGACAACTCAGATGAAGATGGCGGCAACAATGACAACGACGAGCATGAAGAGGAAGAGGAGGCTTTCACCCCTCTTCGCGCACGAGTGGCACCCCGGAAGCTTCCCCGTATGCATCCGGGTGCATCTTCATCTTCGCAGCCTCCGCCACCACATCCCTCGTAGAAAAACAAGGATGTCTACTCTATGCAAGGGATGTATGCCATGCTGCAGGATATTCATTAGATGCAGCAACAACATACAACATCATATGCCGGTATTCAGGATATGATGAACCGACTATTAGATAATCAGAGGGCAATTTTTGAAAATGAGCGCCTCCTCCTCGACAACCAACAACACATCCACGACAGGTTGCATAGGATGGAGATGCCGCAGCAGCCCTTCTACGATCATTACTGGAGCCATAATTACTTTGGGGGGTATCCACAACCTCCATCAATGCCTCAGTATGATCTGAGCTGTCAGGGGCAGTACCCGTCTTGGGATCCCACGGCCCCGCAGTACCCGCCTCCTCCGGAAGAATGATCGGTATCTCTGTTCCACCTTTTAAGTTTGTTTTTGACTATGAGGCCATAGTCGAATTCAAGCTTAGGGGGGTTGTTGGAACAGCTCTATCCTTTAGTTTTTAGTTTTTATTGTTTTGTCTTTTGTCTTTTAGTTCTTGCAATTTTTAGTCTGTTTGTAGGATCCACACTCTATCTAGTGTAATTGTGGATGTCTTAAGTCTTGTGTCATCTTGTTGCTTGTACATGGGAATCAGGGGAACATTTTAAAATTTTCATTGTTTTGCAAGCTTGTGTTGTTCAACTTTGAGCACATAACTTAAGGAAATAATTGGGTTTGTCAACTCTAAAATAGAAAATCACAACTGTACATTCCTAGGATTCATGAAAAGTAGACATAACTGGTTGTTTGAGCCTAAACTGATCAAATGATAATGAGACTCTAATTTGAAGTAAGAGAGGGAAACCTCTTAATTACCACACAGGTCAATAAGGAGGGACACATAATAATTTACAAAGGTTTAGTCAATTAGTCTTGTGATCTATCCACCTCATTATTTTCATACTCCACCATAAGAATTGGAAGTACATTACGGTTTTAATACCTTTGATTGCATCTCATGTAGATAGGACTTGCATTGCAACTATTTTCATATATTTTGCATGAAAATAAAAAAAATAGATTAGCTATACATGCACATTATCCTTAGGTGCGTGTCATTTAGTCGCATAATCATCATCTTGTAGCATCATTCACATTTTTGTGCATACAGTATATCATGTATCTTATTTCTTTTGAAACATGAAAGGTGATAAACTTGTTCCATACCTTCTGAATGCTTCAAGTATATAGTTGTGCGACAAGAAGTGAGCCCAACAGATAATTCATTATCATTTATGGATATAAGGGCCTTAAAAAAACAACAAGAAAATTTAAATTAGAAAAAAAAGAAAGAAAAGAGAGAGAGAGAGAATTGAGAAATAAATAGGAATGAGAGGGAGAAAGGAACATGTTCTCACCTGAGAATTAAGAAGAATAAGTACATGATGTAGTTTTCTTAGATATTCCATCTCACATTGAGACGGAGTAATAGTGCATGCATCATTCCACCCAAATGTAGGCATTAGGGCATTTTCATTTGCATATGCATCATTTAGGCCATTTTTGCTTTGTGCATGTTAGAATCATATAATGCTTCCATTTCTTCCATGAGCCACCTATTCCATCCACCCGTTGCTCGAATTGGTAGGCCACTATGATTTTCTCCTCATTTGTTAATATCAGGAGAGCTGCTTCCATGTAGATGGTAGTTAGGGCGAGCAACGTAGAATAGGAGATCACAAGATGCACCGAGTCTGAACCGAAGAATTTTATTATGTTAACTGCCTTATCTGATAGTGTTCATCGATTTTGAGGTAGATATATTTTATGGATGATTATTGTCGCCTTTAGGGTAATTATCATTATGTGATTAGTAAGGGCCGGTTTGTGAATGTCTGGTGGGAATCATATAGTGATGTTTGTTGTGATGATCTGTTCTTTAGTTGACCCTCACAATTCTATTCTAAAGTTTAGTTGGTCGAGGGCGAGCAATGTTCAAGCTTAGGGGAGTTTGATGCGATGATTTTGAGTCGCATTTATAGACTTAATTTACGTGTGTTTTATGCATTTATTGGTCATTTTGGTGGTTAATATTGCATAATTCATTTACTTTGGTCTGTGAGCCTTCTCAACATCAATTCTCCCTTATTTTAGTGTTTTGAGCATAAATGATTACGATAATATGTTTTATTTCGGCTTATGTGGTTTTGTTTTGCAATTTCAGGAAAAATGAATATCTGCAGGTGTCGATACTATCGATAGCTGTCGATACCATCGACATGACCACAGGTTGTCAGCCGCAAGGAGCCGCAAGGAGTCGATACCATCGACACGGAAGTCGATGGTAGCGACTTACCATCAGGTTGCTGGTGAGAAGAGAGTCGATACTATCGACTCCAAAGTCGATACTATTGACCCCAGAAGATTTAGTGACGGAAAAGGACAAAAAGCGACGCCTAAGAGTGTCGATACCATCGACCCGCATCGATGGTATCAAGTCAGCATCAGGCACAACGAAGAAATGGAAAGAAGATTTGTTGATATCGCGCAGAGTCGATACCATCGACTCGCGTCGATGGTATCGACACCGTCAGATACAAGTTTGCTCGAGATCGATCTAAATCCGACAGCTGTGGTATTTTTGCAACCTAACTCGGTGATTATACCTAATGAAGGTGGCCAGGAGCAATCTATCATGTCATTAGCCACTGTACAAGTCTCGAGAAGGAGTGGAGAGAAGAACGGAGCCCAAAAGCACGCCCCAGCCGTTCCGGAAGCCGAAGAAGACATTTTCTACCGCCGAAAGGCTGTAGAGCGCGCATTCCATGTCGAGGAATGCTTAGATCTTCTCCGTTCAGGGGTTTCTTTACTTATTCACATTTTTCTCCATGTTTCCCCTTTTCTCTACCATGTTTTTCTCCGAGATGAACATGCGGGGCTAATCCCCTTTGTCTTTAGGATCGGGAGTAGCCCGAGGAAGCATTGTATGACATTTTTATCATAGTAATTCATCATTTATCTCTTAAATCCATGGTATGATTTCGTTTTCTCAATTATATTGTTATGCTTGATCATCATAATGATAATCTAATGCCTTTAATTGCTTTGAAAGAAGAATTAACGGTTGAAAAGAGACGAAATTCACATTAATTAACAAATCCCTTGAACAAGGCGATGTACGGTTAATGGTGGACACCCAGAGGTCGATTTTAATGCACCTAGTTTAGGGTATAGGTTACTACGACGGTGGAACCAACCTAGACATAGGTAGTGAATTGTACCATGACAGTGGGCAATTCTGACTACAAGCCACTACCCGGATCGAGAGATGAACCTGAATTATTATATGGAAATTCATACAATGATAACCCACGGTGAAATCACAATCCTAAAGATCTCCACTTGAATTGATTAAACTAAACACTTAATCGATTGCTTTATTTTATTTTGTTTTCATTTTAATTTTACAAAAACTCTCAAATTCTTTTAACCGGTTTAGCTGACCGCAAACAGTTAATAGTAGTCTACTGATAGTTCAGTGTCCCTGAGTTCGACTCGGGCCTCACAAGGGCCTATACTACATTGACGCGTACACTTGCTTTCGATGCACGATAAAAGCGTGTCATTTTATTACATCATTTGATTATTAGATACCCTCTTCCGAAGTTTGATATGAATATTGTTTGAGAGAATGATGTCAATGAGATCTAGAGTATATGTTAGTAACAAGACATGAGAAAGTCATACAAATTTTTTGATATTTTGGTTACTATCTCGAGATAGAGAACCCCTAAGATAAAAAACTACCCTAATATGGAGAGAAGGAAGGAACACATAACTTTTATGATTGTTTGCAAAATAAGTCAAGGACATATATAACTTAAGACTGAAGGTTTTATATGGTTGTGGTTGGTTTGATTGGTGAAACCCAATCCAAGTCCATTTTATCATCGTTTCTTGATTCATCTTTTTTTTATTCTTTTCTTTCTTTTAGCTTTCTCTAAAATTTAGACTTTACTTCTCAATTAGATTAACCCATTCCTTAACCAGAACACCATAAAATTCACTTAATTGGTTATACTAGACTAAGCTAAGATTATTTCATTCTTATTCTATTATTCTCCTTATCCTTGCATTTTACCTCGTAGTACTGCAATAGACTCCATATTGAGTTGTGGACATCTCTCCTAGTTGGGTATAAAATTTAAAGATAGATATCTTTGACTGGACAATCATGTTTACACTTTTGACCCAAGAAAAAGAGCGATCAACCTTTGGTGTCATTTCCCGGGATAAGGCAACAAATAATCTTTAAGAACACGTGATCTACTTAGCACTAGTCATTACTTTAAAATTTTGCAAAAAGTTTACTAGCATCCTTTTCAAATTATCTATTTATTAAAGTATTGCTTACATTTCATAGACTCTAATCTGATCAATATATTTTTATATAGGTATTTAAGTATTAATTCTTTCCAACACTAGAGTTCCTTACTAAATTTATAGAGGGAATATTCTCCTCGATGATACAATGGCTCAACCCCCACCTACTGGTGATGCTATAGAAAATAGGCCCTCACTCCAATCGTTGGTCACTAGATGTGTCAATGATAATCGGGAACCTATAGTCCTTCATTGCATACTGATAACAAACTTTGAGTTAAAGCTACATTTGTCAGTACGATTCAACATCAGACCTTTTGAGGGAATTCTATCAAAGAAAACCCATATCACCATATTGATACTTTAAAAAATCTCAGCAACACCCTCAAGATGAACAAGATCCCTCAATAAGTAATCTATATGAAGGGGTTTCATTTCTCTCTAAAAGACAAAGCTCTAAAGTGGCACCTTTCCCAAAAAGGGATCACATCTTGGTGACAATTGTCTGAAGTGTTTGTGAACAAGTTCTATCGGGTTGAGAAGACCGCAAGGTGCAAGCACAAGATTACTAGTTTCAAGCAAAAACCCTCTGAGAGTTTTTATGACACATGGGAGAGATATCAAGGGTATCTGAGAGACTATCCACATCATGGATATGACAAATGATTTATTGTCACCACTTTCTATGAAGGTCTCACCTTTATAGAAAGGCCATCTCTAAGCACTGGATCTAGTAGCGACTTTATGAAGCACGTTGCCGAAACCACCAAGGAAATCATAAATTACATGGTCTCACTTCAAGTAGTACAAGATTATTGTAAAAGAGTGAAATCACCCCTTTTTCTAAAAATTTGAAGAATCAAACCTCCATTCCCAACATACTCAAAAGGTATGTTGAAATATGTGTAAAATTTTCAAATCTTTATTTATATGCTATATAAAAGACCAACAAGTAATGCAACACAATATAATTTTATGACTATATATAATTTTATAAAAGTGTACATCAACATTCTCCCATAAAGGGTTTACAACAACAAAAGGATCTAGATAGAGGGAAGTCTAAACTACTTCAAGTCTTGTCTCCAAAGCAACATCTCTAAGAGATAGGTCCATGCCAAAAGCTATGTTCTCCTTGATCTTGTTCAACTCCTTGATCTAACCCTGGGTGGTTGGGAAAGCACCCAACAAAAGGGAAAGAAAACAAGGTATGTGTCATAGATATGAACAAGAAACAAAGATAAGAACAATAATGAAACTTAAGTTATAGATTCATCATAATATGAGAGGGCCAAGAGAATGAGGCATAGAAAAAGTTCTTGCCATAAACAAGTAAATAATAATGAACTTGCATGAATGATTAATATTAGAATAAATTAACTAAGTAGGGTTGAGACACCTACCAGGCCTCAACTTATAGATGAGGGGAGAATAATCACATTCCCAGTCACCTATAAAATAATTATATTGGGAAGAAATAACACATTCCCCAGGGAGAGAGTAAACACATTCCCCAGGGCAAAATAACACATGCCCTAAACTATGGGTGGTTGTACATCAGTACCGCTACTATAGCTAATAGTCAAATAAACCATCATGCTCAAGAAATAGTAAAGTGGCAAGATAAATCGTCATATAATATCAACATGTAAGTGGGGTTCCAAGAACCAAGAAATAAATAACATAACTGATTTTGAGGCAAATATAGCAAAGGAAACAATAATAGGAGAATTAGGGTTCAATCAATGCCTCATTAAGGAAATTAGGGTTTGGATCACACTTTTCCCAAATTATGATGTAAAGAAGGAACATACCTCTCATATTGAACTCAAATATCAACTTTCACCACTTTAATTGATTCTAAGGTCCACTTTTCCTATTTTCAATGTATAATCATGAATTAGGGTTCATTATGTACATTAATGTAAAGAAAACCCATATTTAGGACTTTTTGAGAAAAACCTCGATTTAGACTCTAAAACATCACCATTTATCTAGTTAGGTTCTCCTGATTAAGATAACATATAATTTTGTCCAATTTGGAGTTATGATGATTATAGTGCATTTTTGGTGATTTTTATGTATTAAAATCATTTTTAGAAAACACCTCACGATAAAACTTAAAATCAAGCCTCGAAAGTATTTTTATTGGAAAGATCACATTTTTTGATTCCAAAACATATTTATTTTTAATTTTTGGACAAAGGAATCAAAAGTTACCAAATTTCTTAAAACATACCAATCAAAACTTGCCACATCATCCAGACAAGTAAGAGAGGTAGAGAGAGAGAGAGTGAGAGCCAGGACCACCTGATGTGGCCCAACCACACGCTGACCTGTCCCCCGGTCAAAGCTTGGGTGGACTCGCTCAAAACAAAAGAAAAGCGGACGAAAAGACTACCTTGCCCCTTGTGCGAGAAGAGGAAAGAGAGTAGAGGCGAGGGCAAAATCAGAACAAGCCTTGGAATAATCCCTATGCCAACCATGTCCGCGTACAACAAGAGTGCAGGTCAGGATCCAAAATAGGCAAAATCCTGAGAAAAAACTAAAGAGCGAATAGAAGATGCAAAATTAAAGAAAAAGCTTCTTGGAACTTACCCCCAAAAGCAATCAAGGGCCGGAGGTGCATGCTGCCCACACGAGCCACCGCAAGATTTGGGGAAAAACTTACTTGGTGATGGTAGCACACAAAACTGTAGATGAAATTGGAAGAGGAGGATGGTTAAGTGGAGGGCGACGAAGATCTGGGTGCCCATATATATAGGTGGAGGATTCACATGTGCGCAAGGCCATTTGGCCAAAGGAAGCTCTATGCCAAGCTTTGGGCATTTCTTGAATACAAAGAAATAGGCCTCAAGCAAGGGGTCTATGGGTGCGGAATTCTCTCCCGAATTCAACGCAACAAAAATCATACAAAACTGTTAAGAATCGAGCAAGAAAAACCCAAATTACTAGGCCGTGGTTTGAGCACCTGTTTTCTTCTCTGGCACGAGCTAGAGGACGACCCGCTAGCTGTTGGATCATAGATCCAATGGTCCAGATTGTGGCACAAGATCATATAAGCGTGACATTTAATTCTATTCCAAATAGATTTCGAATAAAGTGCAAACATATTTATTTTCCTTTTTCTCTCTCCTCTTTTGAGGGTGCAAATAAACTCCAAATTAAGTAAAATTTGATAGACAAAATTTTTTTGATATGAGAAATCCGAATATGCAATTAGATTTGCCTTTTGAGAACCTTTGATGTGTTAAATAAATGAAAACTTATTTTCTCTTTCCTCCTTTATTAATGGTTATAAGATTCTCCAAATTTGATTAAACTTCACCCACAAGTTACATTAAGTGCCTTAGACACGAATTTACCATCAAATTTGCATGTTGGATTTGTTTGCATATTTATTTAATATTTGAAGGTTCTACACACTTTCTCTCTCCTGATTTCACATGTATATTACAGATAATCCAAATTACATGAAAATTCATCCAAATGCTATTTTAATTGTGTAGATCACGAATCCAAGATTATTTTCCACTTTTGGAGTCATTTAATATTTTATTTCATATTTTGAAGAAAACTCACATTTTCTTTTCAAAATAAAAGAGATATAATTATTATCATTCCAAAGTTATGAAACTTGGCCTCCAAGCCAAACCAAACCCAAGGAAAACGAATCTCAACTTATCTTTAACCAATTAGTCTTTCTTTTATGAGTTATAGCCCATTATCCAACATTTTCCATTATTTAATATATTAAATAATTCAATAACACATTAACATGTTTAAAACATTAATATTCATTCCTTTTTATCTTCCTTGCTCCATAAGGTTAAGGAATGATCTAGAACGAATATATTTTATTAATATATCACATGCGTGGTAAATTTGCATATTAGACCCTTATTAAAAATATTTACTGAAGTATTTGTGCATAAACCCATATGTTGGCAATAATAATGAACAAATGTTCACCAAACCACTATTATTTCCACAAATTCAACATAAAGGCCAAAGAGGATAGAAAAGAAAGGAAAAGCTTATAAAGAGGGATAAAAGACAAAATGTCCAAGAATCGATATGTTATAGCACTCCACCCCTTAAAGAGGATTTCGTCCCAAAAATCACAAGCAAGGAGGGAAGGGTGAGTGTGCAACATCTCATCACAAAACTTCAGGTTGTTCCTCCAACCAAAAAATTCCACCAAAAGTTTCACTAGCAACTTCTCATAGGTCAGACTCTCAAGGATCACCTAGGGTTCCACTATTAAGATTTATTTTATGAGATTTAACATTATTAATATTTTTGGCTCATTAGCATTATATTTATAGGATATCACATTTTCATTATTATTATTTTAATTGTATCTAATTATATTTTCTTTGTTGCCAAAAGATTTATATTTCATTATTATGTAAGAAACCACATATATTTCTTTGTATCTCATGAAGAGTTTTAGCACAATTAGGGTTTACTGAATTATCTCAATTTACTTGATCATTATTCTTATTAGACATATTGAATTATATCATATTATTTACATGAAATAAGACATTTTACCCATTATGTTATTAAGTCTATAATTAATCCTAATAATGTCACATTAATTACTTTTATCTATATTAAACATTTTCACGTTGTCCCATTGCCTTTCTTACTCACATTAATGTAATCACTAATTAATTTCTCATATTTATTCACTTCTTATTGTTGATTATGCACATTTAACACCACATTAAGCATTCATGCATGTTTATCTGAATCTAGTTACTTCTTATCTGTATTGAAGTCATTACATGTATTTTAGTGAACAAGATGGACATAATATATATTAATGGATTATTTCACATATCAAGTCATAATTAGGTGATTAATTAGATGTGTATTAGAGAACAAGGTGATATGCATTTATATGGATAACTTGATTAATATATGATTAGGTGATTATATACCATTTTTGTGTATCAAGGTATATTATCTGATTATGACACCTAATGTCATTAATGTATCATGAGATCCATTAAAGATGTATAGGTTAAGGTTAGATTATTACAAGTTAGGGTTTAAGCTAACATGATAATTATTCTTCACATATATATCTTCTTAGAATGTATTAAGTCCAAGATTAGGTTACAATCATCTTACTCATCATTTCATTAGGGTTTATTGGTTTATGACATGGTCAACCATACATATCCATTTTTAGTATTAATATGTGAGTTACTCATATTATGTGAATTAGATATTCATTAGGGTTAAAGCATATGAATTATTCATTAGATGGTCATTATATGTTCAACAAACATGTTAGAGGATAAGTCTAACCTTGTTTAGTCGAAACTAAGGATCCATGCACACTACCCTCCTATTCAGGGAGTTAGGGTTTCTAAAGATAGAGTAGGTAGACTTTGGGATGTCATAAGGCTCTATCTCCCTAAAGAGGATTTCTTCCTTGAAATCTAACTTCCCAAACATCATCAAACCACTACACTCCACCTCTTAAAAGGTTTGACCTACTAAACCTAACTAAACTATAGGTAAAAGGGTGAGTCTAACTAAACAATGTATACGATCCATCATGCTTCCAATGTGCACTCTGATAGCTTACTAAACACCAAACTTCAAAGTCCAAGTTTTAGGGTTAGGATGACCAAACATGTGGTCCTAAGGAACATAAGGTAACTATATAGGGTATCCATCCCTAAACAAGTCACAACACCTGAAAGACTAGGTCATCACATAAGGTTCCCAAAGATATCCAACAATGATGGCTAAGGTTACTATTGCCTAAAAGCATACTATTTCAGACAATCCATATCAGCTCAGGCCAGGTCGGTATCATATGGATCTGGGAGTCCTCGTAAACCAAGCTAGTGGTGTGTAGCAAAATCTTTCCAGCCCCCAAAACCTGATCCTTTCTAGACACCTTTCCTTCAACTTCATGCCCTAATAGTAGCCTAAAGGCAAACCTAAACAACATCAAGTTACTATGGTTACTTACATCTTTTAATTGTAAATATTTTAGGGATTTATTCAACATGATTCTAATGTGAAACTCATAGGATCCTAATATCAACCTTTCATCATTTCAAGGGTTGCATTACAATTCTAGGGAAAATATGTCACTAAAAGGGGAGCTGTGTAAGACAAGGTTTCTAATTAGGGAGATAAAATTGAAATAGTCAGATTCCAACTACCATGGGCTCTAATACCATGCTGTAAAATAGCAAAATCACCCCTTTACTAAAAAAATTTAAGAATCAAACCTCCATTCCCAACATACTCAAAAGGTATGTTGAAACGGGTGTAAAATTTTCAAATCTTTATTTAGATGGTACACAAAAGACCAACAAGTAATGCAGCAGAATATAGTTTCATGACTATATTCAATTTTATAAAAGTGTACATCAACATTCTCCCATAAAGGGTTTATAAAAACAAAAGGATCTAGATAGAGGGAAGTCTAAACTACTTTAAGTGTTATCTCCAAAGTAACATCTCAAAGATCTAGATCCACACCAAAAGCTAAGTTCTCCTTGATCTTGTTCAACTCCTTAATCTAACCCTGGGTGGTTGGGAAAGCACCCAGCAAAAGGGAAAGAAACAAGGTATGTTTCAGAGATAATGAACAAGAAATAAATATAAGAACAATAATGTATAGATTCATCATAAGATGAGAGTACCAAGAGAATGAAGCATAAACAAAAGATTCTTGCCATAAATAAGTAAATAATAATGAACTTGCATGAATGATTAATATTAGACTAAATTAACTAAGTAGGGTTGAGGCACCTACCGGGCCTCAACTTATATATGAGGGGAGAGTAATCACATTCCCAGTCACCTATAAAATATTTATATTGAGGAGAAATAACACATTCCCCAGGGCAAAATAACACATGCCCTAAACTATGGGTGGTTGTACATAAGTACCACTACTATAGCTAATAGTCAAATAAACCATCATGCTCAATAAATAGTAAAGTGGCAAGATAAATCATCATTAATTTCAACATGGAAGTGGGGTTCCAAGACCCAATAAATAAATAACAAAATTGATTTTGAGGCAAATATAATAAAGGAAACAATAATAGGAGAATTAAGGTTCAATCAATGCCTCATTAAGGAAATTAGGGGTTGGATCACAATTTTCCCAACTTATGATGTAAGGAAATCACATACATCTCATATTTAATTCAAATATCAACTTTCACCACTTTAATTGATTCCAAGGTTCACTTTTCCTATTTTCAATGGATAATCATGAATTAGTGTTCATTATGTACATTAATGTAAAGAAAACACATATTTAGGACTTTTTGAGAAAAACCTCGATTTAGACTCTAAAAATATCACCATTGCTCTAGTTAGGTTCTCTTGATTAAGAAAACATATAATTTTGTCCAATTTGGAGTTATGATGATTAAAGTGCATTTTTGGTGATTTTTATGTATTAAAATCATTTTTAGAAAACAACTCACAATAAAACTTAAAATAAAGCCTCCAAAGTATTTCTATTGGAAATATCACATTTTTTTCAATTCCAAAACATATTTATTTTTAATGTTTGGAGAAAGGAATCAAAAGTTACGAATTTCTTAAAACAGATCAATCAGAACTTGCCACATCATCCACACAAGCAAGAGAGGTGGAGAGAGAGAGAGAGAGAGAGAGAGAGAGAGATTCAGGCCCACCTGATGTGGCACTACCACATGCCAACCTGTCCCCCGGTCAAAGCTTGGGTGGACTCTCTCAAAACAAAAGAAAAATGGGTGAAAAGACTACCTTGCCCCTTGTGCGAGATGAGGAAAGAGAGTAGCGAGGGAAAAACTGGAACAAGCCTTGGAATCATCCCCAATCTCATGTGCCAACCATGGACGTGTACAACAAGCGAGCAGGCCGGGAGCTAAAATAGGCAAAACTATGAGAAACAACTAAAGTGCGAATAGAAGATGCAAAATCAAAGAAAAAGCTTCTTGGAACTTACCCCCAAAAGCAATTAAGGGTCGGAGGTGCCTGCTGCTCACTCAAACCGCCACAAGCTTTGGGGAAAAACTTGCTCGGTGATGGTAGAACATGAAATCGCAGATGAAATTGGAAGAGGAGTAAGGTTAAGCGGAGGGCGACGAAGATCTGGGTGCCCGTATATATAGGTGGAGGATTCACATGTGTGCAAAGGCCAGTTGGCTAAAGGAACCTCTATGCCAAGCTTTGGGTGTTTCTTGAATACAAAGAAATAGGCCTCGAGCAAGGGGTCTTCGGGTGTGGAAGTCTCTCCCAAATTCAATGCAACAAAAATCACACAAAACCGTTAAGAATCAAGCGAGAAAAACCCAAATTACCAGGCCGCGGGTTGAGTGCCTGTTTCCTTCTATCGCACGAGCTAGAGGATGACCCGCTAGTCATTGGATTGTAGATCCAACGATCTAGATCATGATACAAGATCATATAAGTGTGACATTTAATTCTATTCCAAATAGATTTCGAAGAAAGTGCAAGCATATTTATTTTCCTTTTTCTCTCTCCTCTTTTGAGGGTGCAAACGAACTCTAAATTAAGTAAAATTTGACACCCAACCTATTTTTGATATGAGGAATCCGAACATGTAATTAGATTTGCCTTTTGAGAACTTTTGATGTGTTAAATAAATCAAAACTTATTTTCTCTTTTGTCCTTCATTAATAGTTATAAGATTCTCCAAATTTGATGAAACTTCACCCACAAGTCACATTAAGTTCCTTGGACATAAATTTACCATCAAATTTGTATGTTGGAGTTGTTTGTATATTTATTTCATATTTGAAGGTTCTACACACTTTCTCTCTCCTAATTTCTCATGTATATTAAAGATTATCCAAATTACATGAAAATTCACCCAAAGGCTATTTTTAATGTGTAGATCACAGATCTAAGATTATTTTTCACTTTTGGAGTCATGTAATATTTTTTTTCATATTTTGAGGAAAACTCACAATTTCTTTTCAAAATAAAGAGATATAATTATTATCATTCCAAAATTACAAAACTTGGCCTCCAAGACAAACCAAACCCAAGAAAAATGAATCTCAACTTATCTTTAACCAATTAGTCTTCCTTCTATGAGTTATAGCCCATTATCCAACATTTTCCATTATTTAATGTATTAAATAATTCAATAACACATTAACATGTTTAAAGCATTAATATTCATTCATTTTTCTCTTCCTTGTTCCATAAGGTTAAGGAATGATCTAGAACGAATATATTTTATTAATATAGCACATGAGTGGTAAATTTGCATATTAGACCCTTATTAAAAATATTTATTGAGGTATTAGTGCATAAACCCATATGTTGGCAATAATAATAAATTGTTCACCAAACCACTATTATTTCCACAAATTTAACATAAAAGGTCAAAGAGGATAGAAAAGAAAGGAAAAGCTTAAAAGAGGGTCGAAAGACAAAATGTCTAGGATTCAATATGTTATAATTATGATAGAAGTTCTAAAACAAATGTATCTGCCGTGAGTAGTTCTCTAGATTCAAAATTACTCAAAAACCTAAATAGTAAACTGGACAAGATGGCAACTAACATTCATGACCAAAAAGAAGCTAACCCAGATATTTCACTGAAGCCACAGTGAAATGTTTTAAATTTGGAGAAGGGGGTCATGGGACTGATCACTATATTTACACTCATGAAGCAGAAGATACTCAGTCTGTTCAAGTAGTCAATGTGTCTTATGTGAATTACAAGTGGCCAGATCATCCCAGATTTTTTGATGCAAATCCCTCGACAACATAAAATTCCTTTGAACCAAATCAAACATCTCAAGCCATAGGCAGGGGATAAGCTGTTGGAAGAGGAACTCCGCCCAGGTTCCAGCAAAATAGATCATAGCCTCAACAACAACAAGGAAACTTCAACTGAAAACAAAGAGGGAGCTTATTTCAACAACATCAGAGATCCATAACTAAACTGCATTCTTTGACAAAAATACTAGGAGAGTGCATGTTGATAAACAACAATATCATACCCAACATGCAAACGCAAATGGGCACCATGAATACACAAATTAGTGATCTACAAATCCACAACAAGATATACCAACAATTGGCATCCATAGCTACTTCTATTCGGAGACTAAGCGGACAGTTTCCTTCAAGTACTAAACAGAACCCAGAGAACGAAACCATTATGATGGCTACACCCCATTATGGGAATAACTCTTCTAAGCCACAACCAAAAATGACGCATGTTGAAGAAAATGACGCCAACAAATGAGAAATACCAGTGATGAAGAAATCATGAAGGGAAACCAATCCAATTCCATCCCTAAAAACATCCAAAATTCCTTCTCAGACACCTATTCTTCATTGCTTCATCAAAGCCCAATTATAGAAAAGGTACACCAAATTCTTAGATACGATCAAGAAAAATCATCTAGACATCCCTCTTTTAGATGTCATAGATGAGATGCCCACATATGCCAAGTTTTTAAAAGATATCATTACTAAGAAGAGAAAGAGAGGTGAGATAAAGACAATATGCCTTGCAAGAATGGCATCCACTTTCTATCAATCCACCATGCCAACTAAGCAGAAAGATCCTAGAGCTTTCACCATTCCCTTTCTCATAGGAGAAACTTCAGCAAGATATGGTCACACAGACTTAGGGGGTAGCATAAGTATCATGCCATACAGTCTTGGAAACTATATTAAGTCTCACTAACTCCAACATGAGAATTCCGTTGGCTGATAATTCCTTTACCAAACCGATTGGAGTAGTGAAGGACATTCCAATCAGGATAGGGAATTTCTTCATTCCTTATGATATTGTCATAATTAACATGTAGAAGACCCTATGTGTCCGATGATCTTCAGACACCCTTTTCTTTTTACAGCCCGAGCACTGATCAATGCTACAGATGGACTGATCACTATAAGAGTTGACAACAAATCAATTGAATTCAATGTGCTAGATCACATGAATGGTCCCTCACCGATGGAGACAAGATACTTTGCTGACTATTACAATCCGTTATGTGCAAAAATTTAGGAGCACAAAGTGATTGTAGATCCTTTGATTTAGGCTCGAATTAATCTTAATTTATGGATTAATGATCTTTAAGTTGAAGAAATTTTAGCTTATTTAGAAGCCACCAAAGAATAAGAATTTCAAGGGCCCACTAAAACAACCAAGTACGTTTCTATTCATCGAGAACCAAAATACACTTTTGCTTCAAAACCTCCCCCAAGAATCAAACCACTTCCCGAGGGCCTAAAGGATGAATTATTTGATGAATAAAATAAGAAGCATGTGTTAATAAATTCCCAACTACCTTATGAGGAACAACAACAACTCCTCATGAACTGAAGACTCATAGGAAATCCCTTGGTTAGTATATATATGATATCAAAGGTATCAACCCAACTATCTGCATGAATCAAATCAATCTAGAGGAAGTCACCAAAACACTTATACAAGTCCAAAGGAAGCTGAACAACAAAATGCATGAGGTAGTGTGTAAGGAAGTGATCAAGGTAATAGATGATGGTATCATCTATGCAATTCGAGACAACAACTAGAAAATTCCAATGCATGTGGTCGGCAAGAAAGGGGGGGTGATTGTGGTAAAAGATAGTGATGGAAAGGAACTTGCCACTAGCATAGTGATCGGGTGGTGTATGTGCATCAATTACATGCTATTGAATGCAACCACACACAAAGATCACTTGCCTCTCTCATTTATTAACCAAGTTCAGGAAATTCTGGCACATCATTTACACTTATGTTACTTATATGGGTATTCAATATTGTATCAGGTACCTATCCATCCAAATGATCAGGAAAAGACATGTTTACTTGTCTTTATGGGACATATGCTTCTCTTCGTATGCCCTTTGGTCTGTGTACTGCCCCATCCACCTTTCAAAGGTGCATGTCAGGTATATTCTCTGATCTGATAGAAGAAATTAGGGAGGTCATCTGGATGACTTCTCTGTCTATGGGTCATCATTCTAAGATTGTGTCAAGAACCTATCCCTTGCTCTCTAAATATGCAAAGAGAAATAGTTGGTTCTCAATTGGGAGAAGTGCCACTTTATGGTTCATGAAGGGATCCTCCTTGGGCACAAGGTATCTGAAGTAGGTATAGAAGTTGATAAGAGAGAAGCTATCTCTAAGCCCCTCCCCATTGGTCTCTTCCGTGCGTGGTTTCTTAGGACATGCATGATACTACAAGCGTTTTATTAAAGGTTTTTCCAAAAAAGCAAAACCTCTGTCTAGACTCCTCATAAAAGACACACTATTTGTATTTGATGAAGACTGTCTGAAAGCTTTTCACACTCTCAAGAATGCCCTAACAACCACACCCCAATTATGCAATCCTAAGATTGGGACCTTCCCCTCAAGATAATGTGCAATGCTAGAAATTACACAGTTGGGGCTGTCCTAGGGCAAAAGAAAGAGAAAAACATCACATCATATATTACACTACCAAAACACTCAATGAAGCTCAAGTCAACTACACGAAGACAAAGAAGGAAATGTTGGCCATCATCTATGCTTTTGAAAAATTTAGATCTTATCTATTAGGAGGAAAGGCGACAATCTATACTGATCATGGTGCAATAAAGTATCTCATGCAAAAGAAAGATACTAAGCCATTGCCTCCTCAAGTGGGCCCTCATGTTGCAAGAGTTTGATCACAAAATCATCGACAAAAGGGATCTGAGAATGTATTTGTAGATAACCTTTTTCACATAAGGGTTGAAGAGGATAATATACTCCCTATCAATGAATCTTATCAAGATGATTCTATATTACTCGTCCACTCTTTAGATCAAGTAACACCATGGTATCTTGATTTTTGCAATTATCTTGTGTGCCAACAGTTACCCCCCGGGATGACATACAACCAGAAGAAGTTATTTTTAGACCTCAAGAACTAGTATTGGGATGATCTACTTCTATTCAGGAAATGTGCTGATAACGTCTATCGCTGCGGTGTCGATCATGACGAAGCCAAATATATTTTAGTAAAATGTCACGTATCTCCTTCTAAAGGACATTTGGGCGCTGAAAGGACAAACACTAAAGACTCTGAATTCTGACTTTTATTGGCCAACTATCTTCAAAGACTCGCACGCGTATGCCAAATAGTGCGATGCATGCCAACACATTGGAAATGTCAACAAAAGAAACAAGATGCTGTTAGATGAATGGATCAAGGTAGAAATCTAGGATGTTTAGAGGATCAACTTTGTGGGACCATTTCCACCATCTTATGGAAACAAATATATTCTAGTAGTAGTTGATTATGTTTCCAAATGGGTGGAAGTTATACCATCTGTGATGGAGTGGATTTTTAGGACCATAAATGTCCAATGACACAAGTGAAGTCACACATGTTGAGTTGTTTTGAGAATCCCAAATGTTTAAATAAGTTGGGAGCGTTGTTGAGGTTTATACAATGTTTTGGATCCATAATTTTTTATGCCTTCTTAAGGAATTTAATTGAATGGTCTAGTAGATGAGTTTGGTCATCAATTTGTGTAAAACGTAGCTTGAGTTGTGAGGAAGCTATGATTAAAATTTGGTGGCATTTGGATGCTCCTAGAGAGAGTTATTTAGCTTTGAATATTATGAAATAATGTGCATAATTGAGGTTTATGGGCCTATGTTTCCATCTTAGGCCTGGTTATATGCAATGTCACGCACCCTGGACGTGACTGAGCCACAGATTGGCTGCATGGGCCTTTTTCATCCCTTGGATATGAAAGATCGGATGGCAGCCAGTTATCCCCTACCTTGCGGTTAGAGCAAGGTAGTGGAGATGCTTGCAACCACGACCAACCCACCATCGCACGCTGAGGAACGACGGACTAGGTGTGAGATTGACCGAATAGTTGTTCTCGTCCATCAAAAGGAGACCACAGACCCTCTATCTATAAGTTTTGGTTCAGTAAGCAGAGAGAACGAACCGGCATCCAATGCAGCCTCTCCACCGTTCTCCTAGAGCAGGTGGTGGCCGGGACTAGAGGAGAAGAGAGAATGCACGAGGGACCCTAGTAGTCGAGAGCGAAGCTGGAGATCTGAGGATGAAAAGATCGTAGCTATGGAGCTCTGGAGCATAGGAACACGGGCTCCTGCAGGTGTCCTACGGTGCCGAGAACGGATGCGCGCAAGCCATGACATCAGCTAGGCGGCAGGCGGCGGCCGTGTCTCAAGAACCTTGGTGAGATAGAGCCTCGTCAGGTGGGCTGGTGTTGAGCGGCGGCCTAGGACTAGGAGCGCAGTAGTGTCCTGAGCTGGCCTCACACCGGCGGTGCACGCGGAGCGGGCGGTCTAGTTCTGGAGCGCAGCCAAAGCTAGACGGCGACACCTTTGCTGGGAATGAGCTCCCCAGGCGATGCCTAGGAGAGGTGCAGCCGCGGAGGAGAGCAAGTGGATTCCGAAGATGATGAGGGCATGAGGGGCTGACGAGGAGCACTCCAGCTCTACTGATTGCTCATCAGAGGCCTTCCCTCGCAGCGGCAGCCTGCAGAATAGAGGAGGCAGACCTTGGGCATCCGTGAACCATTTTACGCGAGAGACAGAAGGGGGGAAACAGATGAACCGGGTCCAGAGTCGTGAACCAAAAGGACAAGAGTGGACCAGCTCAACAAAGAACCGGCCCACAACAAAATGGAAGCCGTGCCCCCATATGGGCCACGTGTCGGCCTTTGATTGGCCCATGAGGTAATTATCTTCAAAAATTATCAAATCTTGTATAAATCGTAATAATTAGATCGAGCATCAGAAAAATAAGTATAATATACCAAAATTCTCAGAAAAATGCGTAGAACATCATGGAATGATAATATCTGTGTTTTGATGCTTAAATCGTAGCGATATCTTGTAAGATGTATAATGGTCTTTTCATGTATAATAAATAATAAACGAAGATCTAAAATTATGGAAAAATGTCAGTAAGTCTATAATCGTGTGTATAATGTATATGATGTCAGATATGGTTACGTTGATGCACATAAGCTTATAATTTGATTAATATGTCTAATTAGGGATAGTAACCCTAAATAAAATGTAATAAATACATTGATGATCAATAAATGATGAAATTTACAGAAATCCCTAATATTAGTAACTGGAAGCTAATGTGGAACTCTGATATCAGTTAGATACACATAATCCATGTTATATGATGATGTTGCTCTTAATGTGATATAAAACCTAATATGATTAATACATGTGACATAGGGTTAACATGTGCACATAATCATTTGTAATCAAGTAATCAGATTATGTATCCTAATCTGGAATATAAGATCAGTAACCTAATCACAATAATATAAGACAATTAATCATGAGAATATCCAAATGAGTAAGCTAAACCCTAATGAACACGATTAGGGTTAAGATGAGATGTAAGATGATGAGAACCTGATGATAGCATGTGATCTTATCTTGATCAGGGTTGACCAAGGATGTAGTTGACATTAGGAACATATGTGATGATTAGGTTTCTCTTGATCAAGGTATGCCATTACCTCTTTCTTGGCTTATTATACAATATGCTTGTGTTATTTAGTAGTAAAGATTTGGCATATTGTATTGATTGAAATGATTGTTCTGGTATGATATATTGCCTGATTGTTTTTTATACTTATGTCTATGAACACATGAAACATAAAATATCTGATCCATCATATGATAACACTAAACTCTTTGGTAGTACAGTGCATTGACAAACATCAAAGCCCTAGGGGCAGATGTATGATTTATATGACAAGGCCTAAAGACATCAAAGCCCTAGGGGTAGATGTACGAGATATATGATGGAAATAAGCTTAAAATATGTGTTCTCTTTTGTTAATGAACATCTTTGTGCAAGTATATGCTTTTCTTATATTCTTCTATTACTGCCAAGTATTAGTTTTATCTTATTGCCAAGATATGATGAGAGGTATATAAAAAAGCACATAGGCGTACTCAGTACAATATTCATGAAATATTGTGCTGACGTGTACCGCATGTAATCTTTTGTTTAGGTTGTGGTTATGCTCTTGAAGATCCAGGATAGTTGAGAGTTGTATGGCGAGCTGATGTACAGGTGGACCTGTTGTCTTAAGATCCTGTTGTTTAGATGTAGTACATGTATATGTTATAGTTTTCTGTTCAATATGTAATATCAAATGTTGTAACAATTCATGTTGTAATTATATTGTTCATGTGCATGTGCTACTGATTGTTTCCTTTTGACTCCCTTGATTTTCTTCTTCTTAGCCTTATGTGGGATGTTTAAATTGGGATTCTCACTGAGGTGAGGGCTTCAATTTGGACGTCACACATCAGATTAAGTTCTAGAAAATCCGGGGACGTCACAGGTGGTATCAGAGCATGAACAATAGTAAAGCCTGACATTTGCTCATTATGCAACTCAAAACTAAAGAACCTTGAACCTAATAATCTTTTAGGGTTAGATTAGTCATCTTTTAGAGACTAGATCTGACCTAGCCTCTAGGTTAGCACCTAGATGTCCGAGAACTAGGTCTAGACTGGTGCTTGTTGGATAGCAAGTCCTTAGATGTCGTTCTTTCCTTGTAGTGCAGCGGTATGGGACGTTGCACTATTTGGAAATGATGTGCATCAAGGGAAGAGAAACCCTAGACATATGGCGCTCATTGTCTAGAGTAGCTACACTAGTCTACACCATGTTCTTACCCCTTTCACTAGTTTTCATGACACTGTACTCTCTACTATGTGTGGGACACTCATTTTCAGGATTTGGTTTTTGATTCCAATCGGATCGAACCTTGGTAGTTTTCTCTGACACATGTTTTATCGGAGAAAAACTATATAATATTTTATTATGTATATGTATTACAAAAATGTGTCCCCATACATGTACGAGTAGGAGGTGATCATGCAACCTAAGTGAAAGTGAATGACATCAGTCTAGAAGAGAGTGTAGTTCTAGATTAGATGTCTAGAGCCTTGTTGGGATATATGTGATAGATGGAATAAGATTAGATGATGATCTAAGTTGTATATAGATGGTATAAGATGGTTTACGATAACATATGTTTGGCTTTGAGGACTTAGGTCCAGTTTTGAGGATTTGAGGTAAGTGTTGATGATGCAAGTAACTAGACTTTTATGAGATAAGATAAGTTAAGCTAAGACAAGTTGTGAGTCAGCATGAGCCTCATGCTCTTTTACAAAGGAGGACCTCTAGTGTTAGGACCAGTTTTGGGGTTAGCTCAAGAGAGAGCAAGACCCACACGGAGAAGGTCAGAGAACCTAGACTCCACGATATGAGATTTATGAGATATGTAATATGATATGTCCTAAACTAGACTACTCCTGAGTGATTGAGTTGAGTTGCTTTATGTGTGATTCCTATAGTCTTCTTGAACCCTAGATGTCCTTGGAAGGGCCAAACCCTAAGAGACAAAGAGAGGCTGGCTACATGTGCATATGTGAACATGAATATGAGAACCTGCCAACTGGGTGAGGGAGAGAGCCCAAGACCCTGGAGGAGGTAGCTATGTTAGTTTCTGTGAAGCCTCATGCTCGGGTTGGTGGTTTCCCGCATAGGAATCTAGTGGTTGCATGTATAAGAAAGTTTTGGGTAAGATGTCTCATGGGTAGAAACCTCCTAAGAGGATGTCATACCATGTTTTGGTTTGTGCTTATGTGGCTAGATCCAGTAAAGCAATCGACTAGTGCCAATGAGGTAATCTGAGAACCCTAGACTAAGAGAGGAAAGATAAAGTATATGCATATGAGATACTCATAGAGTTGAGTGAGCTCAGAGAGACTGAGCATGGCACTACCCTCATGATATGGGTCAGGAGAACCTCAGTTGGATTAGATAAAGTTTTGATATATGTTTGACAAGCCACTCACATTTTTGCCTAGCACAACCATGATAGAATATATGTAAGGATGTAATCTAATCTTGATATGTGATATAAGTAGACACAACCTGATGTAAACCTAGTGATGGTTTGATAGATCTCTATGCATAAATGGTTAACCATATACAAGAATAATAATGATAATGTGATATTGTTGGTTAATCTTGTGATGAAATCACTAGTAAATATTGCAAATTATTATGAGCTATGAAATAAGATCATATGAATGAATCAAGTTACATGAGGTATTAATCTTAGTGCTTAATAAAGATGAAAAATGTAATTTTAATGTTAGCACAACATAAAGATTATGACACCTCGATACGATCTGGATGGATAAGGTGGGTTAACTATAGTAAATGCCCTCCTAGAAGGCATATGTTCATGTTGAACATGTTCTAATAATTATCTCAATAAAATGTTGATGACACCTTGATATAATCGGTTAACTTTAGTTAACTTCTTTGGAACATGGTAATATGATGTTGAATCATAATGCATGGGTTAACATAAGGAAGCAACCCTAACATATGAGATATGTAATGACATAACCTAAGCTCCTAAACCCTTGGTTGAGCCTTCTATGAAGTGAGGTTTCGCCCTAGATGCTTTTGAAACCTCCTAAGAGTGGTTTGGATATGACCATGGAACTTTGTTTCGTGAATATGTTACACGTAGAATAGTGCCCACATGTGGATGAGAGCAAGACAAGGTTTTCCCTAGAAGTATGAGTACAGTTTACTTTCGAGGACGAAAGTTCTTTTAACTTGTATATGATGTGACAAAGTGGGTTTTCTGGCTTAATTTCGAGGACGAAATATCTTTTAAGGTGTGTAGGACGTGATGGAGTGGATTTTTAGGACCATAAATGTCCAATGACACAAGTGAAGTCACACATGTTGAGTTGTTTTGAGAATCCCAAATGTTTTAATAAGTTGGGAGCGTTGTTGAGGTTTATACAATGTTTTGGATCCATAATTTTTCATGCCTTCTTGAGGAATTTAATTGAATGGTCTAGTAGATGAGTTTGGTCATCAATTTGTGTAAAAAGTATCTTGAGTTGTGAGGAAGCTATGATTAAAATTTGGTGGCATTTGGATGCTCCTAGAGGGAGTTATTTAGCTTTGAATATTATGAAATAATGTGCATAATTGAGGTTTATGGGCCTATGTTTCCATCTTAGGCCTGGTTATATGCAATGTTACGCGCCCTGGACCTGACTGAGCCACGGATTGGCTGCGTGATCCTTTTTCAGCCCTTGGATATGAAAGATCGGATGGCAGCCAGTTATCCCCTACCTTGCGGTTAGAGCAAGGTAGTGGAGATGCTTGCAACCACGACCAACCCACGATCGCACGCTGAGGAACGACAGACTAGGTGTGAGATTGACCGAACAGTTGTTCTCGTCTCATCAAAAGGAGACCACAGACCATCTATCTATAAGTTTTGGTTCAGTAAGCAGAGAGAACGAACCAACATCCAGTGCAGCCTCTCCACCATTCTCCTAGAGCAGGTGGTGGCTGGGACTAGAGGAGAAGAGAGAATGCAGGAGGGACCCTAGTAGTCGAGAGCGAAGCTGGAGATCTGAGGATGAAAAGATCGTGGCTATGGAGCTCTGGAGCATAGGAACACGGGCTCCTGCAGGTGTCCTACGACGCCGAGAACGGACGCGCGCAAGCCATGGCATCAGCTAGGTGGCAGGCGGCGGCCGTGTCTCAAGAACCCTGGTGAGATAGAGCCTCGTCGGGTGGGCTGGCATTGAGCGGCGGCCTAGGACTAGGAGCGTAGCAGTGTCCTGAGCTAGCCTCACACCGGCGGTGTACGCGGAGCGGGCGGTCTAGTTTTGGAGCACAGCCAAAGCTAGACGGCGACGCCTTTGCTGGGAATGAGCTCCCCAGGCGATGCCTAGGAGAGGTGCAGCCGCGGAGGAGAGCAAGTGGATTCCGAAGATGATGAGGGCATGAGGGGCTGACGAGGAGCACTCCAGCTCTACTGATTGCTCATCAGAGGCCTTCCCTCGCAGCGGCAGCCTGCGGAACAGAGGAGGCAGACCTTGGGCATCCGTGAACCATTTTACGCGAGAGACAGAAGGGGGGGGAAACAGATGAACCGGGTCCAGAGTCGTGAACCAGAAGGCCAAGAGTGGACCAGCTCAATAAAGAACCGGTCCACATCAAACAGGAAGCTGCGCCCCCATATGGGCCACGTGTCGGCCTTTGATTGGCCCACGAGGTAATTATCTTAAAAAATTATCAGATCTTGTATAAATTATAATAATTAGCTCGAGCATCAGAAAAATAAGTATAATATACCGAAATTCTCAGAAAAATGCGTAGAACATCATGGAATGATAATATCAATGTTTTGATGCTTAAATCTCAGCGATATCTTATAAGATGTATAATGGTCTTTTCATGTATAATAAAAAATAAACGAAGATCTAAAATTATGGGAAAATGTCAGTAAGTCTATAATCGTGTGTATAATGTATATGATGTCAGATATGGTTACGTTGATGCACATAAGCATATAATTTGATTAATATGTCTAATTAGGGATAGTAACCCTAAATAAAATATAATAAATACATTGATGATCAATAAATGATGAAATTTACAGAAATCCCTAATATTAGTAACGGGAAGCTAATGTGGAACTCTGATATCAGTTAGATACACATAATCCATGTTATATGATGATGTTGCTCTTAATGTGATATAAACCCTAATATGATTAATACATGTGACATAGGGTTAACATGTGCACATAATCATTTGTAATCAAGTAATCAGATTATGTATCCTAATCTAGAATATAAGATCAGTAACCTAATCACAATAAGATAAGACAAGTAATCATGAGAATATCCAAATGAGTAAGTTAAACCCTAATGAACATGATTAGGGTTAAGATGAGATGTAAGATGATGAGAACCTGATGATAGCATGTGATCTTGTCTTGATCAGGGTTGACCAAGGATGTAGTTGACATGAGGAATATATGTGATGATTAGGTTTCTCTTGATCAAGGTACGCCATTACCTCTTGCTTGGCTTATTATACAATATGCTTGTGTTATTTAGTAGTAAAGACTTGGCATATTGTATTGATTGAAATGATTGTTCTGGTATGATATATTGCCTGATTTTTTTTTGTACTTATGTCTATTAACACATGAAACATAAAATATCTGATCCATCATATGATAACACTAAACTCTTTGGTAGTACAGTGCATTGACAAACATCAAAGCCCTAGGGGCAGATGTATGATTTATATGACAAGGCCTAAAGACATAAAAGCCCTAGGGGCAGATGTACGAGATATATGATGGAAATAAGCTTAAAATATGTGTTCTCTTTTGTTAATGAACATCTTTGTGCAAGTATATGCTTTTCTTATATTCTTCTGTTACTGCCAAGTATTAGTTTTATCTTATTGACAAGATATGATGAGAGGTATATAAAAAAACACGTAGGCGTACTCAGTACAATATTCATGAAATATTGTGCTGACGTGTACCACATGTAATCTTTTGTTTAGGTTGTAGTTATGCTCTTGAAGATCCAAGATAGTTGAGAGTTGTATGGCGAGCTGATGTACATGTGGACCTGTTGTCTTAAGATCCTGTTGTTTAGATGTAGTACATGTATATGTTATAGTTTTCTGTTCAATATGTAATATCAAATGTTGTAACAATTCATTTTGTAATTATATGTTGAATGGTGAACATGTGTTGTGGTTTTATTATTGTTCATGTGCATGTACTACTGATTGTTTCCTTCTGACTCCCTTGATTTTCTTCTTCTTAGCCTTATGTGGGATGTTTAAATTGGGATTCTCGCTGAGGTGAGGGCTTCAATTTGGACGTCACACATCAGATTAAGTTTTAGAAAATCCGGGGACGTCACAGGTGGTATCAGAGCATGAACAATAGCAAAGCCTGACATTTTCTCATTATGCAACTCAAAACTAAAGAACCTTGAACTTAATAATCTTTTAGGGTTAGATTAGTCATCTTTTAGAGACTAGATCTGACCTAGCCTCTAGGTTAGCACCTAGATGTCCGAGAACTAGGTCTAGACTGGTGCTTGTTGGGTAGCAAGTCCTTAGATGTCGTTCTTTCCTTGTAGTGCAGCGGTATGGGAAGTTGCAATATTTGGAAATGATGTGCATCAAGGGAAGAGAAACCCTAGACATATGGTGCTCGTTGTCTAGAGTAGCTACACTAGTCTACACCATGTTCTCACCCCTTTCACTAGTTTTCATGACACTGTACTCTCTGCTATGTGTGGGACACTCATTTTCAGTATTTGGTTTTTGATTCCAATCGGATCGAACCTTGGTAGTTTTCTCTGACGCATGTTTTATCGGAGAAAAACTATATAATATTTTATTATGTATATGTATTACAAAAATGTGTCCCTATACATGTACGAGTAGGAGGTGATCATGCAACCTAAGTGAAAGTGAATGACATCAGTCTAGAAGAGAGTGTAGTTCTAGATTAGATGTCTAGAGCCTTGTTGGGATATATGTGATAGATGGAATAAGATTATATGATGATCTAAGTTGTATATAGATGGTATAAGATGGTTTACGATAACATATGTTTGGCTTTGAGGACTTAGGTCTAGTTTTAAGGATTTGAGGTAAGTGTTGATGATGCAAGTAACTAGACTTTTATGAGATAAGATAAGTTAAGCTAAGACAAGTTGTGAGTCATCATGAGCCTCATGCTCTTTTACAAAGGAGGACCTCTAGTGTTAGGAGCAGTTTTGGGGTTAGCTCAAGAGAGAGCAAGACCCACACGGAGAAGGTCAGAGAACCTAGACTCCACGATATGAGATTTATGAGATATGTAATATGATATGTCCTAAACTAGACTACTCCTGAGTGATTGAGTTGAGTTGCTTTATGTGTGATTCCTATAGTCTTCTTGAACCCTAGATGTCCTTGGAAGGGCCAAACCCTAAGAGACAAAGAGAGGCTGGCTACATGTGCATATGTGAACATGAATATGAGAACCTGCCATCTGGGTGAGGGAGAGAGCCCAAGACCCTGGAGGAGGTAGCTATGTTAGTTTCTGTGAAGCCTCATGCTCGGGTTGATGGTTTCCCACATAGGAATCTAGTGGTTGCATGTATAAGAAAGTTTTGGGTAAGATGTCTCATGGGTAGAAACCTCCTAAGAGGATGTCATACCATATTTTGGTTTGTGCTTATGTGGCTAGATCCAATAAAGCAATCGACTAGTGCCAATGAGGTAATCCGAGAACCCTAGACTAAGAGAGGAAAGATAAAGTATATGCGTATGAGATACTCATAGAGTTGAGTGAGCTCAGAGAGACTGAGCATGGCACTACCCTCATGATATGGGTCAGGAGAACCTCAGTTGGATTAGATAAAGTTTTGATATATGTTTGACAAGCCACTCACATTAGTTTGCCTAGCACAACCATGATAGAATATATGTAAGGATGTAATCTAATCTTAATATGTGATATAAGTAGACACATCCTGATGTAAACCTAGTGATGGTTTGATAGATCTCTATGCATAAATGGTTAATCATATATAGGAATAATAATGATAATGTGATATTGTTGGTTAATCTTGTGATGAAATCACTAGTAAATATTGCAAATTATTATGAGCTATGAAATAAGATCATATGAATGAATCAAGTTACATGAGGTATTAATCTTAGTGCTTAATAAAGATGAAAAATGTAATTTTAATGTTAGCACAACATAAAGATTATGACACCTCAATACGATCTAGATGGATAAGGTGGGTTAACTATATTAAATGCCCTCCTAGAAGGCATATGTTCATGTTGAACATGTTCTAATAATTATCTCAATAAAATGTTGATGACACCTTGATATAATTGGTTAACTTTAGTTAACTTCTTTGGAACATGGTAATATGATGTTGAATCATAATGCATGGGTTAACATAAGGAAGCAACCCTAACATATGAGATATGTAATGACATAACCTAAGCTCCTAAACCCTAGGTTGGGCCTTCTATGAAGTGAGGTTTCACCCTAGATGCTTTTGAAACCTCCTAAGAGTGGTTTGGATATGACCATGGAACTTTGTTTCGTGAATATGTTACACGTAGAATAGTGCCCACATGTGGATGAGAGCAAGACAAGGTTTTCCCTAGAAGTATGAGTACGGTTTACTTTTGAGGACGAAAGTTCTTTTAACTTGTATATGATGTGACAAAGTGGGTTTTCTGGCTTAATTTTGAGGACGAAATATCTTTAAGGTGTGTAGGATGTGATGGAGTGGATTTTTAGGACCATAAATGTCCAATGACACAAGTGAAGTCACACATGTTGAGTTGTTTTGAGAATCCCAAATGTTTTAATAAGTTGGGAGCGTTGTTGAGGTTTATACAATGTTTTGGATCCATAATTTTTTATGCTTTCTTGAGGAATTTAATTGAATGGTCTAGTAGATGAGTTTGGTCATCAATTTGTGTAAAAAGTAGCTTGAGTTGTGAGGAAGCTATGATTAAAATTTGGTGGCATTTGGATGCTCCTAGAGGGAGTTATTTAGCTTTGAATATTATGAAATAATGTGCATAATTGAGGTTTATGGGCCTATGTTTCCATCTTAGGCCTGGTTATATGCAATGTCACACGCCCTAGACCTGACTGAGCCACGGATTGGCTGCGTGGGCCTTTTTCATCCCTTGGATATGAAAGATCGGATGGCAGCCAGTTATCCCCTACCTTGCGGTTAGAGCAAGGTAGTGGAGATGCTTGCAACCACGACCAACCCACGATCGCACGCTGAGGAACGACAGACTAGGTGTGAGATTGACCGAACAGTTGTTCTCGTCTCATCAAAAGGAGACCACAAACCCTCTATCTATAAGTAGTGGTTCAGTAAGCAGAGAGAACGAACCAGCATCCAGTGCAGCCTCTCCACCATTCTCCTAGAGCAGGTGGTGGCTGGGACTAGAGGAGAAGAGAGAATGCAGGAGGGACCCTAGTAGTCGAGAGCGAAGCTGGAGATCTGAGGATGAAAAGATCGTGGCTATGGAGCTCTGGAGCATAGGAACACGGGCTCCTGCAGGTGTCCTACGACGCCGAGAACGGACGCGCGCAAGCCATGGCATCAGCTAGGTGGCAGGCGGCGGCCGTGTCTCAAGAACCCTGGTGAGATAGAGCCTCGTCGGGTGGGCTGGCATTGAGCGGCGGCCTAGGACTAGGAGCGCAGCAGTGTCCTGAGCTAGCCTCACACCGGCGGTGTACGCGGAGCGGGCGGTCTAGTTTTGGAGCACAGCCAAAGCTAGACGGCGACACCTTTGCTGGGAATGAGCTCCCCAGGCGATGCCTAGGAGAGGTGCAGCCGCGGAGGAGAGCTAGTGGATTCCGAAGATGATGAGGGCATGAGGGGCTGACGAGGAGCACTCCAGCTCTACTGATTGCTCATCAGAGGCCTTCCCTCGCAGCGGCAGCCTGCGGAACAGAGGAGGCAGACCTTGGGCATCCGTGAACCATTTTACGCGAGAGACAGAAGGGGGGGAAACAGATGAACCGGGTCCAGAGTCGTGAACTAGAAGGCCAAGAGTGGACCAGCTCAACAAAGAACCGGCCCACAGCAAACAGGAAGCTGCACCCCCATATGGGCCACGTGTCGGCCTTTGATTGGCCCACGAGGTAATTATCTTCAAAAATTATCAGATCTTGTATAAATTGTAATAATTAGCTCGAGCATCAGAAAAATAAGTATAATATACCAAAATTCTCAGAAAAATGCGTAGAACATCATGGAATGATAATATCAGTGTTTTGATGCTTAAATCTCAGCGATATCTTATAAGATGTATAATGGTCTTTTCATGTATAATAAATAATAAACGAAGATCTAAAATTATGGAAAAATGTCAGTAAGTCTATAATCGTGTGTATAATGTATATGATGTCAGATATGGTTACGTTGATGCACATAAGCATATAATTTGATTAATATGTCTAATTAGGGATAGTAACCCTAAATAAAATGTAATAAATACATTGATGATCAATAAATGATGAAATTTACAGAAATCCCTAATATTAGTAACTGGAAGCTAATGTGGAACTCTGATATCAGTTAGATACACATAATCCATGTTATATGATGATGTTTCTCTTAATGTGATATAAACCCTAATATGATTAATACATGTGACATAGGGTTAACATGTGCACATAATCATTTGTAATCAAGTAATCAGATTATGTATCCTAATCTGGAATATAAGATCAGTAACCTAATCACAATAAGATAAGACAAGTAATCATGAGAATATCCAAATGAGTAAGCTAAACCCTAATGAACACGATTAGGGTTAAGATGAGATGTAAGATGATGAGAACCTGATGATAGCATGTGATCTTGTCTTGATCAGGGTTGACCAAGGATGTAGTTGACATCAGGAATATATGTGATGATTAGGTTTCTCTTGATCAAGGCACGCCATTACCTCTTGCTTGGATTATTATACAATATGCTTGTGTTATTTAGTAGTAAAGACTTGGCATATTGTATTGATTGAAATGATTGTTCTGGTATGATATATTGCCTGATTTTTTTTGTACTTATGTCTATGAACACATGAAACATAAAATATCCGATCCATCATATTATAACACTAAACTCTTTGGTAGTACAGTGCATTGACAAACATCAAAGCCCTAGGGGCATATGTAACATCAAAGCCCTAGGGGCAGATGTATGATTTATATGACAAGGCCTAAAGACATCAAAGCCCTAGGGGCAGATGTACGAGATATATGATGGAAATAAGCCTAAAATATGTGTTCTCTTTTGTTAATGAACATCTTTGTGCAAGTATATGCTTTTCTTATATTCTTCTGTTACTTCCAAGTATTAGTTTTATCTTATTGCCAAGATATGATGAGAGGTATATAAAAAGACACGTAGGCATAC
The DNA here is from genome assembly GCA_963693085.1 of Alisma plantago-aquatica. NCBI lineage: Eukaryota > Viridiplantae > Streptophyta > Magnoliopsida > Alismatales > Alismataceae > Alisma > Alisma plantago-aquatica. The sequence goes on from OY856411.1 coordinate 696,284,443, forward strand.
TCAGTACAATATTCATGAAATATTGTGCTGACGTGTACCGCATGTAATCTTTTGTTTAGGTTGTGGTTATGCTCTTGAAGATCCATGATAGTTGAGAGTTGTATGGCGAGCTGATGTACAGGTGGACCTGTTGTCTTAAGATCCTGTTGTTTAGATGTAGTACATGTATATGTTATAGTTTTCTGTTCAATATGTAATATCAAATGTTGTAACAATTCATGTTGTAATTATATGTTGAATGGTGAACATGTGTTGTGGTTTTATTATTGTTCATGTGCATGTGCTACTGATTGTTTCATTCTAACTCCCTTGATTTTCTTCTTCTTAGGCTTATGTGGGATGTTTAAATTGGGATTCTCGCCGAGGTGAGGGCTTCAATTTGGACGTCACACATCAGATTATGTTTTAGAAAATCAGGGGACGTCACACCATCACCCAACTACAAATCCAAGACAATAATGTGCTTTTTTCACAAAAGTCATATTTCCAAGGTTTGGAGTTTGCGGAACCGTCATCAACGACAGAGGATCACATTTTATATGGAAACTATTTGAAGCTCTCACAAAGCGATATAGAGTAAAAAAAATATCTATCCCATATCATCTTCAGACTGCAGGCCAGGTCAAAGTATCTAATAGGCAAATCAAATGAACCCTAGACAAAATAGTAGGAAGATCCAGAAAAGATTGGTCATCTAAACTAGATGATGCTCTTTGGGCATATCGAACTGCTTACAAGAAATGATGCCTTATCGTCTTATTTATGGAAAATCTTGCTATCTTCCTCTAGGGTTGGAACATAAAGCTTATTGGGCAATAAAGGCTCTAAACATGGATGTATACCTCATGAAAGAAAAGCATTATCTGCAACTACAAGAGCTAGAAGAACTCCACCTACATGCTTGTGAGAACAACACGATCAATAAAGAACATACCAAGATTTGGCATGATTCTCACATCAAGAAAAGGGATATTTTTGAAGGTGAAAAAGTTATACTGTTCAATTCTTCCCTTCACCATTTTCCAAGAAAACTTTGTTCTCATTGGTCTGGCCCATTCACAGTAGTCACTATTTATCCTTCTGGAATGATGGAGATTTACAACTAGAAGGCGGGGACATTTTTAGTCTATGACCACCACCTGAAGAGATATTATGAAGATCAAGTCATCACCAGGAAGGCATACATGGATCTTCTAGATGTCAAAGATGCCAAATAAGATGTCCAAGAGTCAAACTACATGACTATAAATAAGTGTTACTTGGGAGGCAACCCAAACATTTTTCCTTTTTAGTAATTTCTTTTGTTTTATTTGCTGTTTTTGTTTTTGTTCGCAAAACATTATCTTTGTAATCATGTTCCATAACAAATCAAGAAGAACCACTATTTTCTGTCTAAAGTGATGATTAGATGATGATCATTTATCGTGATCCATAGATCTAAATTTTGATCCGTTTTATCAACTTTACTTTAAGTATTTCTAATCATGTTGTCAACTGACCATCGAAAACATCATCGACATAGCTATCAACCCCTTAACGTTTAGCTGACTATCGATTCATTTTGAGGTTTGAGGTAAAAAATATGAGGGTTTAGTCTGTCGACATCGCTCATTGATGTATTTTTATCTATCAACGGTCCATCGACACCTTGGTTGACCTCACCAATTTTATTGTGTTGTCAATTGGGTAAGTTGACAGTCCTATCGACCTTGCTATGATGGTTGTCGATCAAATATCATTGATAACTAGTTTGATAGATCTAGATCCTCTATCCACGTACTAAAATACAATTCACCGACCTTAACCCTCATCTATAAATATAATACCCATAATAAGAAATTCTTACCACATCATAATCAAAGCGAAGCATTGCCGATCCTGCCTTTTGACTATCGACGCACCTGTTGACATCTCTGATTGATAGCTTCCTACTGATAGCATTGTCTTTCTCGGTCGATGGTACTTTGATCTTTGCTGAGTCTATATGTATATAATCATGTCAATCGGATGATCTACCGGACATACTATTTTGATTTCTGTCAAAGTGATTTCTTGTCGATAGATTACCTCAATGACATGATTTCTTTTCTCCAATGTTTACATTGCAACATGTCGACCCCTTTTATTACCCACTATCGACTGTAAGTAATGCCATCAACAATGGCAATTGATAGGCTAATATATCATATCTAATATTGCTCTCATCTTTCCTTTATTCACAGTGATGGCTCACCAAGATAGTCCCCACTCAACTGCTGGAGGCATGTCCAAGAGAGGAGAGGAGAGGCCCCATCTTACATTCTCCTCCACTAAAGACAACAAGAGAGAAAGGATCAATGATCCTAAACCTGATTCACCTTAGGGCTCACAATTGGACCTCCCCTACTGTGGTACATCTAGGCTTCACAATAAGGATAATCTTGAGGCATGCAAGGCAATGAGAAGCGAAACTTTCAAACCCACCCACTTCATCTCTTCGACTGCTCTTGAAGAGATTAGGATCAAGGCAAGAGTAAAATATTTGCTGACCAAATCCAACATGGCCCATCTCTGCTTCACCAAACCCAAAGCCTTTGTAGAGTAGACAATAGAATTCATGTCCTCTATGTAGGGAGTCTCGACAAAACATGCCGAAGAACCCACAAGTGGATATCGATAGTTGAAGGTTCATATTAAGAATGTCGATCATGTCCTAAAAAATAGATGCTGAATAAAATATTCTGTGGATTGGATGAAGAAGCCACTAAGGCTTGCTCTAGACTGCTTGAAAAGGAAGATTCCAATTTTAATGCCTCTAAGTACTAGGCAAAGTTGACAGGTCAACACCGGTACCAATCTTGGAAATCCATAACATCTATAGTTCACTCTGTACTATGGAGGATCATGCACATGATTGTTGTCAATGTTTTCTTTACAAAGTCAAAGACTGGAAACATTTATCTTGAGGATCTCTATATACATTATCATATTATGAAAAGCCGACCTGTGAATATTGGCCAACTGTTAATTGATAGATGGTTGGTTATCTCTTCCACTCAACAAAAGGAGTACTGTATGGGTGGACTAATCTGACTCATATATTAAGCATATGGACACCACCTTCTAAAGGTTTTAGGGAGATGCAAGGGGACAATTTATCACAATAAGGTATATGATGTCTTATGGCATCCTAGAACATCACAACAACAATAGGTACTACTGGTTCATGAGAACCAATACATCCATTCCTTTATCTGAGCTGGCATATTATGATAAAGAAAAAGATACTGTATTCTGAGGAAGAGATCATTGAACTCATCAATAACTTCCGCAAGACAAATTCAGTGACTCGATAATAGTTGAACGCATCATCCAATAAACCCCGCCAAATCCTATCATGATAAAAACCTCCAAGAAACCTCTACCCAATATATCAGAGGAAAGGGAACAAGAAAGAATAGTTGATGATGACTTGGAAGTACTACAATCATCACCAAAACACGTTCTAACTTCTCCAGTAAATCCAAGTCCAACCTATATACCAAAGAATTCTGGTCCATCATCATCTGTACGTAGGGATCCTCTACCCACTACAAAGATCCCCACCTCCATCCAGTTTAGGCTGCTACTATGAAAAACCAACTTCTCCGCCACAACATCAGGTACATGATGTTCTAGATAGCATCCATGATGTCATCATCATGTTGACTGACCTTCTACTTCTTGGGTGACACCCTAATCTGAGTGCCATTCTTCATCATCTTCTGATCCAAAATACCCTGATACTTTGGATGGCATCTTGGGCATGACTTTAACACAATATGTAAAGTAACTACTACAATGATATCTGCTATTCTCAGACTTTAGAAATATGTACAGGATGTATCTCAACAAGCTATGTACTTTCAACAAAAAGTCGATGATTTGAGCACTCTCCCTATGCATATTATGACTCACGAACGCAATATGGAAGAAATCCTAATTGTTCATAATCATATCTTACTTCATATCAAGATCCAAACCAATGAACAACAACGTAAGAAGAGCAATGCACACTTTGATGACAACGACATAGCGTGTTTCACACTCACTCTATTGAATCAACTTTTTCTCTGTCATCTCATTCTTCACATGAAAAATCCTATGTTCCAAACACTACAAGTGAAGATGCCCCCCGCCTCTTCCTTGAGCATGAAACAAACTCATCCAGCGAGTCTATCTCCCACATTTTTGAATCAAATTATGGTGCAACCAAAACTCTACCATCTGACAACAACACTTCTATTCCACAACGTCAACCAGGACAAATTCCCTTTTCCCTCACAAAACCATATGTGATCCCATCTGAAGAGGTCCATGCCCACCCGTCTAACAAAATACCACCTCTCACTTTAACATCACATCATGATTCTTTTGATATGGACTTGATGTAGAAGTTCAACAAAGCATTACTTAACCTGAGCCCCATATGGTCTCTTCATGATCACCATACCTCAAAAGAAGATATTTTTGTTGGAGTGTACACCACCTACATAGATCTAGAAGCAGATACTTGATAGTCCATCTGATAATGAACATGGCTCTTCATATGAGGATGATGGTGATATGGGTACTATTCTTTGAGTGACACCTCTGTGTCTATCCGATCTAGTATTTCTTGAAACACTATTTCCGCTTCCACCGTAATTTAATTCCAAGATGAGTGAACTTGAATCTAATTGTTTGAAAGGGTTACATGTTGTTGATAATTTTGTCCTGTAGGATATTCTAGACAACAACTGTGATGGGAACCATATTATATATAATAATGGTTCTATCTCTCTGACCTTCCAAGACTTTTAGGATGTTTTTCACAGCCCTTCTAAAGTTACCAGATGAATATTCTCTATTCTTATGTCAACTATCTTAGAGGATGTCATGCCCAGCGATAAGGAGTGGCCATACTATAATGCAACACCATCACTAGGCGACTGCTTATTTAAGAAGAGTTTGGATGCTCCATCTATCTTGGCACTTAAATATAAACTTGCTCTAAAGAAAACCAAAGTTATCCTTCTACCTTTTCATTTCCACGGTTTATGGCTTCTATGTGTCACTGATATGGAAAAATGCCAACTTACTCTGTTCAGTCCATGTGTAGAAGAGCTTAAAAATTATGATATGTGTTTCCATGCCCATACTATAGAATAACTTCCTCGCATTCCTATTCATCTTCAAAGGGTCATACACAAGGTCGCTTACTACCAACCCGATTGGACCATTTTATGTGATTGAGCCACTATCCCATTAGAAAAATCCAGACAAAGATGATAATGCTTTCATTGTCCTCCATGAAATGGAAGCCCTAAATCACCAAATTTCTGTTTCTAGCTTGGATCCTAATGGGTTCACCCCTCTTTGTGGACTACACACAATGGAATTCATCCATGATAGACAATTCTTTCAAGATTTTGAGCTTCTTGAGAATTTATGGGATCTTTACCCGTTGATTCCTCAACTTACCAAGGAACCTTTCTACAATATTCTATAAAGGGAAGAAGTAGAGGAAAGTTAGATAAATCCATTACCTATGGTCATAGGGGTGTAAACGATGTGGGTACGGTGCGGGTCTGGCCATACCCATACCCATACCCATCTAATTTAGCGGGTCGAGTTCCAGTTCTAGACCCACATAATACAAAACCTGGACACCCGCACCATACCCGTACCCGCAATAATAGCAGGTATGCGGTGCGGGTATGCGGTTTTATAAAACATCATATTATTTATGTAAGAGAAATGACTATGTTATATATATTTAATACAACAAGATATTATTATCATATAGTATATTAACATGTAATAGTTATATTAGACAATGCTATATTCTATACAATAAAATTAATTGAGTAATTGTTTACATATTTGTAGTCATGATCATAACATTTAATTTATGTAGAAAGTAATGTAGATTAGTAGACATTTTAATTTTAAGTTTACATATGATGTTCGTTATTGTAACTAGAATAGTTAATTCTTAGTTATATGACTAGTCTCAACCTTAGAGTAGGATATAATCTCAATAATTATATTAATTAGACTAGTAAAGTATGATATATATAACATATTATTTTAATAGTTACTTATGTATAGCGGGTACACGGGTCTAGCGGGTCTGGGTCCAAGCATACCCATTATTGGACCCGCTTATATGCGGGTCCAAGGGTATGCAGGTATAAAAAATTAGACCCGTGATGGGTTTTTAATATTCCAGATTTGTGGGTCCGCGGGTATACCCATACCCATTTACAACCCTATATGGTCACCAATCCTCCTTCCACTGCTACTACTACTACTAAGGCTAGAGAGGCTACTGACATACTAAACTTTCTGGATGAATCGGAACCGTTCCAAGTCTATGGCCCGGTAACAACTATTAAGCCCATTTTGAAAAGTTTGATCGAAGTTCATGTTGTGGGCTCTCGTATTCTTAGCTTATGATGCTAATGAAGAGATTTCAAAAGGGTGGAAATTCTATTGTTTTTAGTAAAGACAATTTTCTGGTTATGAAAGATGACCTTTTTGAAACTCCCCAACCTAAGGGATGTTTATCTCATGGCCTTATGATGGCCTATCAGTTTCTTATCAACCAAAATATAGATGATGTCTATATGGTTGATCCTGATCTTAAAGATGACATATACCAAAGCACTTATTTTAGTGTTTGCAAGACTCCATTCCATGATAATTTTCTTACCCATACTTTGTGATGCTCATTGGACTTTATTTTTCATCTTCACTCATAAAAGGGAAGTCGTATTTTATGCCAGTTATGACACTGATTTTGACATTGAAGGTCCTAGCTATTCTGTTCTAGTTTGCAACATGCAACATGTTGTTGATGCCTGTTCCACAACACCCATTCCATTGATTAGACAGTATGGTAGTCTGTATGCTTCTTAGGAACCCAAGAAATGGAAGGTTCCATGATTCTATCATCGCTATCCTTAACAATGTCAGCTATCCAATGATTACAGTTTCTACGTCTTGCATTGGATGTACACCATCAGAGTGCTCCATGCTGTAGTAGAAGAAGCTCACAATGGCAACTATCATTGCCTCTGAGGAAATTATGCTATGTTGCTGCTTGAATATCCATGGGAAACCATCGACCTCTGTTAAATATCTCACATGACATTTTGCTTCTTTCTTTTTCACACTCTAAGGATAGTGTTTTTTGTAAGTTTGGGGGTGTGATATCCTGCGAGATAGGTATCTATAGTATCACAACAAACTTCATTTTCTTCTTCTTAGGAATTTTCATAATTTTCTTATATCCATCAAATTTTTTGACAAATTTCTTATATAAGGTCATAAAGATGCAAATGATGGAATAATCCCTATAAAATGAATCTAGTTTGCTTTCAAACTATACCCTTTTACAAGTCACAAGATATCATAAGAAGAATCTTTTTATTATTGATATTGCTCTTATGTTTTCTCTTATCAAAACATCACTTTTTCCTCTTTTCTGATTTTACCTCAAGATGCCATCAAAAGGTTCTTGCAAAAATATTCAATAAATAAAAAAGTTATATTCTGTCCAAATCTTTTTTCTCACAAAAATAAAGAAAGAGCTACCTCATTTCTTCTTCCATATTTATTACAAAAATCCCAAAAAAATGAGCAGTGAAAAAGAATATGAGATTTGTGCCACATTGAAGAGTTATCAAAATGTGTATTGCTATGATCATGAACACATATATTTCAATTTTGTTAGTCTCTAAAACCAAAATACAACACCAATTCGAATGGTGTTCATTTAAGGTATTCCAATATGGGTAGTGATACTTAGGATGTGCAATCACTGCTATATAACCAACTAGTTTGGAAAGCATGGATCACTCGCCCATTTAAATGAACATGTACTTGAATGAACCAAAAAGAAGGAAGGGATATCCATAAGCATTTTTTCCTACCTATTTCTTCCACATAATATCTTGACGAGAGTGATAGCTACTTTGAAAAGTGAGATATATGTTGGAGATTAGAGTATGACACAAAAATATTTAAGGAAATAATCTTTTGGTCCGTGATGTTCTTGATAAGTTAAGTCATTTTATGAAAGAGAGAATGGTTTTTTTAAGAGGTTGACATAGAATTTTATTTCAATAAATTCTAGATTTTGATTATATAATGATTATTTTATCTTGAGTACAAGATAAATTCTAAGTTTGGGGGAGTTGATAACATCAATTTTGATGCACTTTTCATAGAATTTTTCATAATAAAAATAATTAGAAAATAGTATTTAGGTGTTTGGTTTTGATCATTTTACTTACAATTTACCAATTGTTAGGTTTTAATTAAGTTTTGTTGATATTTGTAGGATTTTACCTCAAAATTGGCAAAATTGATAAGTAACTATCACACTCTAATTTTAGAATCTAGACCTCGACAGACTCCCACCAGTCATCGATCGGTTGGTCGATAGATCAAGCTTTTCTCAAGAAAGTCGAAAACACTATGTCGGATTGTCATCAAAAGATGCATCAAGTGTCAATCTATCGAGTAGGAGGATCGACACATATCATGGGAGCCTTGATATATTTATCTCATTGACATCTACCTCGACACAATCCTATAGTTCCAAGCTGTAGAGCAAGTTCATCGAAAAACATGTCGATGGGTAAGCCCTTGAGGCCTTCATCGAGGAGACAAATATCAATTACCAGGTCGATAGTCCTGTCAATGCCCTCAATAGTCGATAGACCCATGTCAAGGAGCCATTCTATCGACACTAGGAAAACATCAATAGTTCAAACTATCGACGAAGACCTATAGAAGAATCACTTCATAAACCATGAATTTCGATAGAGTAAAGCAAGAGGTCAAAGCTATGTGGACCAACTAAGATTGACCAGGCACAAGAGAAGGCCTATAAACAGACTCCCAAAGCGTCACTTCCAACAATCTTGGATCCTTAGAGTCACCAAGCCAAAAGGATGCCACTGAGTTCCAGAGCCTAAGGACGAGAGCTATCGACCTATCTAGTTCTGTCGACCTAGCTAGTTGTCGATCTCTTCCTTGGCTACTCAATCCACTGCCATTAATGGATCCAACAAACCTTCTTGCACAAAGCCACAATTATAAGAAGGAGAAGAGCTACCGTTCTCTTGCTTGAACAACAAAAAGGTTTCTAGATTGATCATTCAATCTACCTTTGTATCAATCTCTCTCTTATTTTACTTATCATGACTTTTTCAAGTTGTAATCTGTTTGTTCCTTGTGCCATGCATGGCTAGACTCCTTAACTTGGGTTGGGAGTAGTCGTCAGGCCTTCCCAACCATGTAATTGTTCATTCTTCTATTTTATGGCACACATTCTCTAAACTTTTGTTCTTATACTCTTATTTTATTGCATAGTTTGATGATTAGCTACCCTCTTCTGATGTTTGATATGAATATTGTTCGAGAGAACGATTTCAATGAGATCTAGAGTTTGAGTTAGTGACGAGATACAAGAGTGAGGAGTTTCTATAACAAAAGTCATACAATTTTTCTTGATCTTTTGGTTACTATCTCGAGAAAGAGAATCCCTAAGATAAAAATCTGCCGTAATCTCAAGAGAAGGAAGGAACATATAACTTTTATGTTTGTTTTCAAAAGAAGTCAAGGTCATATATAATTTAGGTCTACAGGTTTTATGTGGTTGTAGTTGGCTTGATTGGTGAAGCCCAATCCAAGTCCATTTTATCATCGTTTCTTAATTCATCTTTATTTCTTTCTTTTAGTTTTCTCTAAAACTTAGACTTTACTTCTCAATTAGATTAACTCATTTATTAACCAGAATACCATCAAATTCACTTAATTGGTTAAACTAGATTAACTTAAGATTATTTTGTTCTTGTTCTATTATTCTCCTTATCCATGTGTTTGACCCCGTAATACCAAAATAGAATTTGTATTGAGTTGTAGACGTCTCTTCTAGTTGGGTATAAATTTAAAGTCTGATATCTTTGTCTGGACAATCGTTTTTACACTTTTGACCCACAAAAAAGAGCAATCAAACACTTCGTGCCTCTAGAAGCCACTATTGGGAAGATCATTGTGTGGCTCTTACTCCTTATCACCCCAAAGTTAAGATTTTCCCAGTCCGTTGCTACATTCAATATCACCTAGGACATTGAGGATGAAGAAGGGGAACAACACAAATCAACATCAACAATTGTTCACTAGTAAATCTTGGGCAATACCGACACCCATCGAGTTGTGGCATTAGAGTGGCTCTACCTCAAAATAGCAGACGACATTAACATAGATGATCTTGTGACAAAAAACTCAAAGGAGGAAGACAACCTCAATCGAGAGGCTCATCATGTGTTTTTGGTTATGCACGCACTGGAAGAATATTTAAAATATGTGCCACTATATTTTCAATACATGAGTAGCAACACTAAACTACCTGCACGGGCATTGAAAAAACTCACACACACACTATATATATGTATATATGTATATATATATATATATATATATATATATATATATATATATATATATATATAGACATGTACCGTATCATATATGATCATTGGTGGTCATTTCTAGAAACAAATGTTTGAACATGTCGCCCAAAAAAATGAGAAATTGCTTCAAAATCCTATAGCTATATAATCGACATATGACATGACTTTAATAGCACTGTAGGCTTAGGTGTAGGTTGCAAAGTGTATTTCAAAAATTTCACCAAGTGACCCATGTTGTGGATCCATCATAGCCATAAAATAATAATATAACATTAATAAGAGATAGAGATATGGAATATAACTTAGAGCACTCTTATTTTTATACAAAAATACATGAGTTTTTCATAGTAGATGTTGACCCTCCTATGAAAATTGAAACTCAACTTGTGAAACAACAATGATGAATTGCAACAATAGTAGGGGATAAACACCTTCATTTTATTTCCAATGAAAATCCTCTAACCTTTGCACATGTGCAAAGGCATATACATAGTCCATACAATTGTAGAGAACCCTCAGGACGCCACAAGGGCATCAAAGAAAGAGCATGTCCATACTGCTGATGTGCTTGTGTTTCTTATCCTTTCCTTTAGGGGTGTGCGCATTAGGGATATTTGTCTTTCTCAACTGGAGATATTCACATGTTGTGTCCTTGGATGCCACCGGTTCTATATAAGTGCTTCCACAAAACCCAAGTACTTTTCCTAATCTTAATCACAAAGCTTTGGACTTGTAAAATGTTCTACTAGATTGATTTGATAGTCAGTCGATCGACTAGGTGGTACTTATGTGTGTAGAAATTATTTTATTCAAATGACTAACAATCAATCATTCATCTCATCATTCCAATCAGTTGATTGAAAATTTAATTGGTCAATTATAGATTCTACAAAGTATCCTAATCTAGGATCATTTGATTGACTGGACCTCAAGGTAATTGACCCATTCCAAAATTGGAAACCAGTTGATCACTTGAAAATAAGTTAATTATTTGATTTGTCAATCTTTCGTGCATCAACAAACTATTTAATCAACCAGTTGGTCAAAATTCATCCTATGTAAGTATTTAAATAGAACTATATTAATTTGGAACCATTCTAACTAAGATTCTAATATTATTCTCCTTTTCCTTTGTTCATCCTATGTATGCCACATTGTAATTCCATATTACATTGGTAGTGATGTTAGCATGACTTCACAAGAAATGTGGGATTTCTAGAAACACATCACTGCTACCCAAGTAATTGGAAAATGTTTGACAACAACTTCAACCAAAGAGTGACCAATGTTACCTCAATCATATATTCCCTTTCTTGATCTAGAGTGGATCATTGATATACCGTGAGCTCAATATTATATTTACTCACATCTGCATCACCACACATTTCATAGTCTCACATATCAACAGTCCAAGATATCACTCCAATAAGAGGGACACATTCCATTTATGTTAGTCATATAAATCCACAAGTGTCACAATTTACCCAATCACGACTTGTAGGAAAACCCTTATTCATAAAAACATGGACAATGCTAAGATTCATTGAATAGCACATCATCATTGTAATTACTTTAGGTCTGAAGATCACAATCACCATTGTCACATTGAGATATGATTCCGACTATCATTTGATGTCTTCTATGTATAATTCTCATGGTGGGTCTATTTAGCGAACTTGTACTCTAACATGTAGCTATGTGTTTGATCTGATATCAAATATCATGTATAATGAGATGTAGTCATTAGTCAACACACATTCTAGACTTATGTATTATTATTATCCTAATATATGGGCCTAGGCAATATATAAGAATGAATACTCTTGGTATACATATGATCCCATGTTAAGGGCCTCAAGCCAAAGCAATATGTCATTGAGTCAAACATTCTAAGGACTTTATCATGTTTGTCTAATATATCATATGAAAACAAATATGATTAATATAATTGCCTTTATTAATAATAAAATTCAAGTATAAGTCATCCAATAATATCCATCATATGACTACCTCTCGAGGCATACATACCAACATCTATTACATTGATTATACTAGCCTAGAAAAGAGAAGAGTTTTGTCAAGAAGTGTATAAATATGATGTTATTTATGCCTGAAAGTCATTGTGGAAAACCCATTTGCACAAACAAGTTTTAGCATGCTTTTCAACAATAGTGAGAAATATGAAGGGAAGTGGTTGGCGATCTCTCTATCTATAACTAATTTAGTAAATGATTAAAGGGATGCAAAGGGGGATATGTTATCTAAGACTAATTGATATTTTAAATGAACAAAATAACTTTATTAAAAATTATGATGAGGATATATCAGTGACATATTTAAACTATGAGGACCATAAGGTAGGAATGTCAAAAAAAGTTCCAATTCATAATGTCAAATGCTTTCTTAAAATGAAGTTCAAGGATAATTGTAGGTATATGAATGAATGAAAATCAATATTGGGATGTAACATTATTTTTCAAACCTTAGTTAACGTTGATTGGTGCATCATGATGATATCATGAATATTTTTATTAGTCATTCTCAAATGTTAGTAAATATATTGCATACACATTTAATGGGACTATCAATGTTGAATTCCTAACCGTCAACATAGTTATTATTTTATTGTGGACAATGTTTTGGTAATTTCTATTCTGTTGAACTCATGTTGAAGGTTATGAATGTCAAACAAATCATATAAGGCATGATATTAGACTTTTTGTATAACAATGGGCATAGTAAAGAGAAGTGAAGAGTCTGATAGGATAAGAGATTTTCAAGCCATGCATAAATTAACATTTTAAATATAAAAATAGAGAAATGAGCTATTTGTCTAGCTTGTTGATTCACTTTTACTTAATCACAAAGAAGGTCTTAGTTCAATTTGAAGAGAGTCTAGGATACAAATTACATTTGAAATGTCTTCAAAGTGATCCAAGAGATGAAGCACAATTTTGTGACTATAACATGTGAGTGTGTTTTAATCATGATATATATGTTAGTGCTTAAATGTCTATGTTTATTGCTTACCTAGTGCGAGATTTTGGAGTTATTGACCCCTTAATTTGACAGATTCCTGATGTATTCTTCTACAAAGTTTTTCATTAAGAAGGAGGCAATTCATGAGAATGGAAGTAATTTATCTCTCAGATCATTTTGTGGAATCATATTGATGATACCAATAAATGCTTCTTCACTATATGTTAACATTTTAACCATAAAAACTCCCAAAAGATCATCTAATTTAATTTTTGAGGCCAACACAAAGTTACCCAACCCCTATTTAAAGAAGACGAAGAAGTTTCCAAAGCTTTGTAACACACTGGATGGTTAGATTCAGGAAGTCCATTGAAGTTGTGGTGTTGTTCTCGATATATCTTGAAACCTAAAAGATTTGTATCCCATATAGTAGCATGGGATTTAAGCATAAAAAGGTGGAATTCATGGACAAAAGACATGTAAATGACACTAGGGTGGATGAACTAGATCATCCTATTTTTTTATAGAAAAAGTTAGAGTTTCACCCACAAAGGGTTGTCTTTAATTCCATGACACTTGTTGAATGAAGTAATTGGTAAATTATCATGTGTCTATGTTTATATGGTATAGTGTTGTTGCAGTTTGATCTTCTATATCATAACTATGATATTGGAACCAATACAATAACCCTGACACAAGTTCAAAAAAATACCTCAAACATGTATAATTTCATGTAGAATGTCATCTCTATAATGTTATAGTTCACCATATATTTTTGTAAGTTCCCAACTATCTTGTGGGCACATACTTAAGGATAGGGACTATGATGAAAGCCTTACACATGAAGTTGCTCAGCATTTCTTTATGAGAACCCCAACCCATATCGAGCCTACATTAATTGGGAGTTTTACCCAACAATGAAGCTGGTCACCCCCACTTCCTCTAAACTAATCAAGAGAGAAGTTTGTGTGGTGTATTGAATAATAGTGTAAACTTTATGAGTTCTAATGATATACTTGACCATCCTTCTATATTTGAATCACATCTATGGACAATCCATCAAAAATAAACATTTATCAAACAAATAAGTCACACAAAGTATCAATATGAAGGAATGCATTTTATGTATTAGTAAGGAAGTCAAAAATTTATTATAAGACAGAATGCTCAACCCTTCGAGTTTACCACCTATATGTGGTTCTAGTTAAGGAAGAAATAAGTTCATGTCTGTGTTTGTGTTAAAGGTGGTGCCTATTTTGTAGTAGAAAGAGGGGGATGATTTGGAGTTCTTCCATCTTAAGGAACCACTTGGTGGGTTCCATTTTTAGTCTGAAAATAAAGATTATGTCATAATATATGAAACGGTAGCAACTTTATCGGCAATGAGAGGAAACTTAATAAGAAAGTGATTTAAATGTATTCCACACGCTAACTTAAAAAATAACATCTTCATTCTCACTAAACTAGATGGTAAAATGCTTGTATTTTTATTAACCATGATAATCAATGAAGTATCCAAGGGAAGTGAAAAAATAATAGGCACATGCTTATATTGGGAAGCACTAGGAGAAACACAAAGATTTTGTTTTCAGAGTTTTCAATTAAACTAGAATCACTTGGGAACATTTCAAAAATTCATCTATAAACTAGAATCACCTGGGAACATTTCAAAAATTCATCTATAAACTTCAGTGTATCCTCAGGGTTTTCCAAGTTTGTGAGACTTGTCATGGAATGAGTGGGCCAAACTGCCGAACCAATTTCAAACATTATGTTTCTATATTCACCTTCTATCTAGGCCATTTTTGTTTCAACCGAGGGTCATTTGGTTTGTAGCAAGGTTGATGATATGCAAAAGCTCCTTTAAAATTAGTTCACCTGAAGGTGTAATGGCTATCCTTATGGATTCATACATTTTCTTATACATGGTCTTTGGCATCCAACCCTTTTCAAGTAAGACAAGGAAACTTATCTTAGAAGGTGGAAGAGATGATGGAGGATGAGTGTCAATGTTTGTAAAAATGATAGAAGATAGAACCTTGTCATCCTCGGAGTTGTACAAGGGAAACAAATCAATCGAAATAGAGCATCTTGAGTAAACATTCTATCGCAAAACATGCCTATACTATTTTTCTCATGTGCGGAGGGTTGTTTCTAATTGTAACTATGTTTCCTCCCCGATTCCACGATTCCCTCTTGGCTTTTCAGTTTATGGCAAACTTTTAATTGGGAAAATCATGTGGAATTGGACTAAGTTCTGTCCTATTCACTAGTCTTTTTTGGGATGACATGGAAGACAACACATACATGTATTTCAAATGCCTCGTTTGTTATCAACACATGCTAAACACTCCATCGTAGATGAGAACTCCTTGTATATGAATTTCCCACTGTTGGTCACCTTCTAACGGACCACCGAATTATTGTCCTCACTGCCTTCTGGAGTCCTACGAAAATCATATGCTTGTCTATTAAACAGTGAAAAAATCATGGCCGAAGATTCTTTGGTAATTTTATTGGACTCTTAATAATTTGGCTATAGGCTTAATTGCTGATCATAATGCTTGATCCATACTTACATTTAAGAAGGGAAGTAGCGACTAGCACGTCCTTATTTCGTAATACGGAATTGTGTTCGTTGAACGTGTCTCACTGGAAGACGTGCAAACATGTCGTTTCTCATGAAACTTCTACTTCATTATGTTTGGGGCTGGACCAACTTGAAATTTATTTATATGCTCCGTGGTAATTTCTACCAAGCAGACTGGAGAAAGGTTACAAGATACTTAGAATTATAAATGTCGAGTTCTAAATAGTATGTTATTCATTGTTGAACATGCATATTTGTTGAAGAATATATAGTTGTTCGATTATTGTTTAAATCATTTTATATGCGGTAGAAATATTACTATGTTGCTTGATTTAACATATTTAGGAGTCGTT
Source organism: Alisma plantago-aquatica (assembly GCA_963693085.1). Taxonomy (NCBI): domain Eukaryota; kingdom Viridiplantae; phylum Streptophyta; class Magnoliopsida; order Alismatales; family Alismataceae; genus Alisma; species Alisma plantago-aquatica. The sequence goes on from OY856411.1 coordinate 696,300,852, forward strand.
TCGCTTCAATTATTTTAAATTCCGTAGGTTATAGTGTCATACACATGGTTAATATTTTCGATTTAGCATAGAAAAGATGATTGAGAACGCTCCAAATCTGCTGTTGCAAGTTGTTGTTGCACTATATTTGATCATAACCTTATATTTAACTGCAAAGACCCACTCTTAAAAAAGTTAATTGGGTGTTTCACAGCCAAGGTTTATTGCAACACGGCGGAACAACGTCGTCAGAACATCGCATCTGAACCCGATTGAGAAGCCAATGTGGCTCTAGAGCATGGTCAAAGTGTATGCCAGAAATATGGAGCGCCACTCTAATCGTCTTATTACATCATTATTTGTAAATATGACATATCTACTCAGTTCATTTATTATATCATTATACGTGTATTAAACAATTAACCGATCTAATCGTCTTATTACATTACAACATAACATCGGGATTTTTAATGAGCTGAGCCAGACGGCTTGGCGTTTTAATATTTGCTTATATGCAAAATGATTGTTATATGTACCGTCTATCTCTCGAAAGTCAACCACAAAATTACCTTGAGCGGAAAGAGGCTCTCCTTTCATTGCTATCGTTACTGTTACAAAAGGGATGCCCGGCCGCCGCCGTCTCATATGCCGATAGCCCAGTTGCAGGTGACTGAATGTAAGAGTGGGCGACAGGGGCGAGATGGCGGCTCCGAAAATCAGATTCTCGTTTCAATCACCCGGCCGTTTTTGCGCTTCTTCTCTGGGCTGCTTCGTCCTTCTCCTGCTGTTAATGACAACTGCAACAACGGTGGCTGGTCATAGCTTACTGGAGTGTCCGAGCAAATGCGGCGAGGTGGAGGTTCCCTACCCCTTCGGCCTTTCTCTCAGCTGCTCCAGAGATGAGTCTTTCGTGCTAACCTGCAACAGGACGTCAGAAGGAACCAGTCCACACAGACTATACACAGCGGACGGCTTCCGGGTCTTCAACATCTCCATCCTCCATGGAACCCTCGACGTCTCCCTCTTCTTCATCCGCGACTGCTATGGTAAACGGAACGGACTCTTCTACCAGAGATTAACCGACAGCCCTCATATTGTTTCATTAGCACCCCCGTTGAGCATCTCCCCGGACCGAAACATCTTCGTCATCACTGGCTGCGACGCCTACTTCTATTACTGGGACAACTTTAAGAGAAACGGCTTCTGGACGGGTTGTCTTGCCGGCTGCGATAGCCTCAGCAGAGTCGTCAACAACACATGCAACGGGTTCGGCTGCTGCGAGAGTAGCATGCCCAAGGGTCTCCGTACCCTCGATATCGTGCTCCGGTCCTACTACAACCACAGCGAGGTCATCGGCTTCATCAACCCTTGCAGCTATGCCTTTATCGTCAACCGCGATAAGTTCGCGTTTGACACGACATGGATCACGACGGACTACACCACTGAAGCACCTCCGATACTGTCGCCGGTGGTGCTGGACTGGTCAATTGAGGGTGCTAACTGTTCCGCTAAAGCTTGCCCTAGTGCCAACAGCTTGTGTTTCGCTTCGCCTAATGGCCTCGGCTACCTTTGCAATTGCTCCATTGGATACAGCGGCAATCCTTACCTCGAAGGAGGCTGCCAAGGTAGAAACAGCTGACCCAACTATGCGCATTTAACCGACAACAGTATAGTCAATCCAATTGATGTATCGTTTCATGACATTTTGATCATATATTCTAATTATTTATATTTTCCTGTTTATGTGCTAACGCGTCGTTCATAGACATCAATGAGTGCAAATTGGATAGACAATCGTACCCGTGTTATGGAGACTGCACGAATACACAGGGAAGCTACATATGTTCCTGTCCTCCTGACACCTACTCGGAGGACGCCAAGAAGTTCAATTGTACACCCAGATCGAGCGGGCTCTCTTTGCCTTCCAAATTAATTATAGGTAAAGAAGAAGGAATGTTTTCTTTTGCATATTATAACGCCATTTCTGAGTAAATAACTAACATATATGCTTATTTACCTACATGCTTCTTTTTCTTTCATATTTTACATATATTACATTTTCTTTAACTTTCTAATGAGCTTTATTTATAAAACTATATTTTAAAATAGAACTATTGGCATCCCAAAGTTATAATGTGATCTACATTTCTTAGTAGTTGTCTTCTAAAGGAAGGATGGGGGTACATATAACATAAAAAAAACTTAAAAAAGGTAACGTCGAAAACTATTCTTCATTAAAAAATACAAATAAAAATAGACAAGAATATAACTATTACCTTTTGTTTATCATATCCCAATACTTAACTTTGAAGGGAAAAGACACCTTAAATCTCAATGAATGCACAACTCAAACTTAGATTTTTAGCTAAGATGAAACCCTAAAATGGCATACATGATTTGTGAAGAAGCCCACACAATAGTTGTCAAGAAAATATGAGCGTAATGCATGGCTCGATTATCACCAACATAATATAATCATGCGGCTTGTCTATAAGTTATCTTGTCTTTCTCTATCCTACTATAAATTGTTTATAAACTAATTAGTTATCTGAGTAAGGAAGAATGAGTGTCTTCTTTTGCATATTATAACACCATTTCTGAGTAAATAACTAAGATATATGCGTATTTTACCTACATGCATGTTTTTATTTCACATTTTACATATATTACATTTTCTTTAACTTTCTAGTGAACTTTATTTATAAAACTCTCTTTTAAAATAGAACTATTATCATCCCAAAGTAATGTGATCTACATTTCTTAGTAGTTGTCTTCTAAATGTAGGATGAGGGCATTGACAAGATAAAAAAAGAACTTAAAAAAGGTAATGTAGAAAACTATTGTTCGTAAAAAAATAAAAAGAATATAACTATTCATTTTATCTATCATATCCCAATACTTACATTTGAATGGAAAAGACACCTTAAATCCCAATGAATGCACAACTCAAATTTAGATTTTTAGCTAAGACAAAACTCTAAAATGGCATACATGATTTGTGAAGAAGCCCACACAATAATTGACAAGGAATTATGAGCATCATGTGTGGCTCAATTATCACCAATAAATATGGAGTGCACACAAAACAAATTTATTACTCATATATATATAAATATATATATATATATATATATATATATATACACACACACACATACATACATATATATACATACTAGTTAATGCACATGCTTTGCATATGCAAACAAAATACAAAGCAATGAATAGTGAAATACAATTTTGCAATTAAGGAACCAAAATAAAATATTTAATAAAAAAATAATCACGTTGAGTGTACCAATAATAAGAAATCTAATGGATTCGATAATCTTATATATTATGACTCTTTCTTGAGCTCTTTATCTTTTTCATGTGTTTTTATTGTTATAACTACCCAGGGCATAACATGTGAAATATAATAATTTACTTGAATAGATGTCCAACAGGATCATGCGACTTGGCTATAAGTTATCTTGTCTTTCTCTATTCTACTCTGAATTGAATATAAACTAATTATTGACATTACATCTATAATTAATCTATCATGTTGATCAACATCAATAGAAAACTTTGTTGCAAGACATAAAAATATTTCACAAAAAATTAATCTATATTTATTTGTATATAATATTAGTGTTTACCATAAGCTATCAATTAAATGTTGGAGCAACAACCTAGATTTTACATAATATACATGCAAGTCACATGGGGGGTTTTTCAATCATTAAATATATAAGGGTTAAATATATTTGTACTTGTGATTATAGTAGATACATAAAAACACTACTTAATAAGATAATTTTACAAATATTAAAATCAAATCAATATGACCTTTTAGAATGAATTTCAAATACAATCTAAAAAGGTGCATAACTCAATGACATTAATAAGATGTATGTGGTAGAAACTAATGTCTTTCATTTAGACACAATATGGAAATATAAACAATTTAAATCACATACATTGTCTATATAACCATCTTATCAAGTTATTTTATTACCATTAAATTATTGTCTACACATTGGATGCAAATGAATAGTTCTTCTTATAAAGTCAAACTACATCAAGTAGAAAATACTTTGAATAAATAAATGTAAGTGATGTTGTAAAGAGATGCTACACACAACTAAATATTTATTTACAGTAAAATGACCAACATTTGTGCAAACAAATGATGTGAATATATCCAAATATTGTACTTTAAAGACTACATTTCTAAAAATATTCCTACTTTAACAAATGGATGAACATAACGAGATAAGTGCATAAAAGATAATACACTGACTAGAAAACATCTTCCATGCACATGCACTCCACGAGAGTATTTAGGATTTCAGGACCATATAAATCAAAACAAACTTTTAATCCATATTGGTATGTCTGGATCACAAAATCTCCTCCAAATATAACGACCACTATTTCAAGTATGAAAAATGAATTAAATTCACCATGTTAATGGTATACGTCATAGGGCACTACACATAAGAATGTGTCTACTTAACTGGTTTACCTTTATATCTTTAGTTTTGTAAAAGTAAAGAAATCATGTGATTGAATGATATTTTCACAACTTCAACAATGTACATACATTCAGATATTATAGTTTAATAATATTAAAGAAAATGTGTGTTTTTTTATGTTTATGTAGTGCAGTCATTGCATTTTTAGCCTCTTCTACATAGGATATGTGAATCTGTGGTTGATGCACTATAATCTTTCAGTATATTTTTACATGTTATGTATTTAGATAGCTCTTAATGTATCAAGTTAACCTTCTATGAAGAATTTCTACAATATAATTTTTTGGCTAATTGGCATCCTTAATTTACGAATACACACCAAAATATTGTATCACGTGTTTCCTTCATTTGACATTCCCAATTAGCTAAGTACCAAGTCAACCTGGTTTGAAGGATGTTTACGATAGCTAATGGTGGCCTCCTTCATTCACCAAATATGTGCCAATTTGTTGTATCATGTGTTTCCTTCATTTGACATTCCAAATTTACAATCAACCATGTAGTAAAGAAAAAGTTCTACTTAGTTAGAAAGGAGGTGACTATATCTTCAATAAGATAGATGCATTTCCCTAAATATCAATAGCATGCCTAAAAATATCAAACAAAGAAATATTTTCAATCAATAACAACATTTAATAGACATGATACTATAGTGATATACTTAAAGTGATACAAGTTAGTTAAAACATCCCAAAAAAATTAAAATTATATGAAAACATTACCCTCATATGCCAAAATTGGTAATGGATCAAAAAACTGAACATAAATATAAATCAGGAAAACTCACCCATATGACTTCAGAGGATCTTAGGATGTTCAATCTTTCTAATGTGAATTGAAAAAACCAACAATAATGGATGATTTCTGATGTAAATACTCTGGACTTTAACAATCATAGATGTGAGAAGAATCACTAATATAATTTCAATTTAACTTCCACAACTATTGTTGTACCAATAAGAGTGAACCATATGACTCTGTATATGAACCAACACAAATTACTTATGAATGAGTTAGAACATATAGAAGATGGAAATAGGTCATATTGACAGTACATCCTCGAACTAATCATCAAATTAATAATTCTTCCAACATACTTCCATCATCAAGACACAATATATCTGAATATAAATTGAAATCCCTCATATAATGGAAACTCAATCTACTGATTTTACTAAGTTTTGTATTTAAAAATAGTGTATTCAATGTTATTTTCCACAAAAAGTCCATAGTTGGCATATTTACTGAAATGACAGAACCTAATAACTGAAGTCAATGAATAATAATTTTCCGACCGATGATGTTACATTAAATTAAGTATATTAACAAATTTAGTGCATATTGCTTTAAATATTCAGGTGCATGACTACCATGCAATAAAAATCCATTTTCTGCAGATATTTAGTATTATGCATAAGAATAATGATTCATAACTCTCGAAAGACATTGCTTAGGAAGTCAGACCTTTAAGACAACAATCAATAATACTAATAAGTATCTAAAATGAGTTTGTCTGCAATCTATTTCACTATAGTGCAGTAACAGTTCCATTGCTCATGGCAGTAAAAGGGGCGTGTCTGTAAGAAGGCTGGATTTTGAAAATGAACTATGAGAAATATATTGACTTTTATACATTGAAGGCAATCAGTTGGATAATGTCAAAACTAATAGAAGGTTTACTATGCCATATATGTTTTTCACTATATAATGTGGCTTTTGGATTCCTAACTACACACACACACACACACACACACACACACACATATATATATATATATATATATATATATATATATATATATATACAGTGGCGTAGCTAGGTAATTTGGACTGGAGGGGCACCATTATATACATAGTCATTCATAGCCGAATATGGTAGGGAACAATGGATATTTTCCACTAAATTCCAAACCAAATAGAGATCCATTAGTCTGAAAATACAGATCCTGGTAGGGCACTTGCCCACCCAGGTCTATACGTGGCTATGCCACTGCATATATATGTGTGTGTGTGTGCGCACACACGTGTGTGCGCTTGTGTGAGTATGTATGTATATATTGAAAAATCATAAGAAATGTGGTCTGTTAAACTGAAGGGGAAGAAGAGAGAACTGGATAAAGGTATACAAACCAATGTGTACCTCGATAAAAGATCTAACTTGAAGACAAATTGGAGCTCTAGGTCATGGTAAAACACAATCCTTTGTGCACCACGCCAGGCAATCAAATAAAACTAGAAAGAAAATAGATATTTTTTTTCAACATATATATAATTTTTACTGACGCTCCTACAGGTCCGTACATGAGCGCTCACAAATGTTCCAGCCTTCCTGCCGATAGAGCGCCTTCCCATCACCATGTACCAACTATATGATTCTGACATGTAATCTATAGAGAGATCTAGAGCAAGGAGCACATTGTCAGACTAGATATGGATGGTTGGAAAAGATCTCTGAGAGATGTTACACACCAAGTGTGTGTAACACCATAAGGTTACCAACTTACCATCACAAGCTAATTTGGTTTCAAAGGTTGCTTGGATTGTGAAGGTATCATAGGCGTGAAGTTATCCTAGGGTTAAAGAAGGTGAAGGAGAAGGAAAAGGTGCAAAAACAAAAGGATGACGGTTCTGTGGTAGGGGGACTAGGGTGAGGGTTGGGCGGTGGTGATATGTTTACAAAATGTCTAGCTTACAAAAGCCAACCAATGATACATGGTCTTTACTGCTATTGTTAAATACATACATTTACCGTGGGTTCACGTCGTTTATAAGAGTTCAAGAATTAAAGGGAACCATGAGGACAAAAATGAGTAGAATAGTATATATATATATATACTAGTGCGGGTAACTAATGACAATTCGATCTTTTTCAAAACATGAAGGTATAAAATTATAATGAGAAAATTAAAATCTAATGAGATGGACAAAATTATACTAGAAAGACTCCTTTTGTAATTAAACAAAAAATATTTTTTTGTCATAAATATCAACTTTACTATTTTTGACAGGATAAACAATAAATTTATGTTGTATTTTACAAAATGGATATTTCTATTATAATTCTAGTTGTCTCATTACAATTATGTACCTCCCTATTATAAAATAGATTTATAGATAACAAAAGTTAGTTACTTGCACATGAAGATATATATATTGAAAGTAAAAAAAATCAATAATATTGATAAAACCCACATTGTTTATACATAGAAAAAGAGTCCTACCAAACTCGTGATCCAAGGAGCAATAGAACTAGACATAAGTGACACTCTTCAATATGAATTCCTCCCCTTCACTCTTGAATAAGCCTCTTTCCATTGGAATCAAACCACAACTTTGGGTGATATTTGCATAGAGTAGTGTTCTATAAATAGGACTAGAACAAACAAGACAATATCAAAACAAACACCATCAAACGTCCACCACTTGAGAAAAAATAGGCATAATGGGCAACCGATCACAAAATAATAAAGGGGGTTAACCCATGTCATGGTCGAAACACCTCAGAGGAACCAAGGACTTCAATCACCTCCACTTAGACCAGACCGAAGGACCTTCACAAAAAAAAGACCATCCAACTCTAATAGCCAACATTGAAAATGATAGAGAAACCTCCCAATAAAAAAACAAACTAGACATCAAAGACATGAGAAAAAACTAGGTTGAGAACTAGACATAGAAATGATGGAAGCGGGGACTTGAACACTGCAAAGACGACGACTTGGCAAAGAAGCTCCACTCTCCTCCTGACAAGCATAGAGGACCTTAGTCTGAAAGGCATCATGGAGACAAGAGCAGACACCAACGACTCGAGCAAAGTCCACCACACTGAGAGCGTCCTCTTGGAACAAGTGATCAAAAATTCAAAGGGGAGAGGGGTGGCACCTCTCAGCCAACAGAGACCCCATACCCTAATTTGAAAAGCACCTCCTTGGCCTAGTTGTTTGTACGAGTCACCAAAGAAGAAAATGCCATTCCAATTGTTACCCTAAGCAACAAATGTAGATCTATATGAAGATATGTGTATATGCATATAGATATAGATATATTTGTGTGTATGTTATTGTATATAAACACACACACACACACACACACACACACACACACACACACATATATATATATATATATATATATATATATATATATATATATATATATATATATATATATATATATATATATATAGAGAGAGAGAGAGAGAGAGAGAGAGAATTAATTTAGAATACACTCAGGTGTACATATCATAATGTACACCCCAGTGTTGTTTATGTATCAGGACCAAGTTTTTCCAAAATCCAAGCCATTGATATTTCATAGCCCATGTGAGAATTTTAAGCGATTTGGATGCTCCTAAGTCACTCATCCAAAGACAGAAAAATGGATGTTCAAAACTAGTTTCCAGTTTATCATATTTTTTGTCTACGTATGCATGACCTATGAGTGTCCAAACGAACTCAAATTCTATATGTAGTCTATTCATAACATATTAAAAAATATCAACATATTACATTTTCAAAATAATTGTTTCCTAATGAAAAATTATTAGGGTGTATAGCATCTCTATTGCACGTGAGTGCATTCCAGCTTCTCTCTCTCTCTCTCTCTCTCTCTCTCTCTCTCTCTATATATATATATATATATATATATATATATATATATATATATATATATATATATATATACACACAAACATTTCATCCATTCTTATAGATCTATGTGTCATGTTGTTTGGGTTTCCCTTGACTTTGACATTGCCATTGAATACACAACTTGACATCTGATGATGAAATTTTCTATCAATAAATTCCTATGTAAAATGATGAATCTTTGATATAATGTTTATGCGTGCATGCAAAATAGCATTTTATTAGTAGTCAAAACTCTTTTGATATCTTGTTCTTATGATGAAATTTCGGTAGACCTTTTCATCCCTGGGCATGTTGTGAGAAAGAACCTTACCTTCTACAACCCCAACACAAAAATAATAGAAATAAAAAAGAGATTTCTGTATACTTCCCCCTATTGTACATACTAGTGAAAATGAGAATACACATTAAAGATACTATAGATGAAAACATTTCTTTTATCTCGAGATAACCTTTCTCAAGAAAGTTACAATAATCTCAATTCCAAACTTCATGTTTTTAATCTGAAATCACGTAAACAACTTGACATTTTGGGATATAATACATCCTCCTAATTTATAAAACTCAATCTCTCACTTTAATCATTAATTTTATTTCCATAATGTTTAATGTAAACTCGTGACTACTTTATAGTGGCTCCATAAATAACAAATTCTAATGTCAATACTACTAGTAAAAAATGAAATGCTATGTGTTTGTTCACGTCTGAGAATTGGTGTCTACTAGGTTAAAAAGTTATGAAGTCATATGTATTTTTTTATAGTAAGAAACATTATATATGTCAAAGTGACTTGAATCAATAGGACTCAATGCCTTTGTGTTTTGTTCTTATTCCAAAATTCTTTTGACAATGACAAACATTTTCAAGACCAAACACCTCTAAACATGTTTAATTATGCATGTATCTTTTGATGGACTTTTCGCTTCCTTTTGGGAAAGTTAGTATCTATGACTAGTTAGTAACATACATAGATAAAGATTCAAGAATACATTTACTTGATCTATAATATTTCAATTATAGATCATCTTGACCAAGTGGAAGGATGGTTGAGCATCACATCATTGAGTTACTATTATTATACATTGTCGTCATTTCACCATTGTTGATGGCGATCTAATTTTTCCATTTCTATTCACCGAATTTGGTTTGTTGTTGTCAGACCAATCTACTGTGTTTGACTACTATTCTCCATGGAATTAAGAAGCTCTTCCCCCACCCTTATATTTTATCATTTGTGGGTTCACCTTTAGATCTTTCTGACTACTATGAACCATTATGATGCTGTTTTGATAAATGTCATATGCTACAACGACACAGTAGCATTTTCATCTTTGTTTTTGGAGAATATTAAATGATTCTAACTCACAAATATTTGAGTTATTCACTCCTTATAGTTTATTCCTTCTTCCTAGTGGTTCCTTTAGCAAGCCACGTGATCTACCCACCCCCCTTGATGACCTATGTCACCAAATGAGTTTCTATTACTACAATTTTTTTGGCAAATCTAATTGATGATCCTCTCCTCCTCTAATCATGATAATGGAATTGGTCTTTGTCACATCCTCCTCTTCCATGTCCTTTCACCATCAACAACAATTGCATCAATATCAGGAAGCTTTGACACCAGAAAGTTCCTCTATAGAGTATGTGAAGTTGATTGACACATGTGCCCACATCACGTCCCTTCAAGAGTTTGCACACATGTTGTGGTAAACCCTATTTTTTAGGTAGTTTTTCCAATCATCTTCAAGCCATGCATTTTTCATCATCAATGCAAGTCGGGAATCTGGCAGGTATCAAAATACATTGGCATTTGGGATGACTTAGTCACTGCTCTCTGTTCCTGCAAATGTTGGATGTGTGGCATATCTCTTGCTACCCAACCATAGTCCTAGGAATGCCCCACCACAATTTTGACATCTTTGATTCTAATATCACCCTATACTAACATCCTGTCTAGGACCCAGTTGATGTGATTGCTAACCTACCTTCACCTATCAAGCTTGGATTTTCAGCTCTTGTTCCTTGCACCTTGTTGGCATGTTAGTTATTGAAACCACCACCTATTCAGTGTGAATCTTATTTGCTTTATATTTTATGTGGGTGTTCATATGGTGAAAGATCATACCACTTCTTTTTTGCCTTCCCTTTACCAACACTCTTCGTGACACCCTACACCAAGTAGCCTCTTATTCTTGCTCCTTTGATGCATGGCTTCACATCTTGGTTCTCCCTACATACATTCGCTACCACTTCTCCCTCGTGTATGCTCAAGAATGCTCATGTTGAAAGTGTACCTTGATCCAACTAATAATGATCCTTAAGGCCCTATAAATTTGAAATACAAGATCTAGATGTATCCAACAACTCCTTCTCATATCCTGACCCACCGACATCCTTTTAAGAATGAACAATCTATTGAAGCCAGAGTTTTCTGTGCTAAGTCAAAGATCAATGATGTTCACTGGTTCTCTCCTCTAGTAGTGTTTTGCACTCCACCTCTGCCACTCATTTGATTCTTGAAGCAAAGCACCCCAACTCTCCTCACTTATGGTGCAACTTGTGTCAGATATTTTTTCATTTCCCTTAGTCACTTCATGTGTTAGTGGTGAAGAAGAAATATTACACTTCCAAAAGGAGACTGCTTGTCCACATGATGGCCTCCATGCATTATAACTTCTTAACACCGTGTGCGGTGAAAGGTAACCATTAAAGATTAATATTTGTATTTTGTCTCAATTGTGGTCCACTTTTAATAGAATAAGAGGAAGGAAGGCCTAAATTAACATGAAAAGAGCTTATAAAGAGAGATTTTGAATCTTTACATGTTGATCAGAATATGACCCATGATAGAACTGAATGGAAATGAAGTATCCATGCAGGCAACCCCAACATGTTGGGACTGAGGCTTCATTGATGATGATGATGTGGCCTATTATTGGCTTTCCAATAGTTGTTCTCCTTCCCTAACATCCTATGTCACATGTGCCCTTCTGATTCCCTTTTTCATGTTGAATAATAGTTTCAACCTATCCTGGTTGGTAAAATTGGGCATCACCTGTTACAATGAAGGATACTTTTCCCATGCAATCACTTATCTTAAGGATCATTAGTTTGTATTGGAATTTCTAGGGGTGTTGGAACCTTTCAACAAGCTCTCACTCACCTTTTCTGTGGCCAAAAACATTATACCACCATCATGATGGTTGTTGGTAACTTCACTAATGAGTTCAATAAATTGATAGATCCACCTTATTTTAGGAGGTATGTCTTTGTTTCCCCTCTATTGAATGTTGGTCTGAATTTTGGTAAAGCTCCTCACCACATGGATTAGAGTGAGAGTCTTCTCTCTACAAAAGGTGTCCAAAATGATGATCTGTTGGGCTCTCTCCTTTTTGTTGTCTCTCCATCCTATTATTCTAAAACTGAATGATGCCACATAGACCTTCTTTCTTTCTATCTTGATGATGGAACCCTAATTGGTGACTCTACATAAGTCTTCAAGGTGCTACCTATACTCCAAGAACAAGGAATAAACTTTGGTCATCATATCAATATTAAGAAAATGGAAATATACTTAACCTTCAGATGACCCCAAGAAAGACCCATAGCGAGGTATTTTCCTTTCTAACATATTTCATCCTACACGTATAGTGAAGATTTTAGGCGGTCATGTTTCTACAAACCCAAGTTTTGCCATGGGTCTTCTTAAGGAATGCGTAGACAAATATATTGTCATGATTGATTGCTTGACTTTGCTTCATGAACCATAATATGAGCTTTTTCTTCTCTTGTTGTGTGTTGGTATGCCCATTTTGTTGTTTGGTCTTGGAATCACACCCCAAACTTCTATCGGTTTTGCATTGTTTGATTTTGATTGTGGGATTTTTTGATGTATGGAAAGCATTTGGTTGGTGATGATCCCATATTTTGTGAAATTTTTGTCTCGTGACCATGCTTTCTATGATCCTTAGATATTTGGGCATCATATCTTCCCATGATGTCAGAAACTTCTCCTATATTTCCACTCTAATCCACACCCAAGATCTCAAAGACCATATTCTATGAGTGGTTGGATTTCCTTTTATGGGAGCCTTCTTCATTATTCCACAATACAACATGTGTGATATCTTAACATAATTTTTTGGTCCAAGTTATCACATATGCCCTCTTCCACTCCATAGACCCAATCCATTTTGGGATACACTTACTACAAAATAGTTATCTAATAATTCACTAAAAGTGGTTTCTCCCAGCGGCAACTAGCTATTCTGACTTCTCTCTCAGACAATTATACACAAGACTTCCTACTTGTTTTCCCCCATTGATGGTCTTGGTTTTTTTATGTCCCTTGTTGAGCATCCAGTCATCCTATAATATCAGTTCATGTTCCCCTTCTAAGTTGGTGATGAACATTGCCTACTATTCAACACAACAGATAGTGGCACCTTTGATGATGATGTGGTGCATTTCCACACAAGACTTGGTTGTAGGTTTTGATATGATGTACCTTGTGATACTCTTTTCAACATTGCATGATGAGTTGGGTTAAAGGTCCTAAAGGAAGTTTCTATGACTTTTCTTAGCACATGACCCGATGGTCTCCACTCTCGACATAATGCTGACATCTTGGCATTTGATTGGACATATGGCAAGAACACACGTGTTACCTCACTAGAGTCTCTTCCTTAATAGATATCCTTTCATGAATCTTTGAAGTGGACTAGGAAGCTTGTCATGCTTTTGCACAAAAGCTACATAATAAAAAAGTAGTTGAATGACAAATCACCATCATTTTTAGCCTTTGGATTTGATACCTTTGGAGTGGTTGTTGATATTATAAACTCTCATATGTGGAACCGTCAATACATGATCAGTAGGAAACTTATGCTTCTGTTGTCTACACCAAATAATTTAGGTTTGATATCTATTGGCTTTTTATTTAAAAAGGATTCACAATCCATTTTTTCCCAAGCTCCTTTGAAGTTATTTTTGGAAAAAAAATGTATGTGGCTAACGATACAAAATTAGTATACACTTAAACCTTGACATGAGAATCATTTGCATGTAAATTATAGATACATAATTTCCTTGAATATATAAGATAACCTTGACGCATATGTATACCATCGTTGTTTGACCCGACACAAGTTTCACTATAGCCTTGTTTCTATCATTGAGCACATTCTAGAAAAGAAAATTGTTAATTTATTTTGCATAAAATTCATAATGAAAAAATATACTATTCCATTTTTAACACATTGAGTAGTCTACAAGAAACATAGGTTAAACAATATCTGTGGGATCATTAACTTTAAGTGGAATGATAAGTTTTTATGGTAAGGTAAGAACTGATAATCCATATTGACAACAAAGTCTAGTGGAGATAGATGTTTTAAAAGCATACATATAATAAACCATAATAACAAATGGTATGAAAGCTTAATGTTATTAGTTTAATTTCTAGACAGTAGGGCATATTCTTAAAAGGCGCCCTATGGTAACTCAAATTTTGTATGACATGTACGCATGGCTGAAACTAAGAACAAAAAATTCATACATATTCATCCTATGAATGTTTACTCAAGAATATTTATAGTGAATGATGCAATAATGGTATCAACTCTAAAATATAAATCTACCTTTGTGATCCATACATTTCATGTGGATATTGCAATATGAAGGACTCACAACACAAAATTTGCATGGAAACAACCCATATTTGATTTGTGGACACACTACTCATGAATAAACATGCATATAGCACATGGATAACATAGTTGCAAAAAATGGAGTCAAACTAGAGCCTAAAGTTTACTTGGAAATTTTTGACAGCTAACTTGTGGTAACACATGTGTAATCATTTAAAAAAGAAAAAGACTACACATTTAATCAATTGTAGTGGTCTTGTATGTATTTAAGAATATGGTTGTGTTCTTATGAGAAGTGAAGCATATTGCTATTCTTTTGAGAAGTTCCAAGTATAGAGTTTTAGTTATAATGAAAGTGGATTTATAAATGTTTTGATATGCCTCTCTATGAAAGTAGTTGTGTATTGATAATAACAATGACCATGACCATGTATTTAGTGTTGATTTGTGTTGGTAGAATCATGAAAATCATTCATTATTGTGTATTTTATGTAAAACAACCTACTATTATTTTTGGCTTGTTAAATGTATAATAGCACCAACTAGGTATTTGTTGTCTTATTAAATATTTCACAGAAAGTGAGAGTTGTTTATAAATTATGTCAATAAATTATAGTAGATAAATGTTGTGTTTGTATATTAGACTTAAATTTGCAACAAGTACGTGTTGTTTTCTATTATGTTTTTATATAAATGTTTGAAAATAATTTTTTTATATTTATTACATATAAGAAACAAAAAATAAAAATATCCACCTTAATTTATTTTCCTTTTGTTTACTACAACAACTATGGGTAGTATACAGTAGGCTTCAACATGGCTTTTGTACCATTTGCTTAAAAGTTGATTCTTTTACCAGAACAAACAACACACACCCATAGTGAGGTGATTGAAATAATTGACCGACATATATGACAGGTCTATCCAAATAGTATCATCCATTGACATTAACAAAACCTATCACGACAAATGGTATTGTTTTGTATAATACCTTTGTCATAGACATTCACACTAAAATATAAGCATGGACACATAATCCTCATGACCCTCCATCCAAGTTCCTTGATCTTACAGTAGATTTAAAACATATATTTTACATTATAAGAAAAATGCTCTTTATTGGAATTTGAGCAATGTTGGTAGAAAAAGGCAGACATTTACATATATTTACTAGATTTTTCTCGACACTTATACAAATTCCTATAATATTGTGCCATAAAGGGTTACTAGAACAAGTTGAAAATGCCAATGAATACTAAACAGTTTGTGATTATTTTTAATTCTAGAAGATATATCATTAAAACATGTACCTCCATCTATCTATTTCAACAGTTGATGATGATATTTATATTCACATCTAATGGTACTAAAAAATACTACTAAATGAATTTTATCGAAGTAAAAAATTAGGTGTTAGAAAACAAAAAAATGACATGCTACCGAAAGCAATTAGTTTACCAAATACTAAGACAAATTAAAATATTTTATTTTAATTATTTTTCATTAAGTAAATACTTGTTAGGGAGGGAGACTTGATTCCTAACCCCATAAAAAATGCCATATGATACAAAGAAACATAAAAGGCATGCTACATGAAGTCCATACAACCATGACAACAAACAGTATATGGAGTGCAAAACTACAATTAGCATAGATGGATAACATTTAAATCTGAAGGCATGATAAGATCAAATGGTATCAAAATTGATAGATCGAACATTTTGGAAAAAAAAATTGAGTACATGTAACACATGTACATGTCTTGTAAATTAAAACTTTTTTTCAATAAACATTATGCATAAACCACTATAATTTAGCATGAAATTTAAAAAGGGAAAAATCATTTAAGAGTGAGACAATACCAAAGGTGCTAAATACAAATTATGGCTGGTTGTGACTTGAAATTTAGGAAAACATATATAGTTGTTATGATATAACATCAGTCAATTAAGTCCTATATAGGATTCACTTCACTACTACATAGATATGATATAGAATCTGTCAATTAAGGTGTATGGTGTCAACCAAAAGTGATGTCTAGGTGGCTAATGTTAGCCAAAAGGCTCCAACATCAATATCCATGTTTACCAAAACTAACACGACATATGTGAGGACAGTTACATAACGTAAACAAAAAATACACTATCAAGAACACATACTATCATTTTTTGTATAAAATTGATGCTACAAATCAAGATAAACAACAGTTGTGCTATCAACAACACATAATGTTAGTTTTCTATAAAATGTTGATGCTAAAAACTCAATTTTACTAGTGGCCTTTTAATTTTATGTGGAGTTCTGTAGCGTCACTTGTATATGAAAATTTACACTGGTGTATTGTATCCTTGTTTTAGTAGATAAACTGACGCCACCGACTCCATTGTAGCAGTAGTTTTATGCATAGGTCTTTAATGTTGGATTTGTATAAGAAACCCAACATTGTATGTATTTAACCTTGGATTTGTGCATATATTTTACATGGTATATTTGTTATTTTCACAACAGAATGGTAGGTCAGATTCCTTGTTATCAATAGGCCATTTTCAAACCTGTAAAAACTTCAATAAACACACATACAACCTACAATTCACTTGCATTCACATTTGCATCTTCAAACTCACTTGCATTCACATGTATGTATTTACTAAATCATAACATACTCACTTGCACTCCCAAATTCATACACATGTTCACTTCCAATCACATGATCCACTCTTCAAATCATAAATAATGTCACAAATCATTAATCGTTCATATATCATACATGCATTTCCACATATACACATCATACACAAAATTCACATATTCATTTATACTAACTAAAATTTACATAAGAAAATTCATAAACATATTAACAAGATTCAAATAAAAAATACTTAGAGTTTTATTTACAACTCATATAATGTCTAATTCAAAGTAAGATTCCTTTAAATAGCAATGTGATGAATCCTTAATGAGTGCATCTAGAGTCTCCAGTAAGTAAGTATGAGTGTCAAAGGCCCATAAAAGATATGTGTGTAACTAAATTATATGATAATATTGAACGAAATATGATTACAATTCAAAATATACATTATAAACTTATGATGCCGGTCTTCATTACATATTGTATATTTTGGATGTCTTGTGATGCTATCCTGACAATTAATTCCATATACTTCAAAATGTAGTATCTAGACACACACCAATTGTCTTGCATAGGGAGCTAAAAATTAACATTTATATGGAAAGTTAGTTAATCACTATAAGAAGAGTTGACATAAGTTTTTAATCCATCAAACTACCCTAATTTTATTCCAAGTTATTGATTTCACTTTTTTCTCTGTCTTCCCTCCTCCTTCACTGAATGCTATTGTAACCTATAAGTTAAATGAATATGATAGTTGGCCAAGTAGACACATGATGAAGACCAACTAGCTAATGTATTGATGCCTAAATATTGATACTTACTCTATAATTGAATTTTTTTAGTGACATGTCATGTTGTGGTGATGTCAAATGGGTCAAGACAATGCACAATAATTAATCTTGGGTCAACAACTAACATTTTTTGGTGCTTCTTATGAAGTAGAACAAGGCAGAAACCAATAAAATGTTTCATATTGAAGGATATTCTTAACTTTGAATTACAAGTTAAATAGAACAATATTATGGATATTTACGTTGAGATTAAAAGGATCTATATTAGATTATTTCCCGTACTAGATAAAAATTTAATTGAAGATAAGAAATATTCAATTAATGAATTTTAATCTACTTCTATCATTATAGTCAATAAAGGAACTAGGAAAGCTACATTACTTATTTAATAATCTACACTCTCTGCATATAAATAGATGTATGAACAATTGTAAAATTTTAATGTATAAAAAATAGTTGAAGATATATATACACATGGACTTGTTGCATTGATAAGCATTCACAATACCATATTTTTATTATGGAGGTATTTATCGAACTGTATAGAAATAGTTCTAGAATATTAGGAAGGAAGACAATAACGTCAAGTTCATCCCCTACAGAAAAGAATATCGACCACCATATTCAACCTTGGTTTTTATTGCCTAAATATTAACTTAAGTCTTTATAGCCGAACCTCATTTTTTCAAATATTTTTTGTGAACCAGAAGTGGTCTAGGCTTTAGAGGAAACTTGTAGGTGCTTTCTTTCTTTGTTTATTTTTGGATCTATTATATTTTCCTCGTATCAATCAAATTCATATATAGAAACATAGGAATTATTCACAAATACAAATATTATAGGAGTGACTTTCATTCTTTCATAAACATTCTTTGCTTCTGTAGGTTTACGGGAACATCATTACCCATTTGATCCATCAAATGCTTTGTTATTCCTTAAATAAGGATGCAATACTGAGAATTTCCAATTATGGCCATGATTTATGGTATTCCCACTGTATTTGCGATGAGATGAATTAGTATTTTCCTCATATATAGGACATGCTCTAGATCCTTTTATGATGTGTCCATTCAAATTTTATTAGTTGGAAAGTCATTGATCGTGCAAAGTAACATAACATTCAGATTAAAGGTCTATCCACATCAATGTCATGGATAGGTTGCTTGGGCTCTAAAAATCACCATTGATAACATGATATACTTGTTACTCATACACAACCAAAGAGGAAGATTGTATAAATAAAGCTACATTTTCTAATTAATGTTTTCTATAGGTTCATCTCATTGGTACAAAGTACAAGTATTATGTTTATTGCTTCTTCACCAAATTGAGGATGGAATAAATCTATTTCTTCTGTTGTGAGGAATCAGACGCTTGTCATAGGGCCCTATAATTATTTATCTTTACATGTTCATGTCAAGATAGATATTACATATCTTCTCAATTAGTAAATAAGTTATAAAACCATGGTATTATAGGTAGATGCCACATCACCTCGACAGGAGAGAAATTCTTTGTCTTACTAAATTTGTCATTTATACCTGGACACTCCACATTTGATATTGTCATTTTGATATTACACACCATCCTTCATAGTGCATATATCTTCTTAGCCTCTACTCTCATTGGGGAAAAATTATTTGCTTTGTATGTCGAGATTGAAGCTTGTTGTCTTTAGGAAGAATTTCTTCCAATACCTGAAACTTTTCTCGCTTCCCCTATTGTTTGCTTATGACTATATAATCTTAGAACTACACTTAGTATCACGAATTTAGTACAATAAAAGTATAATTATTTCTCAGCATCACATGCACTATTTGTAACTAAGGAGTGAACTCCTAAGAATATTCCCATAGCTATCTAGAATCCCACAACCCTATCATTCTAAATTGGTTTATTCATATCAACATCGTTCTTCATTTCAACTTCCACAAAATTACTAGCATTGACATTTACTGGTCTCACCATTAGAATCTCTCCATACCAAAGATAATTCACTATAGCCTAGTATAATTTTGTTGCACATGACATGAGATTTTAGCTCCTCATTGTTGCCAAATTTTACATTGCTATCCCAATTCCTACAAAGGAAACATAGCATATCTCTAGGTCTCTTATGTTCCTTAGCACATATCATAAGCTCATCAAGTGCTCTTTTAAAGTGTAGGGTGTAGAGAATTGGAATGAACATATGAATTTGATCCATTCACTAATCATAGAAAAAGTTAAGGCAACTGAGCTTCAATCAAGGTGTGAGGTCAATTTCATATTAAAAAAATCAAATTGGGACCAAATTTATTACTTTTAAAAGAAATTATCTATCATGCATATTGATAAATGTGTAACACCTATAAAATTGTTGAACACTATCACATTAGTAAATGTATAATGTATATTTGGTTTTCAAGAAAATTCTGGCAATATTTTCTCTTAATTCTCCAAGCATGCTGATGTAGATGGGAAAATAACCACCTATGTATGTACTTAGAGAAAAAGTAGAGAAATAAATCCTAAAATATCGTGAAAATAAGCAACATATTTTTCATTCACATCATGTAATCATATTATCACACATAAAATTGTGATTTTGGCACTAGTATGGTAATACCAACAAAATTGCCAAGATACACAATAAACACTTTTACTACCAATTCATTTCCACATCTGAAATTGGTGTTTGAATGTTCATCGTTCATTACTCAATGAAAAAAATCAATTGTTGTCTTATATAAATTATGATGATAACTACCAAAATTTGGGATGAGTTGAATGGAGGAAAATTTACAGGCAAAATAGTACACAACAAAAGATTTCTTTCTTGTTTGTATGCATTGTTTGAGGTATGTTAAATTTTAGAAAGAAAATAAGAAGAAGGGGTCATTTAGATCACTGAACATGAGAACTTCGTGGCTTGGAAAAAATGATAGATCTAAACCAATAAAAAATATTGTTGTATATAGACGTATTCTTCCATTATCATGTGGCGTCACGAATCATGGTTTAATCAACATTGATAATGAGACCTTCATACAAATATTCTTCAAAGGGCACTTGAAGAGCCAACTTTGGGACTATAAAATCCCTCTAACTTAAGCTAAGTAAATAGCTTTAGAGCTTAAGGGTACAAAACAAGAATAATTTAGATGAGATGTATAAGCCAAACAGAAAATAAGACATTGTTTGAATGATAAAAGAGCAAAAAGTAATATATAGAGAGTCAAACAAAAAGGAATGGTGAAATAATATACATCACTCTTCTATCATTATCTCATATCAATCATTGTTGGTTAGTATGAAGACCATGATAAAATACCATGTGAGCACATAATTGTAGCATTGATAGATCACATCAATGATTTGAGCAAATAAAATACTCAAATAGAAATACCACCAATAGACAAACTCTATTATCATTCCAATTTATAAGAAATGAAGATCATAACAAATCACTTTAAGGTTGGATTCTAGGTATTTCAGACATGATATGTCATGAGGACAATAGATACTTATGCTTGGTAGCTAACTAGGCCAAAGCACTAGTCTAGATCATATAAAATGGCACTGGATCTAGATCCCTGATAGTAGATAGGAACCACATAAAATATATGACATGTTAGTCATGAAATTATGAAATACAATCATGGGTAAAGAATATACATTATAGAGAACTTTCTTTTCACCATGAGTTCTGGATGTGACTCAGGTGTGCACGGGCCATGTTGGGCTTACTCTCAAGTAGAAAGAATGTTATGAACATATGAAGTAAATTCTTGATGAAGATGTCCAAGTTCTTAAGGGGTAGATATTACAATACACAGTTAAGAGTAAAGTAGGAGAGAGGCCCCAAGTGGTTTATTTGCCCAAGGCTAGTGGGAAACTCTAGAGGGAGATATATAATATTGGATCATTCTATACAAGTAACATGAAATTTAGAATTTTAAGGAAGCATGACAAGTTGTTTGTCCATGACATACAACGTAGATACTATGCACCCATTCATGGTAACTAGGTAGGTTGAATCTAGGGCTTGGGTCTGATTGATTATAGAAATGGACACACCCCTTTTAAAATCTCATCATATACTATACAACACACGTACGCATGATGACTTTATCCTTGTGCATAATACTATGAATGAAAAACTCTCTGAATTACATATTACCCCATAGAAGTGGTTCTAGACACTCAATCTCCTTGAAGATACACAAAATGCATGTGATTGTTACCTCATCGACTATCATACCCTACCTAAAGTAGGTGACTATATGCATGAAACCTTATCAACATATTCAAGTGTTAGAGTCCAACCATAACTAGGAGAATGTGATAATTTACACCAACTATACTTACTCAACTGTATAATGACATGGTCACATATACAACAATGGTTTTAATACTAGTGATGGTAAGACTAACCCAAATTGCTAAGGTACACAATAAATACTATTAATCCTAGACAATTAATACCTTAAATGCTTATGTTTGAATGTTGAATCCTCATTCAAAAGTTACAATTGATCCCCAAGAAAAAATGTGATGATAACTACCTAAATTTTCAAATGATCTCAATGAAATAATAGACCCCCTTAAAGTCACAAGTACACAACCTAAGATGTGTTACCTTGTTTTATAAGAATTGTTGGTTGTCTAATGGAATCTAGAAACAAATAACTGGAATGAATTCATATCAATAACTAGATATGATCACTTAGTGGGTTAAAAATATGATGGATTTGCACCAATATATTTTCTTTTAGAGTTATGCTTCCATTTATCATCTGGAATCAATGGTCATGCTTTAGGATAATGAGGTCATCATGTAGACATATATCAAGGAAATTAAAAGGAACTCAGGGATTATCAACTACTTCTACTTCAAGATAATATGACGTCTAGACTGAAAAAGGATGCACATCATGAACCACTTACATGAGATGTATAAGATGAAAACGGAGGAAATCTCTATATTCAATAACAAAAGACAAAATGGAATTAATAACATTATAGGGTTGACACCACAAAAACACAGATTATTCAAATAATGAATAGCAAGCTACTACAAAGAAATTATAGATAATATGAAGAATAAGATAATACATAATGCAAACATAACACTATAGTATGATAGATATCATAAATGAATTCCTCATAGTCAATGTAACAACTTATAGGCAAGTAAATTTCTCAACTGGGAATACCCATAACACATAGGCTTTGTTCATGCCAACTCCATAGGAAATTAAGATTCATCACCACTCCAAACTGATGTTGGAGAAGGGTGGAACTAAATTTTTATTGTGATGTACTTGTATCTATGTAGTAGAGAGATGGTAGATACTTATAAGCCCATAAATAGAAAATTAAGTTCCTACATAAATAGATTACTAAAAAGAGGGCCAATATGTGCATTTTTATATGTAACTAAAAATTGTCATCTACTTAGCTATTCCTTATGTCCAAAGAGGATACATGATTCTTGTCACAATGTGGGACATTAATAGGAATACATAATAGAAATTTATAAATATGATTCATTTAATACACTTTAAAGAGAGCCCATATCGATGTGCATGTTCACCCTTTTTGTGAAACATGTGTGTTCACTTTTTAACTACATGCAATCAACATGATTATTGTATAGACTTATCTAATCAAAACCAAAGATCGGATATAAGAAAAAGCATTATGGGAGAATAGGTACACTTCGTACATAGGTTATTCAATCCATAAACACCCATTGCTACTAAATTGAGGAAGAAGGTTGAGCCAAATCAACACATAAGGGCCAACCTAGTGAAATAAAGACCCAAATATTACATAAATACACGTTTATGATAAGCTTGCATCAAGTTACCTACATGAGAAACTAAAAAACATGTAAGACTACTTGAAATAAATCTATCTTGCACTATAAAACCCTTTCATGAGATATAGAGATAACTTTAAGTCCATTTGCACAAAAATTGAATATCTTTTCCTGGATGAAATGAAACATTTGATTACTTGTATTGACACAACCAAGACAAAGTCATTGTCTCCCCTTTATTCCCTTGTAGGAAGTTATGCCAAACATCAATAAATATTTACCATCAATCACAACAACTACAACACACCACAACAACATGTGCCTATCTCCCATTCATGGAACCAATAGCCATAACTAGTTGCTATATGAGCTATGCGTTATGGTTTCTTCATGCACTAGTGCCCTTAATAAGGAGATACATTTGACTACTCTTTGTGTATGTTGGTCTATTAAGGTACATAAAATATGTGAACTAGAAAGAAAGCAAAGACACATGACGAAACCCATATTTCCTCAAATAGTAGTACACTCACCAAGTTGCATGGACAAGTGACCTTCATATTTTGGTATACCTTAAGAAAAACCATTTAGCATCACTATTGTGACCCACATAATCTATATTAAATGAGTAATGATCATGGATAAGCCCTTCCTATAACTTAAGAGGAGGGAACTTCCCAAGAATAATAAACTCATTACTCAAACATGCTAAAATCCTCATTTGTGACCCTTTTTGGTATTTAATTTATTTGATCACGATCCACTAATACAAAATGATCATCAAATTGTAAGAAACATATATATGTTAATATAATGTATGCATTAAAACTATGAGTTGTGTGATGACCTCACTTTTTGGTAGCCCCTAATGAAGGAAGGCCTAAAAGTTGAGAGGCACTACTTAAAATTTTTCCAAGGATCTAGATTTAATTAGATAACACAAAATACTTAATAATTTCAATTATTTGAAAAATTCTTTAGAAGATGCTCCTCTAAGTAGTTACATGAATTTCTATCATTAGAAATGTTTATATGAGAATAACTAACTAATCCTTCTTACAAGTTAACTTTATTGTCTCCAGGTAATTTGATCTTCCCATCATATTATAACATCTCCATTTCTAGCATGTACCTAAAATGTCATGAAACAAAACACAGTCGGTATAACAAGTTATAATCTCATGCACGGGAACCAAAATATTCACATGTAGGTGTAACAATATAATCAAGCATGCTTGTAATTCACAAATAATTAGAAGACATTTTGATTTCTTAAATTCTCAACCCTTAACCTATGTGGCATACCCAGTCACTGAGGCCACCCAATTTTACTATACTCACTCTCTGGGAGTATTACTTTAATCTACCCACTCACTGGGGGTGATTTACATCCATACCCACATAGTGAGGGTATTCGTTATATCATAATTACTCTTTGGGAGTATTTATTAGCCAACCCACTCTCTAGGGTGCTTTCTATAATTTCCTTAATTGAGCCTTGAGCAAATCATTTCTATATTTTGATACTCATATGGGCTTTACATATTGTAGGAAGTAAATAAGAAAACAAGCATTTAATTGCAATCCTTTTGGGAAAAACCTCTAGAAAACCACAGAAGTCACTTAAGTCAAGTAGTCATAGGTGTAACCACATACCTTTCTCAGAAGAGAACAAAAATCCAAGATATGAGCAGTTGGGAATAAGCAAGAAATCAACCCTAAATTAATGCACAACACCCAAGTATTACTATTTTGTTCATAAACTCACATTAGGACTGACTTGGGTCCAAGCTAGGGTTTTGGGGTCACATTAGGGTTTCATTAGGGTTTTGTCTTTCCAAACCTTGATTATCACTTTTAGTGTCTCATAAGCTCACGAACCTTAATTTTAACATTAAATGCATTCTTAATATGAAATTAAGTCCAAGATGCCCTTTTATCCAAAAAAGACTAAACTTTATCCATCTAAGTCATCTAAGCATGTTATTATCATTAAAACAAATAATTTAGGGTTTCTATGCTTTTAATGCATTAAAATTAGTAACTTTGGGCACTTCCAGAATTTGAAGCATACCTAGGGCTTGAATCCAATTTTACTAGAATCCTTGCATTTTTTTGATAAATTTGATGTATACTTTTACTAGATTTTGAGCTATGTTCTATTTACTACATTATTTGTAAGTTAAAATACCAACAGACCAATCACTGGTCGAATCTCTTATCTTCTTTCTATTTATGACCAGTTTGGATAACGATAATGGAAAAGTTACCTTTTTATTCTCACTTATGACATAGATCCCCAGGGGCCTTCAGGTCTTTTGATTCCCCATCATATCCTTTGTTGCATAGGGTGATTGCTACCCGATGAAGGCGGGTAGAGAGACGTTCGGCTCCTCATCCCTAGTTGTCGACTGATAGGGAAAGGGTCTTCGAACCCTCGTTGGGTCCATGTGGTTTTCACGGCCCTCTCGTCTTAGTTGGAGGCTGCCAGGTCTGGTCGATAGCAGGTCAGCTTGAGTCAGTGATGCATGTGATTGGAGACGTGATTGGGATCAATCCCTCTCCTTGTAGGGAATGTCCGGAGCTATCCAACATTGTGGAAAAGATGGAGAGATACCATATACCTCGTAAGAACCATCCACACTTACCCAGGGATCTTTAAGGTTATGGTTTTGGAGTCAAGGCTTGGTGGAAGACATGAACTCAAACTTTGAGGCTTGGGGTTCTCAATTGTGTGGTGGGGTCATGAGACCTATGATGTCAGGGACCTTCTGCAAGTCTTCCCCCATAGTCTATGAAGACTAGGGGTTATGCTCCTCTTGGATGCAAGGACTCTCATGGTTCTTTATAAAGGTAGTATATGGTTCTTTAGGGTTTGAGAAGCTGGTAAAGAAGGAGAGGCGCAATGGTAGGTCTGGGTTGGCTTCCTAATTGGGATGCACGAGAGAGGAAGACCTATGGAAAGTTTGAGTTCCCTTCCTAATAAATACATGGGTTAGAGAGACCATTGTATACCAAATTCCACAAAACAAGGTGATTAGTCATATTAGCCTCAAGTCACAACTAGACACTCCTTATGTGTAAACTATCAAAATTCTATGACCATATGGCTCCTATTAAAAGAAAGATCATCAACCTTTTAGAGGAAACTCTTTATGTTTTGCAATCCATTACCTCTCTCTTTTCTTTATCCTTCAATCTCCTTTTACCTTTCCCAACTCTAATTTGGGGATACATCTTGATTAAGAAAAACCATTCCTCTCTCTCATCTTTTCTCCAATTTCCCCCCAAAAAATAAAGGGGGCCTTTTAACTAATTAGATCTTTATGTGGAAAGATTTGGTGTCAAAATACACAAAGTAAAAACCTCTTCCTTGCCCCTTAAGTAGAAGTTTTATTTGATTTATTTTAGGCATAAATTGATTCCTTTTTCGAATCCAAACTAGGCAAACTATCATATATAATGTATTTTCTCATTGTGTTGACTATTAGACCGAACCAAATTGTTAAGTTGTCATCAACACATCTTTTCTAAAACACTACACATAATTATATAATTACTTATACATGACTTTTAGTAATTTATTGGATTCTTCCTCTCTTCCTTCATCCAATTTTTGTTAATGTATTATTGAAAACAATAAAACCATGAAAGACATTTCAAAAGAGAAATTACATTTCATTCTACACTTTTATAAACAATTCAAACCCCGCTTCTAATATATCACTATTATACAAATATTTGCACTTCAAATATGTAAATACATGTGAAAAACCATGTTGTAACATCCTTTCCCTCTTATAGGAATTTTTCCCTCAAATTTTAACTAATCATACACAAGGTTCAGAATGAGACCATTCTATGTCTACCTTTAGCTCCCATGAGGCTTCATCCTCACCAAAGAACCTTTACCATCTCAATTTTTAAGTCAACTTTACTATTATCTTCATTGGATGTCTTACTACTTGTGTTTCCATTCATGGTTAGGTAATTATTCTTGTGTTTCTCATCAAATTTGATCTTATATACATAGGATTTGAATTTACCAAATCTGAGGATCTAAACATTCACCCCTCCTTGAAGGGATTTTGTCCCAAAATTCAAGCCAAATTTGATTAAGGTGAATGATAACTTTTCATTTGTGTCAAAACATAGGGTTCCAAATCTTTATCCAGGTCATTCTTAAAACTACTATTGATCTATAAATTCTCTCCTTACTATGGTTTGTAATCAATTTCAATTTCAAGGTACATCCACAACCCTATCCATTGTGTGCTTTTATCACTTAGCGTATACTTGTAATTTCAATTCCACTCTTTCTTTTTTAAATTCCAAATTCACTTGTTGAACACCTTTCACTAAGGTCTCCAATCTATTATACACTATCTAAGGGTGAGGTAACACCTCAAATCTTAGGTCATATCACTAACTCTCAACTTTGGTATTCATTCTCATATATCTCTCTTTTTTTATAACATGTGTCTACCTAATCTCTCACACTCCTAACAAGATGAAATGAATATTTGGTGGCAATCCAAATACAAAGTTCATCCCATTCCAAGGGGAGAGATAGTGTAATCACACATTGTCTTTTATATCTCTATATTATGTTTGATTCATTCTCAATAATGACTTTGTACAATGTATACCTTTTAGTTGCACAATTTTTCCCTTCAAAATTTTCTTTTTTTGAGTCTATGTACAACTCCATTTAAGATCCTTATTCAAACATCATCTCATGACTTGTTGACCTTTTCATATACATCTCATGACTCATTAGCCTCAGTCATTCCTTAAGATGTCTAGGGGATAGGTACCTTTGGAATGACTTCTTGACCCCCAAGGGCCTTATGCACTTAGCACATGATCATTTACCATCCTCATAAGTCTGATGTACCTTTAATCATCCTACAAAATCTTAGTGTTTGACTTGTGGCCCTAACCTTCCCTAAGGGTTTTTATTGAGATGTTATAAGTTTATTTTATTTAAATTACACATTCTTCCTGAGGCTTCTCTGCTAATATCCACATGCAATATATCCTTAAATTTATTTCACCCATATTTCCTTCATCTCTTGAGGCACACATAGTTTTTGTTATATCCCTTCACTGGGCTCATGGTGACCTTACCATCTATGCCTAGTCCCACTCTAACGATCACCTTGATGGTGACTTCTCCTAATGTCCCTTAGATATGGCCATACATAGGTCCAAAGAATCATACTCAATATATGTGCTTTTTTGCTTCATGCACATAATCTGTCAAGTTTTAAGTGATATTTAGTATTACCTCCATTCTTAAATAGATTTGTGAATTAACCCTTATAGGGAAGGTCCTATCCCAGGACAATATAAAACTAGCATTTGTTAAAAACCAATAGAAACTATCTTATACCAAGATTTGTATTACCACAAAGGGATATGTCCTTTAAGCAAATTTTCCATTATATCCCTTAAGTGATTTTTATCTGAGAGTTATATCATCATATCTCGATCTACCACTTAAGAGTTGGATTACTATTGATACCTTATTACCACAAATTTAGGAATAGTGGATCCAATGTATTATGTTTCATGTGTCCAAGAATATAGGAACAAATATTTCACCTAATGTCATATGACAAGTACATATCCAACCCATACCATACAGCAAGACAAAAGGATTAAAGCATACTTTGAAGAAGACAAATTATTTACCACACAGTCCTCATGTCAACTGTAACCACATTGAATGTTTATCCTGAGAATTATCCATTTTCACTTTCTCATATTAGGTTGTGCTCTTTATATAAGGTTCGTCCTGAGGTTAGCTAACCACTTCATATTTTCATATTTCCTACATGTGGCTAACCAATAGACGATAGAGACCTTTAAACCATTTCTAAGTTTTCCATTATGTCATACCCTATCATCGCCTCTCGAGGTTGGACCAATTTCATACATATATATGATAGTATGGTGGTGCTAAACCAACTTTTATGAGTGGCACATCAAACATATATTAAAGTCCAAGTGGGGCTTCCTTTCCCTACCCATTACCTGAGGGTGGTTCCATGCTCAAACTCTATTAGCTCACTCAACTCTAATAGCATTATATGCCTTAGATCTACTTTTCCTCTTCAATCTAGGATCCTCAGGTTTACCTCCTTAGCATAGTCATTAATATTATAGGATCTAGCCACTCAAGTATGTACCAAACCAAAACATAAAATGGAATTCTCTTTTAACTTCCTACTCACGAAATATTCTTGCCCAACTCTCTCTTTTACATACTTGGAGTCCTATACAAGAGACTACCAACCGAAGTACAAGGCTTCACAATATATTACCATTTCTTACCTCTCCAGAATCTTGCAACTCTCTCTCCCTCCCTCACATGTATGGTAGTTACTCATATCATATACACATCTATGTAAGCATCCTCTTTCTCTATCGTGAGCGTTTGGTTCTTCCAAGGACATATAGGGTATGACAAGTCCTTTATATGTAGTAACTCAACCCATCCACTCAGGCGTAGTCTAGTCTAGGACATATCATACATATATTTCTCATAATTCCTCATGTTTTGAGGTTGTTGTCTCCTCTGGGTCCCACTCTCTCATGGAATTAACCTGATAGTTGGTCCTAATACTACCACTCCCCTTATAGAAGAGAATGACGCTCTAGAAGATTCACCTCTTATCTTCACTTAGCTTATCTTATCTTAGAGAAGCACATACACTTGTATCATCAAAGCCTCAAAACCAAATTCAAGTTCTCAAATCTTCCTGAGGTTATCATAACCCATATTATCTCATCACGTAGAACTAAAGTCATTTCATCTATTCATCTATTATGTACCCCAACAAGGTTGTTGGCATCTGATCTAAAACAAAACTCCTCTTCTAGACTAATGCCTCTCACTTTCACTAGGTGTGTGACTACCTATTACTTGTACTTGTGTGGGGACACATTTCCTATTAGGGTTCCTACAAGTTGGAGTTTAGAATTTTTATTCACAACCTGCCCTTAGGGTTTTTTTCTCTCCTATATCTTTTCTGCGCTCTTGGGTTGACCCACCCCAAGGCGGGACACCAACTATAAAAGTTGCATTGTGGGTTTGCATATTTTTTCTCGTTATGTAACTACTTATTACCCATGTTTCATATGTAAGTACAATCCTATCTCATGTATAATGCATGCCTTACTCCACTTACTCGCATGCATCAGTACACTAGGGTGTCCCAACTCAAGGGTTTTCTCTCTTTTCCCTATCGATTTCTTAGATGAGGATTTACGGTTAGGGTTAGGAACCATACCCCAACAACTTAGGGTTTTCTATGTCTCTTGAACCACTTAGGGTTTTTTTAAACAAACTCTTTCTCCTTCTAAGGTTTACCCTTATAAGGAAAAACCCATGAAACTATTTTCGTTATTTTATTATTATTTCCATACTATATGTTCGTTAATTTCCATAGGATGCCTTAATCATATTTCTTCTCAAAGACCCTAACTTTAGGTGAGGAGGGAAGTATCTTTTAGGGTTTATTAAGAAAGAAAATGAGAAGTGGATGAAAGTAGAGATGAAAATACGAGGACATGTTACTTCAGGCTAACCCTAGGTCCTGTCCAGGTTGATATCACATTGGCTAAGGGAGTCACCATATACCAACGTAATAGTGCAGAGGATATCATTGCTAGTCCACAAAACTATGATCCTTTCTAGACACCATTTCCATCAGGTTTTACCTTAATAAATTTCCTTATATTTCTAAGGATTACTTGAAATTATAAACTATTAAATATTATTTGAAAAATATGGGGCCCTAATACCAAATGTAGCAACCTCAACTTTCGACAACCCCCAATTATGGAAAGCCTAAAAGTTGAGAGAAATTGATAAAATTTTCCAAGGATCTAGATTTAATCAAATAACATTAAATAGCAAATAATTTCCATTATTTTAAAATTTCTTTACAGGATGCTTCTCTAAGGAGTTACATCATCAGAACTGTACATATGAGAAGAAGTAACTAACTAATCCTCCTTACAAGATAACTTTATTGTCTTCAGGTAATTTGATATGTCCATCATATCATAGCATCTCCATATCTAGAATGTATCTAAAATGTCATGAAATAAAAGACAGTTAGTATAACAAGTTGTATTGGTATGTGGGGGAACCAAAATCTTCACATGTAAGTGTAACAATATAATCATCCATATTTGTAATTAACAGATAATATGAACATGTTTTGATTTCTTAACTTCTCAACCCTTAATCTTGGTGGCATACCCACTCACTGGGGACACCCAATTTTACTATACTCACTCTCTGGGAGTATTACTTTAATATACCCATACACACTCATTGGGAGGATTTATTAGCCAACCCACTCTCTACTGGTGCTTTCAATAATTTCCTTGCATGCATTTAATCAGAGATAATAGCATGGTCTTGAGCAAGTCATTTCTATATTGTGATACTCATATGTGATTTATAGATTGTAGGTAGTAAATAAACAAGCAATCATTTAATTTGCAATCCATTTGGGAAAATCCTCAAGAAAACCAAGAAAGTTGGTCAAGTAGAGTAGTCTTAGGTGTAACCACATATCTTTCTCAGAAGAGATCAAAAGTCCAAGATATGAGCAATTGAGAATACGCAAGCAATCACCCTAAAATTAATGTACAACACCCAAGTATTATTATTTTTCTCATAAACTCACATTAAGATTAACTTGGGTACCAAATTAGAGTTTTGGGGTCACATTAGGGTTTCATTAGGGTTTTGGCTTTCGAAACCCTAATTATCACTTTTAATGCCTCTAAAGCTCACAAACCCTAGTTTTAACATTAAATGCATTCTTAATCTCAAATTAAGCCAAGATGCCCTTTTTGTCCAAAAAGACTAAACTCTATCCATCTAAGTCATCTAAGAATGTTATGATCATTAAAACCAATAATTTAGGGTGTCTATTCTTATAATGCATTAAAGTTAGTAACTTTGGGCACTTTTAGAATTCGAAGTAGACCTAGATCTTGAATCCATTTTTTAGTGGAATCCTTGCATTTTTCTGATCAATTTCATATATACTTTTTCTATATTTCAAGTTTGTATATTTACTACATTATTTGCAAGTTAAAATACAAATGGACCAATTACTGGTCAACACATCATCCCTTATCTTATTTCTATTTATCACCGGGTTGGCTAAATATAAAGGGAAAGTTACCTTGTTACCCTCATTGGCGACGTAGATCCTCTGGGTCCTTTGGGTCTTTTGACTACATGTCATCTCCTTCGTTGTGTAGCGCAATTGTTGCTCAATGAAGGCAGATAGAGTGACGCTCGACTCCTCATCCCTAGTTGTCATCCGTCCACGATAGGGTCTCCGGACCCTCGTCAAGTCCCTACAATTTTAAGACCCTCTTGTCTTAGCAGGAGGCCGTCTGGTCTGGCTGGTAGGAAGTCTGCTTGAGTCAGTGATGCATGTGATCGGAGAAGTTATCGGGATCATTCCTTCACCTTATAGGGAAAGTCTGGGGGAATCCAATCATTGTGGTGAAGATGGAGGGATACGATAGACCCCCTACGAACCCTCTACACTTACCCATGGATCTTCAAGGTTGTGAGTTGGAGTCGAGGCTTGGTGGAATACATGCACTCAAACTTTGAGATTTGGGTTCTCGATTGTGTGAAGGGGTCAAGAGAGATCTGATGTCAGGGACCTTCTGCAAGGACCCCCCCATAGTCTATGAAGACTCGGGGTTATGCTACGCTTGGATGTAAGAACTTTCATGGCTCTTTATATAGGTAGTAGATGGTTCTTTAGGGTTTGGGAATCTGGTGGAGAAGGAGAGGCACATTGGTAGGTATTGGTTGGATTCCTATTTGGGACGCACGAGAGGGTAAGACTTGTGGGAAGTGTTATTATCCTTCCTCATGAATCCATGGGTGAGAGAGACCATTGTATACCAAATTCCACAAACAAGGTGACTAATCATATTAGCCTCAAGTCACGAATAGACACTCTTAATGTGTAAACTATCAAAGTCTATGACCATATGGATCCTATTAAAAGAAAGATAAACAACCTTTTAGGAAAGTCTTTATGTCTTGCAATCCATAATCTCTCTCTTTGCTTTATCCTTCAGTCTCCTTTCACATTCCCCAACTCTAATCTGGGGGTGCATCTTGATTAATAAAAACCATTCCTCTCTCATCTTTCCTCCAATTGGCCGCCAAAAAATAAAGGGAACCTTTTAACTATTTATAACTTTATGTGACAAGATTCGATGTCAAACACAAAGTAAAAACATCTTCCTTGTCCCTTAAGCAAAAATCTTTATTTGATTTATTTTAGGCATCAAGTAATTCCTTTTTCCCATCCAAGCAATACAAACTATCATATTTAATGTATATCTCATTGTGTGCACTATTAGTGCCGAACAAAATTGTTAAGTTGTCATTAACACATCTATCTAGAACATTCCATATAATTCTATAATTAAAGTGTCAATTGTCAATTACTTTTAGCAATTTATTGGATTTTTCCTATCCTCTTTATCCAAATTCTATTAATGGATTATTTAAAATAGTAAAACCATGAAATCTATTGCAAAAGAGAAATTGCATTTCAAATTCACACTTATAAAACAAGACATACCAAGTTTCTAATATATCCTTGTTATACAGATATTTGCAATTCAAATATGTAAATACATGTGAAAAGACATATTGCAACAAGTTGTGAGCATCACGTGTCCATCTTTCATGAACATGAGGTTAATCCCTTACATAATTCAAATAAAAAATTTACTCTTCATGGAAGAACATTTACACATAGTTGATTAGAAAGAAGCCTTGCAAAAACTATTAGGGGAATCACATTTTAATTAGTGTTTGATAGTGAAGGAATACATATTTCCTTTATTACTTGTGAATTAATCTAGTCTTGTGTCCAATTATCAATGTCTTGATAGGAATAATGTTTGAGACATGCATCATGATCATGCACAAGACCTTCCTTTAACATGAGAGTCTTGGCAACAATGGACTCATGAAAACCTAATAAACTCCAACTGATGAAGAAGGCATCAGGAAGAAGAGAGATGAAGATTTCATAAAAAAAGAGAGACAAAGAAGATAACAAAATATCAAATTTCTCAATTCATATTCAACTTTCTCAGACAAGTCCCCGTAGTTTTTTTTAACACAATAAAACTTGAACCCTAGACCTGAGGCAGTTGCATACATTCCTAAAAATATATAAATAAATAATACTATAAAATTTGCAAATAAATGCATGTAATTAAATAATTGC
The DNA here is from genome assembly GCA_963693085.1 of Alisma plantago-aquatica. Classification (NCBI taxonomy): domain Eukaryota; kingdom Viridiplantae; phylum Streptophyta; class Magnoliopsida; order Alismatales; family Alismataceae; genus Alisma; species Alisma plantago-aquatica. Next base: position 696,336,184 of record OY856411.1, read on the forward strand.
ACTTAAGTTCCTAATAAAAACATAAACAAAACTGAATAGAACAATGTTGCATGTGTCTTGGATCGCCAACCCGACCAACAAACATATTGTATGACTATGTTATCCACCTTCATCGGGTTAATATATTGCATTAGTGTAATGAAACTACATCCTTGATGGCGAAGTTTTGACATAAGGGTGACCCAATGAGCATATGAAAACACCAGCATTAGGGAAATCCCATGCAAGTTAGATGGTTGATAGTAAACACACCCTTAATTCATCTATTACTAGTGAATTGATCATGATCTATGACCATGAAATCTTCACATGTGGATCAATTCCGAAAAAAATGTTTTAGCGCCATAGTAATGACCTCCATAGTGACAATTTTGTGCATTACAAACATCAACAATCCCTCATTGCATCAGAGGAGGGACTTTCATGGAAGTAATGTACTCATGAATACATTACCATATCCAACCCTACCATTAATTGGACCCTTGTCTTAGCGGAGATAAGTGTAAAAGTGAGAAATACTTCTATCTAACAATGTCCTACTACTAGAAGATAGCTTTTTTTATTAGAATTTTGAACTCAAGCCTTAATAGAAATTCTGAAGTAATGTTTACCCAATAATATCATGAATGATGAATTGAATCTGAATGTTCATTTATCAGAACCATGCATGTATATATGTATCATTATGAAATATGTACTAGTTGGAATACTTAAAAAAAAAGGGTGAACATTCCAATGCACATAGAAAACCTATGTCATTGAATAATTAACCCATAGGATTACACCATATGTTTTCTTCACTCAATAATGGTGTGTTCTTTTATACATGAAATTAATTATCACCATCTTTAACATTCTTATATCTACATATATTATTTGTATAACATCAAGGCTACCACTTTTGTGAAACTTTTCATCAAAATTGTCATGTTCAAAACATTAATATATATCATCAAATTTGTAAATATAATATGTATAAATAAACCCAATAGATCTAAAATAATGCCCTATATATTGATTCAGAGTTGTTGACTAGGTTGAGTTAGACTTTGTGATTAAATCATGTGTAGATTTACATCTCTCATGTACATGTTCTTTTCTATTTGGATGTTGTGGTAAATAGAAGTACAAGAGGGGAGGACTTCCCGCGATCGATGGTATTTGAATCCATCTTAAATTTTGTACATAAAATGGGGATTAAATTTTACATGTTACTAACACAAGTAATGTTGTAGGGTTACATGAGGTTATGCAAATTTTAATTTGTAAGATGTGTATCGGTTCACATTCATAACATGAAATAGTGGAGTCTAGAATTGGTAATTCCATGTCACATGTGGGTAGCTGATGAAAAACACACAAGAATAGGTTTCCTTTAGAGAAAGATAAGAAAAATATATATAGCTTAGAAGTAGGAAAATTTGTAATTCTTTTTGTTTCTTAGTGTATGCAAATTAAAAAATGTTGGTATCTTTGGATTTTTGTGTAATAAGGGAGTAGATGTTTGGATTACAAAAATACCTTTACATGAATTCTGAAGTAATAGGTTCCCAAAAATGGTAATAATATGTTTCTTTTTCTTTATTTCCCCACTTTCACATATACCCACTATCGTCAACCAATCCTTCTTCAAATGTTTTTGTACATAAAAAATATCTTCTTTAATATAATTTCACCTTTCAAAATGACAACATGATGATCATTTTGATATAAACATTTTGTTTAATAATGCAGGAATTGGATCCATAGTGCTCTGTTGCTCTCTATTTGCTATCATTTTATATGTCATATTTCAAAAAGTGAGAGTTCAAAATACTCGAGAAAGACTCTTCCAACAAAATGGTGGAATTTTCTTGCAACAAAGCATTATATCTCAACAACAATCATCATTCAAGATTTTTTCCATGATAGAAATTGAAAATGCAACAAAAAACTTCAACAAGGACTTTATATTGGGACGGGGAGGTTTTGGAACAGTCTATAAGGGAATCCTAGATGATGGGCGTATCATAGCAGTGAAAAAATCAACCATGTTTGATGAAAAGAGAAACAAAGAATTTGCTAAGGAGTTACTAGTACTTTCACAAGTCAACCACAAAAACATAGTCAAGCTTTTGGGATGCTGCCTGGAAACTGAGGCACATATGTTGGTTTATGAGTATATTCCCAATGGGACATTATTTGAATGCATTCATAAGAAGACACATAATCTTTGTATTCCACTAGGGACTCGCTTAAAGTTTGCTATTGAGTCTGCGGAGGCCCTTCGATATTTACATACAGATGCTTCTCCTCCTATCCTTCATGGTGATGTCAAATCATCCAACATTCTTTTGGATGAAAATCTTGCTCTAAAGGTTTCAGACTTTGGAACCTCAATAATAGCACCAAAAGATAGATCTCAACTTATGACTTTTGTGCAAGGTACATGTGGTTACCTTGATCCTGAATATATGCAAACAAGCCAACTAACTGACAAGAGTGATGTATATAGTTTTGGAGTGATTCTTTTAGAGTTACTCACGGGTAAAATCCCTTTTGATTTTAACGCACCAGAACTAGAACAAAATTTGGCTTTCATTTTCATCATGAAAATGAATCAAGAAAAACTCATTGATATTTTAGATCAAGATATTATTACGGAAGAATATTCAGAACAAGTCATCGGAGTTGCTGAGCTTGCAGTTCGATGCTTATGTTTAACGGGAAAAGAGAGGCCTTCAGTGAAAGAGGTAGTCACAGTACTAGAAAGATTATACGAGCTAAAAGATGATGTACACATAGTGCATGACATACCACAACATAACACATGTGTCCAAAAAAGATCAAATTTGGAAGTTGTTGATCCTATCACTAGCGAAACCCAAACTGTGTTTCTCTTTGGTGGAAGGTAGATATTGGAGTATGTATATTTCTGGTCAATCATTTTCAATCTTGGTGTCTATTCTCTTGAGTGAAAATATGTGTTTCATGGGTCAAGTGACACTTCCATCACATAGGCCCATAGTGCAATTTTAAGTTACCACAACTCCATTATCTATCATTCATGGATTTCGTGTATATGATTATTAAACTGACTATATTACATGTAATTATCTATTTGTTATCTATTGAGAAAATTTCCTTAGAAAAAAGGCCATACATTTCTATTTTTCTCATGTGGTCTTTATATAATATTTGTAATAAACTAGTCATACTCCATATATTTTTTCACGCATCAAAACTTTTTTGATTTGTGAATAAACTCAATTCATCATTTCCCTTAATGAGTGCACCAGAAATATTAAATATTATTGAACTTTGAGAACGTTGGTTGGATATGAAAACTAACTTCTCAAAGATATATTAGCAGTGGATGTTCTATTATATCATTTGGTCAACTATCTTAGATTTGCAGTTGGAAACATATGGTGCAGAGGGCATATTACTAATAAACATCATTTGTCTGGGGTAGGTAACGCCAAACATTTTTAACATAATATTGGAAAATGGTGTTATCCTCAGGTATGTAAAAATCAAGGTAACTAAATTTGTGATTTCCAACTAATAATCTAGCATATCATAAATCATTTTCCTAAATCGATTTGAAGAGAATCATACATTAATCTTTCCTTGCACAAGGAGACTAACATGTAGTAATCATACTCATTTTCATGTAATGTGCAGTCCAAGATATTATTAAACTCCACTAGATTTGTGAGCCATTATGGATGACGAGTATGGGGATGTTGTAAACCCTTTCCATAGATTTATATAAGAAATTTAAAAAATAGAGATACAAAAGAAGGAAAACTATTATAAAGAGTTATTCATCACATTTATAATATGTGCCAAAGAGACACCAATGACAAGAGAAACTCCTCTATATTCAAAGGTTTTCTAAAAACAAGTTCGTAAATAATTGATTTTATAAGTTCCATGGAGTATTCTAAGAGAATATAGTGGAAGGAGAAGAAAAACATGATACACCACAAGTACAGGAGATATCCCTCACTAAGAAGATGCAAGAGAAGTTTCTCAAGCTTGAGGAGGAGGAAAATCCATCCCCTTGGCCTTTTTCTTCCTATTTTCAACCTCTTTTAGAGTGAAATCTCCCTATACATAACCTCCTTTTCTTATACGCAAAGTTGTAGTAAATCTAAATGAGATATATGCCATCTCAATCACATTCCCAAGCTTTATAAATCGTTGATACACAACTTGTCCAGGAAGAGAGACAGTGCGTCTCTTAATAGTTGCCAAGAGTTAGGATTCATAACCTTTTGGCACAATGTGTCAAGGGTTGACAGTATGTTGAACAGTTGATGATGAGATTGCATGGCTTATCGGTGGTCAAAGACATTGTGATCAACTTGTTGGATTCTATTGATGTGAGGCATGAGGTGCTTTAGAAGAGCATCTCATGCTTGCTAAATTTTATCTTGACTGTTGTCACTCAGATCGGGCATAGCATGCATTAGTGATGCCACATCATGTCCTCTATTAGGAAATTTAACTAAGCCCTAGAGGTGGACACGACATGTCTTGAAGGGTGCACGTTGTGTCCATCTTTGAGAAGGCTGAGTTGGACTTATTGAGTCCCAATCGTTGATTGCAAACGTGAAATTTACTTTAGATTAACCAAGTCTCTTGATTTTACATTAAATGTCGTTGATTAGTTTAGATGAAAATTAAACAACTAATTACACTAGTTATGCAACTACAAGTCTAAAATGTAGTCAAAATAAAGAATTTGGATCAATGAGCAGAGTAAATTAGCATAGAAAGTAGTATGATCAACATAACTTTCAATTACGCTTACATTGTCCTTCATAGCAGTATATTGTGAAAAAAAATCTATATATGTTTCAAGATGCTAAAATTTATGGAGTATCATTTCCTACCACATTTTACAACAATTTGATATATATTAGGTGCTTTTATATTTGTGCATTATTCTTAGATCTTGTATATTTTAAGTAAATGTACTACTGGTTCGACATTGATAATACCTTATGTAGTATAATTAAGCATATCTTTTAACTATGTATTCTCCAACATATAATCTAGTTTAAATTGATTTTTATTAAGATTTAAACTCTGCATATATAATTAAGAAATGTTTCTCATTCTACTTGAACTAAAGTAATAACAAAAGAACAACTATTTGCATCTTATCACAAATGAAACACATCTTGGTAGAACTTTCGACATCATTTATAAATTACCATATCTCTTGCTAACAAATTACTACATGAAGGTGAATCACTAGTTTACAAATCTATGGTAAATGTAACATATATGTTTCCCACATGACTTTCTTGCATAAATCCTTTAAAATTTTGTGATAACAAATTTATCTATCAAAATATGCCTAGACTAATATTATGATTTGCTGAACTACAAGCTCAGTCAATAGGATTATTTCTATGCAATGTTTTGCTAAGGACAGAATGAATACTTGTAATATACATGACAAGTTCGTCAAGAGTTTTGAGTACTTAGATTCATAAACTTGAGAGAAAACAAAATCTATCTAGATATATCCACTCTTGTGAAATATATTTTTCTTGATGAAAGTTGAACTCTCACCCATATTTTTCTATATTTTATTTTGGTTTTTCTCATAAACTTGATGTATAAAAGATTCTTCATGCTATTTGTCTCTGTCTAGATTATGTAGCAAATTTAAAGGAGTAATGACATTGTATCATGTCCAAGATTGGAAATGAACACCCTCATCACATTTACTTGAGAATCTTATTTCACTAATTCATGTCTAGAGGGAGATACATTTTTCATTTGTGGTTCTTCATAAGTCTATTTTATTTGAGGGTGTGATGCATGCATGATTGAATAATTTATGATGATATCCATACATGTCATATATATTCCAAATTAAATGCATTGTCAAACTAACCATTTAAGACCATTACTAGAATTTTATCTCAAGTTTGCATTAGGGTTCTATAATTTACACTTCTGTAAATCTAAAATCTATATAGTCAAAGAAATCTACATTTGACATGACACTTTAAACAAATTTCCATTTGGTATAAACCCCACAAATGTTTAATACTGACTCACAGGAATTAATATTGTTTCATTTCAAAATATTTGACTAGTATGTATAAAATTGCAAAGAAAACATTGCATGTCACATGCTTACACGAATATAATTTAAATCATGTAGTTTATCAAAAATATTCATCTACTTAAGCTTTAAGGAAAATGAAATTGATATGATAGAATAGAATATGACTCAATATATCCATCTTATACCCAACTTAAAAATACTCTAATGAATTTGTATATACTACATATTAAAATGTTGGGTATTGCCTCAAAATTTTACCTAAAATTATACCTAAGAGTTAAAGAGATATATCTAAATGGGTCCCTTCTCTTTGCCATATGTTCATTTACATGTGTACAACTAAAATATAACATGATCGATCCTTACACTTGGATCATGCATAGTGGATAGAAATGTGTGTGTGACATTTGATACATTTTCATTGTGGTTCAAAGACATTAAATATGATAGACTTATGTGTCTATCCTCTAGCATCTATTTTACTCTCAATATGCTCGTCTTGATAGTTATAGGCTCTAAATCTCATGATCTTTAGAATACTTTCAGTGAGTTCAAAAGAAATGCTAGAATTATTGGAATGGAAAATGAGTATTTTAATGCACCATTATCATATGCAAGACCACCACTCCCAAAGTGTATGATGAAAGGATTTTAGACTATGATAAATTATACCTAGAACCATGGTAAAATGTCAATTTCATATTATTATAGATCCCCTATTCAAGTAGTAAATCTTGTTATTCTCTAATTAGTTGATAATCTATTTTTTAAAATTGGCCATTCTATTCATCCTGTGGCATGGGCTCGATCCTGGGATCTCTCGCTAACAAACTGAGTGTCTAACCATCTTGGTGTCTTCCGTTAGACGTGATAATCTTTTAGCTATGTTTGATCATATTCATGGGACATGTTTAGTGATCAAGTTAATATCAATTCAACTTAGTATGAAATAAGAAATATAAGAATTACTTCTCTGATATCATTGATGACGTGTCATATGACTATTTTCTTGACTTTCTTGTTCAAAGATAGTCTATTACTCTAAAAGGAATATTGGATATGGTATATGTAAATCGAGTTCCTAAATTGTCATCTAAAGAATAAATAAGTTGAAAAGAGCACATCTAGTATGATTGCTTATTTGAGATATATTTATATATCAATGAAATCAACACTCACTGAGATTATAAATATCCTTGTATGTTAACCCCTAATTGAGTATTAATGGATAAATATCCTTTATGTTTCATTTTCTAAATATTATTTTTTAAATCCTATGTGTAATAGTGATCGACTTTGAGTTGAATTTGATTATCATTTATGGATCTTGGATATATATTCTTGAAACCAGGCTAACAAGACTGCAATGTTTGATATGATATTATCTTTTTTACCATATGTGGTGTGCTTTATAGCTAAATTGCCTATCAATACATTGCATGCTTTCATAATCAGCTAAAAATATTAAATGATATAGTGTAATTCAAGATGGTTCATGTTTATCAGTTTTACCCTCTTACTGAAACATCTATACACCTTTCTTAATTGAATTCATCACAATAAGTCACATATGTTTATTTATGATCTATTTCTGATATATCTTTCCATCACGTTTTCTCTATGGTTTATATTGCATCATTGAAACCCTAAAAGTTGATATATTTTCAAAAAAAAGTATCATGTTTTAATTTTTTTTAAATATGTCTAAATGATTTTAATTTTAAAATGCAATTACAAGATAGATTACAAGGTATACACATTCTGGTGAATAACATGTAATATTTTTTTTACCTTGGCACAATCTTTGTATGAATTGTAAACTTGAATTTATGAAGGTGCTTGTGCATGTTTTATTTCTTCTTGTTGGGTCATAGAATACTTGAATTAAAATGTTGACCATAGATATTATGTGTCTGCCACTTATCAAGTTGGTCATTAATTTCTCATAGATATGCATGAAGATTATCTACTTTAGTATATTTTTATGGCTGCATGTTTGATAACTCATATGTCCCGTTCTTGAGTTCAATATTTAGAATTTCATCTCATTCCAATTGAATATTGTGTATTGGAAGTAGGAGTATATAAGGGATAAACAGACTCCCCTAGACCTATTTAACACTTTAATGAGTTAGTTCCAATTTTATTAATACAAACTTAACAAGAAAGGAAAATATTAAGGATGTCAATGGTAGTGAGCACACCTGTTTAAAGTAGTTCAGGAATGAAATGCCATGTGTCTGTCATAGTTGACTTTACAAACACTAGGATTTTATACATAACCATATCCAAGAATAGCAATTACAATACAAAACATAAACATGTAACATAAATAAGAAATACCTCATTTTAGTTGGATATCGGAGATTACTAGAATATCTCCTATTATATGTGGACTTGGGACACCAATACCACCTACTTTTCCCATGGATGATGGAGGGTGAAACTAATGTTCTTTACATGGCCTCAAAAGATCACCACTTGAGAATTCTTTCCTCAAAAGCCAACTACATAGTTTCCACTTCCCTGTCTTGAAGCATCTCTATCGTAATCATAAAAAAGTGAAAAGGATAGGGTAAATGGAGTAAAAGAGAAAGCACAAAGAATAATGTTGATAATGAGATTCTCTAGGTAAAAGGGAAGTGTATTGAATAGGAGAACCTTATATAACTTTAGCACTTAAAGATACTCGAAAGTGATATCAAGTCAAATTAATATCACTAAATTTCTACTCATCAAGCATGTTCAACATTGACCTAGATGGTTGTTATTTACATGAATGGATTATTATTAGCCTAGAGGGTCATGGAGGATCTCCTGGATGAAATTATACAGTATAGGAGTTCAAAGTTTCATTCGTAACCTCTGGTTTTTTATTTAAGATTCATATTTTGTTGAACTAATAGTTCTTTTGAGATATGTTTTGGTCAAGCTGATAATTCAACTAAAGGTGTGAATATTAAATGTTATTCAACCCAACAACTAAGCCTCAGATTGAAACTTCTTTTGACAAACCATCAGTCTTTAAAAAAGATGGTGACTAGTCAAACTCATGTGTGATCAAAATGTGTCATATTCACAAGCATTCACTGAACTATTTTTGAATAAATTATTAAAGTGACCACTATCTTGGTTGAACTCAAATTTCAGTACAAATATGTTTTTGGAAACAAAGGGGTTTAGAGGGATAATGGGGGTGCAATGGTATAACAAAAATCTCCCAATAGAAGCCTAACCCAATAGATACTTAGTATCCACAAAAAGGACATATAATAAAGATACACAAATATGTATTATATCTTAGAATGCTCTTGTTGTCAAATTCAATCTCATACTTCCGGATAAAGATTCAAAGGTGTTGTGTAACAACTTGGTATATTCTCCTTGTAGTAGCACCTTGTAGAACTTGTACTCTTTGGAGATGAAGTTTGTGATCAATCATATGTATGAGTTCCTCATCCTCTACGTCATCCACATGGATGAAGAAACTCTTGGTGTGCCACCTTGGACACCAAGGAGAAGTGAAACTAGAGTTGAAAATGTGCTATTTTTTTTTGCTCCTCTCCCCTTCTATTGTTAGGTGTTGCCCTTGAGATTCAATTCCCTTTATCAGAGATATAAATTTGTGGTCCACGTGTTTGTTGCATTCCTTAGATGTGTAACCCTTTATATGTGGGATTCATTGGTTAGGATTTTACAGAAACCCAATCCCTTTCCTATTTACAATTTACAAAGAGATTGAAAATAGGAAAACTTGGATAGTACTCTAATTGATCGGATGGGATACCTAGTTGATCAGATGGACTATTTTGAAAACTTCAATTGCACTTCGGTGGATCACTTGGATTCCTAATCGATCAACTTTCTTATTTCCTTCTTTCTAGATCTGAGTTTCCAATAGATAGGATGACTGGATCAATAGTCGTCTAGTCACTCTCTTAGATGGTGATCACTCGATCGGATGACACTTAGTTGACGATTTAATCTAAGAATTCATACAATTGGTTGACTTGTTCAGTCATTTGTCTAGATTGGAAATCATCATATACATAACTCAAAACCATTCTAATATTGTATGTGATTGCAACTTCTTTACCCTTGAGCATCCTTATGTGTGTGATCATGTAGCTTCCACATTACATTGGAAGTGATGTAAAAACCTCACAATCATGAATGATATTTAGAAACACTTTATGGCTACCCAAGAAATTTAAATAAGTCGGAGAACAACTTTAATCTATAAGTGACTAATGTTATTGTGACCTTATAATCCATTTGTCACAAATATCTAGATCAAACCTGAGGCACTTACTAGTCATTGTCTTAAAAATCAATCTACATTTCTTAGACCGGAACAAACTATTAAAAGTGTGTGAAATAAATATCATATATTGATTCACATGTGCATGGCCATACAGTTCATACTCTCACTCATCAAGTGTCTAGAATATATGAATCCAATAGGAGGGACATATTCTATTCGCATCACTCACAATAATACATAAGTGGCATAGTGCACTCATGATGCATGTCGTCGGCACAACAATTTCTCTAGGAGAAAATCCCAGAGTTTAACCCTTTAACGACTATCAATCTCACTTGTAAATAAGCAAATTAATTTTAATATAGAAAGGCATCGATCCTATGGAACAATATTTTTAAGATTTAATTTTGAACAAGTTGAAAAGAATAATATTTAGAATCTAGTTTTGGAAAGAGATTAAATTAAAATAGGTAAGTAAACCTGAAGAAGTGAAACTAATTAATGAAGAATACATTACAATTAATAATATTGGTGGCAGTCTGGGTTTCACTGCCAAAATCATGCATAATTATCTTAGCAATTTTAATTCCTTTTTTTAATACATTGATTATGATTATGTAGATCCATTCTCTTCAGAATAGATCACATGGATCAAGCTATCCATAAACCCAGAATCTCAGTATTTGTGGGTCATGGTTTGATCCTCCAACAAGTCTCTGTCTGAGATCTCATTACGAGTCAGGTGAGTCTCGTTTGATATTCTAGTCCATAGGTCCAGGATCTCATCACTATGGATTGTAACAGTCATGAAGAACAACATATCAAGTCATAATTCATGTTTGTATATGAATGAAGATACAACTTTCATTTATTTATTTGAACTAAAGTTAGCTAAGAAAATGTTGGGGCTCATGGGGCTACTCCCCATGTCCCTACAAAGGGGGACTACTCCATCATGGTGATAAAAGAAAATTTAAGAAAGGGAGAAGAAATCATGTTGCCAGAAGGATCTAGCAGCACGCTGACGGCCTCTTTGAGGAATACACTGAATCCTCCTCTCCTCCCTTGTTTTCTGCACCCGGTGGATTCTATGGAATGATATGAGATGAGATGGTTTGGTTTGACACTACCCCTCCTTGTATACATAAGGAAGTGTCCAAGCAACCCGAAAAACATAATCGTCAGTGTTGGAAGAGCCTAGATCCGGTGCTCCAATCGATCAGCTAGTGATCCAGCCAATTGACTGGGAGGAACTGATTTGTCACCTTTTACTAGATCGATATGAGAAATTGGGGGGCAATTGGTCATTTGACTAAAATGGTGCTTTGTCCTAAAGGCATGTCATTCGTTCGACTCTTGATCTTTGTGAGTAAAGGAGTAGAATTGAATTGTTTTCCTGCATTTAAAGAAAAATAATTAAAATTGCATTTAAGGAGACAAAAGAAAAAGATTCAATTAATTCTTAAAATTGGAAAAGAAGCAACAAAAATGTCCTAAATAAATGACCTAAAAGATGCAGTTAAAATGGATGAGTATGCATTCATCAAAATATCCCAAACTTGAATGTTGCTCATCCTTGAGCAACACAAAATCATAAAAACACACCAACTAATATTGAAATCTTGTCCTCCTCACTTGCATAGCACTAATTTTTCCTACCACCTTTTTGTAGGGAAATAAGGCGACAGAATAGGCAGTGGAAATAAAAATTTTATAGCCATACTCTCCATAAACTAGCGGATCACGTCAACATTATATAATGAAAAGGATGGTTTTGAGGATATACCTAGTCCTGGAACAAGTCCAATGATATATTCCTCATCATTATAGATGTGCAACTGTTGTCTAGTTTCTCTTTGACGGTGTCTATACAGCTCCTGGTCTTCACCACAGATAACAGACTGAAACAATGTCTGCAGCGGCTCCTCTGGTCTCGCCATAGACTGTGAGTTGATGATGTCCTCCAAGCAGAAGACAGCGGCCTCCCACCTCTAGAGTAGTCCACATGAATCACTAAGAACTCCACGTTGCACTACCATATCCAATGGGAAGGCATTGTTCCCTTATTTTAGGGTACTAGTTGTCAGCATGCTCTCCCACAATTGATTCTCAGTTGTTCTCTCCCTCGCTATCCCTCCCTTTAACGGGTAGGACTTGCTTAGGCTCTCTATTCGTTACCAGAACTAGAGAGGATAACAATTGTCAGAGCAATTGATCCTCAATTGTGTGTCTTAGAAAGCCCCCAGTACCTGTCTATTTATAGTAGAGGCTAGGGTTAGGGTTCCTGATCAGTGTGGGAGTAGAAGGGTCCAGAATCATAAATGTTCTAGAACTTGCAAACTGTGAGACGGTAGTCTCGCATAGTGAAATAGTTGTCTCATGCACGAGATGGTCGTCTCGCTTAGTGAGATGGTTGTTTCACGTAGTTTCTTGTTCTGAATCAAATTGGCATTTCGAATCAAATTAACACACAACATGACGTCAACACTAATCTTTGATGCAATCGAATTTCCCCACGAACTGGCGTCTCGCTCATGTGAGCCGGTCGTATCTCTCACATGATACGGTTGTCTCATGACCATGAATCGGTCCTCTTGCTCACATGAGATGGTCATTTCACAACCATCACTCGATACGGTCACCTCGCTTACTAGATACAGTCATCTCGTGCCCTAGTTAACTCTACCAATTCAGTTTCTAATCAACCTAACACTCCAAATAGTCTGTTCAACACTTGAACTAGATGATTCTGAGTCTAGTCAGTTGATCTATTATTTAAAACACCTTTATCATTCAACCTAAACATCATTCATGAATATACTCCTTTAATCTAAGTGTATCCTATGTGTATGACCCTATAGGTCCATAATTACATTGGTAGTGAATGTCCATAACAAACTATGATATCACAAGCAAAGAGTGGTACCTATTCAAACATCATTGCTACCCAAGTAATTCAGAAAGTTGGAGAACAACTTTAACCTACAATACGTGATTAGTGTTACAGTGATCGTAAGGATCCTTTGTCTCTGATATCTGGATTGAACTTGAGGCATGGAATTGTCATCATCTCAACGTTCAATCCATGTTCCTTGAACTAGAGCAGGTTGTATGAGATGCATATGAGTTTACATATCACATATTGAATCACATGAGTATGGCCATATATTTCTCAGTCTTTCTTATCAAGAGGCCTTAGATATCAAACTCCTATAGGAGGACAAATCCCATCTACATCACTCATAGTCAGTCCCCATGTGTCAAAGCTACCCAATCATCACCTTTATGGCAATCCATATTTCAGGATTACGTTCGATGATGCCTAAGTATACCCAATGGCATGTGATGATTGTAGTGACTTCAAGTATAAGAACCACAATTACCACTATCACTATGAGAGATGATTCTGACTACCATTCCATGGTCTCCATTTATCACCCTCATGGTGGGTATGTATGATACACTGTTCTCTAACATGTATTTATGTGAGTGACTTGATATCATATATAATGACTAATGAGACTTTATTATCAGTGAAAACACACTCTAGTCTTGTGTATTATTGTTGTCTATTTTGCTTCCACAGTAATATTCAACTAGGGACATAACAAGAATGTATGTACTCTTAGCATCCGTATGATCTCATTGTTCAAGTCATGTACTTGAAGACATACGTCATTAAGTAACATCATTATTTAGACATCTACTTACGTCTATGTCATCATCTCATTACTGAGACAAACATTATAGACTGAATTACCTTTTATTTTTATTAAATCAGGTTTTTAATGCCACATCCCAATCATCATATGATTGGCTCTCTGGGCATACATACCAACAGAATCCCACTTGCACTTAGAGCCAATCACCCACAAATTATATTCCAAGTGATCTTAACATGTCCATCATATTTCTGTGCACAAGTGCTTTTCTAGCGGGGTTAGCAACATTTGCTTCAAGTCGGTATATTGCAAGTTTCACATCTCTTTGTTATATGATTATTTGTATGAGATGGAAGTGTCGTAGTATGCTATCTGAGATTCTTAGCCTAACTAGTCACTCCATTGGTGTCATCAGTATTTCTACTGTGCCATCAATAGTTGGAACCTCACACAAGTTCACCCATATGAACTTCTTGATCCATACATTATCCTCAGTTGTTCTCATAACCCATAGATACTCAGTTTCTTCAGTAGATATAAAAATCTTTCATTAGCTCAGAACCCTTTTCATCTTACAGATCTTGTTTAATGTCAGACATAAATTTAAATTGTGATCATTAATTTTTCATATTGGAAGCTTGCGTCGGTGTAACCATTTACACCCAACTTTTCCTTTATTACCGTAACCAAGGAATCGGTCCTTTTAGTGCTTCACAAGCACTCAAGGATGTTCTTTATGGTAGTCCAGTGACTCTCACTGTTATCTGACATATACCCTCTCATCATGTCCTATACATACGAGATTGTTAGGTAGGTATATATGTCTTCTCATCATGTCCAATACATATGAGATGACTGGATATCCTCTCATCATGTCCAATACATATGAGGTAATGGGATAAGAACATAACATTGCATTCAGGATTACAAATGCATGTTGCATCTATTTCATGTGTTCATGTTCTTCACAAGAACTGAGACACTAGGCTCCTAAGAGACTAACTCCATAGAACATGGACACATTTTCACTCATTGAGTCTTGCATGTTGAACCCTTTCAGCATATTGCCAATGTGTGTGCTCTTACTTAGGTCAAGAAGCTTTCTAGATTTACCTCTATAGATCTCAATTCCTATTACATAGGATTCTTCACCTAAACCCTTCATAGAAGGTTTTTCCAGCTAGGTTTTATAGGATGAAGACGTTATTCCCCATCATAATGTAGAATATAAATATGCTCCCACTAAATATTTAGTAATCATATATTTCGTCTTCATTTTGACTCAAGTCAAACCCTTTGACGATCTTATCAAATAGAAGATTACAAATCTGAGATGCTTGCTTCAATCCACAGATTGACCTTTATAGCTTATGACCTTTGTAGCTTATAGAATTTATTTGCAATATTTGGATTTATAAAACCCTTTAGGCTTTGTCACGTACACATCCTTATAATCATTCCAATTAAGGAATGTGGTTTTAACATCCATATGCCAAATCTCACAGACATACTAAGTTGCGACAGTAAGCATGATCCAGATGGATTTAACCATGGTAAGTTCAACACCTTGAACTAGTTTTGAAGATATTTTTAACCAACTGACCCTTCCATGTTGGTCTTCTTACAAAGACCCAAATGCACCCCGTGGGTTTTACCCCTTCAGGTGGATCTACCAAGGTCATACCTTGTTGGTTTACATGGAGTCCATCTTTGATTTCATGGCCTCAAGTCATTTCTTAGATTCTGGTCCCTCAATAGTTTCTGGGTAGGTTGTTGACTCATCATATATAACCAGCTCTCCATCCTTTTGAGTTATAAGATATGATAATCTTTCAAACTCAAGGTGTGTTCTACTAGAGCTATAAGGTTTTGTGTTATATAAGGAAATTGAGATTCCACATCATCTTGTGATTCTATTTGTTCCCACTGTACCTCTTTAGGTTCAATGTTTTCTCGTCCATCTCAAACATTTCAGTTTCTACTTTTACTCCCACTGATTCCTTTGGAACCAAGTTCCATTTTAGGAATATAGCCATCCCGATCAGAAAACAACTTTGTTGTAGGATTGGGATAAGAGTAGTATTTAACAAAATAACATTTATGTGATTTTGTAGAAAAGCTTTTAAGAAACTATTTTCTTATATAAGCATTCATCCATAATCACTATAAAAAACACATCAGGACACCTCCCATGCATATCTCATATGGTGTCTTTTGAACCAATTTAGACGGTACATTGTTTAGTGTTGATCATGTGCCTAAAAGAAATTGGAAAATTAGTTAGATTTTACTAATAATCGCACCATGACTTAACAAGGTGTGATTCCTTATTTTTGATACACTATCATTGTGTTTCAGGTGGATTTCATCATGATACATTATCATGATCTCCCCAGAAGGTCCTTAAATTCTTGGTTTAGAATATTTCAACATCGATCACATCGAAGTATCTTAATACTTTAACCAAGTTAGTTACGTACTTCATTTACGATCTCCTTGAACACTTCAAGAGATCTAGACTTGTATTTCATTTAATACATATTCCCATGTCTAATGATAACATCAGTAAATACAACGAGGTACTAATAACTACCTTAAGCATTTATTCTAAAAGATCTATATACATCAGTATGTATGAGCCCTAATAGAATAGTCACTCTCTCACTACATCTAGTGAAGTTGTTTCTTTCATATTGCACAACAATTAAGATATGCATGTCTCTCTTGGTTCAATAACCAAAAGAGTCTAGATAACCATCATATGGATTCTAGAAATGTATTTATCATTTATGCGCTCTAGATAACAATGCTACAAGTATTCAACGTTTGAGTCATCAAGTCATTCAATATATGTGTCATACACATATTTGTCTTTAGAACTATCATATATAGTTTGTGAGACATAGGGCATTGCCACAAAAGATTATATCTTTTAAGATGAAACATAATGTTCTTGTCACACAAGACATATGATATTTTTCATCAATCGCAGGTACATGATAGCAATTCACTAAATCTATTATGTGTCCATGAATGACAGCTTCCAACTATAGAGGCAGCAACCCTTGCTCCATACAGTTCTAGATTACTTCTTCTCATGTCCTAAAGTAGATATCTTTACCTCCATCTTCTTCCTAAGATACTCTATAAAGAGGATAGTTCTTTCCAATGTCCAGACAGGTGACAATGGTGGCACTTTCCTTTCTTTATCCTTTAAGTGAAAAGGACAGATTCCTTTTACATTTACTGTTCTCCATAAATTGAGTGCAGAAGATTTGGACTTCATCTTAGCCTTAGAACACTTCTTGGCCTTGTCTTTTCCCTAGGACTCACTTCCGTTAATCACCATCATGGATTAGTCTTTTCTTCTTTCATGTTTGGAATTAACATGTCAAACATCTGATAAACTAACTATATGATTCATACAACGATTTATAGAATCATACCCATGGTCAACTCTTCACCCGATAGAAATCCCAGTCTTTCCATATGCCCAATCATATTGAGCACATGGGGTTATACCGGATCTCCCTCTGTTAATTTGCACTCAAATAGCAGTTTGGAGACATTATACCTTGATTTATTTACATGATTCTTAAGATGCTTTACCATCTAGAGAATGTACATGTTATCATGTTGTTCATGCAACTCATAGTTCATACAGAAAAGCATAAGGCACTCAATGTCTATGGCATCACTGGCATGCTTTCAACAAGCATCCACTTAGCCTTTAGGCGCCTTTGGAGTGGGTTCCTATGGCTCTGGGTCTTTTAAGTACATAGAGATTTCACTCATGATTGAGAACACTTCTCAAAATCCTAAACCAGATGTGGGAGATTATCCTGTTTTGTCCTTCTTCAAGACTGATCATAATTATAATGTGTTTGTGTTTGACATTTGATTCTACAAAGAAATATTGCAACTTTTCAAAACAAATTTGATATGTTCTATTTGATAAGTTAACAATATTAATTAGGTCTTCAATTAATTATCGCTCCCACTTTTTGTTCAAATTGATAACCCTCATGTATTAATCTGGAAGATTGCAACTTACAATCTCCTAGTGAGCCAAGATTTAAAATAATTAAGTCAATACCCAACCAATGATGGCGCTCATGACCAATTATTAAGGTAGGCAACATTTTCCAATTGCATCACATGCAATTCTTGGATAGATGATATGTGCAACTCCTTGCCATGATCATATGCATGCCTCTGGGCTTAGATGCTCTAAGAATAACCAGTTAAGCCTGACCAAGAGATGACATGATAATAATGCACCCCGCTTGGAGGGCCCACATTACTACCATCACACTTCTATGAGATAGATGGTGCACCTCCCTTGGGGATCCCATGCTTTATCGATCAATCTTTTCATGTGTTCTGCTAATGGAAAGCATCTTAAACTTAATAATTTATTTGAGGGGTTTTGTATATAAATACATATACTTTATCCAATCATCACATATATAGTATGTATCATATACATGCTATATCCCACAATAAAAACATGCAATAAAAAAAAATTGATGGTTATGGTCAGCCTAATGTAATTCCTTGGAGACACAAGGAAATACTACAACCTAGGTCTACATCACATGCATAAAAATGTCATTGATGAAGATTTGTGCTTGCCAATCTAGGTTGTTCGGTTCAACCTTTGCATCAATCGACTCGTCTCTTGGCCGGTTGTTTGTTCGTATCAGCTGTCATGTGGTTCTTCTGTCCACCATCTGCTAGCTCCTCTAGCCGATCGGTTGGGTCCACCAGGCGGTCAGTTCGACTCATCCTTCCGATCCTCCAGTCGGTCGACCCGTCTCTGAGACTGTCGGTTTGCATCATTTGAACATCTTTTTTCTTTGTCATAACATGAACGTAAGCTATCCTACTTAAATGATTATAGAGAAACCTTGGGTTACATTCGAGGGGAGCAAGGGCACAAAAGAATTAACTTTCACTGGGAAGATAAGATAGAGGCTCGGTATGTAGATCGAGATAAAAGGATTAACCAACCACACAACTATGCACAGATAATAGGGGTTATTGGACATAACCATGCTACACATGCACCATCAAAACCTCTTTTAGGGTGACGCATGTAGATTGTATATATATATATATATATATATATATATATATATATATTGTATATATATATATATATAATTTTGGGATTATCATGGTATCGATTGGAAAAAAAATTAATCGCATCGCATGCAATAATTAAAGAATGAAACCAAAATCTGATCATATCGATTATCCTAAAATATAGTAAATTGGCGTGACCGTGATACCTATAGAGAAATAGAGCAACAGAACAGGCAGTGGAAATAAAATTTTTATAGCCATATTCCCCATAAACTAGCAGATCGTGTCAACAATTATATAATAGAAATGATAGTTTTGAGGATATACATGATCCTGGAGAAAATCTCATGACATATTCCTCGTCGATGTAGATGTGAAATTGTCATCTAGTTGCTCTTGGACGGTACATGTGCAGCTCCTGGTCTTCACCACAGAAAGCAGAGTAGACCAACATCAGTAGAGGCTCCTATGGTCTCACCACAGAGTGTGAGTTGACGATGTTCTCCAAGAGGCAGACAATGGCCTCACTACTACAGAAATGGCTTATAACGTCACTTTTAAAGGTGTCGGTTGTACAAATACACTGACACCTAAAACTTAAAGCATCAGTTTAATAAAAAAACTGACATCTATTTGTGAAGGGCGACCAGACACGGGTATCGCTTTTATTTAGTGTCGATTCCCTAATAATAAACCGACGCCTAAAATTAATCGCCAAATATTCCAGTAAAAAAATTTACCTCCAAAATTTGACATATGGCGTCGGTTATTAACTATTAAACCGACAACGAAAGGTTATTCGCAAGACAGAAATTGGGCACATTTTGGTCGTCAGTTTTACTACAATGACCGATGCTTATGGGTTTTCCTGCGTTGTTCCCGGGAAATTTTTCACACCCTTTGAGTGTCGGTTTTCGAAAGAAACCGATGACTATGGTCATTAATCAAGAACAATTTTTTTAATCGGCATATGTAGATAGACGTCGGGTTTTTTTTAGTAAAAACCGATGACTATCATTGAGAATAGGTGTCGGTGTGTTTGTAGAACCGACACCTTTAGTTTTATGTGTCAGTTTTTTTGAAGAACCGACGCCTATTGTTAACTTAACAACACATGTGCGAGCCACACTCTTCCCCTTTCTCTATTTCATTCATCTCAATTGAGGGTTTAAGGTTCGGCGATGATTCCTCTGCTCACCACTCTTGTGTTGTCGCTCGCCTCCACCGCCGCCATTTGCTGGTCCTCCGGCCACTGCGCACCAGGTCGGCCGCCGCCTAGCTCGATCAGCTGCTCGCCGCACCTGCTCTGCACCTAGCTGCTGGTCGGTGCCGCCGCTCTGATCTGGAGCTCCTCGCCGGCCGCCTGAGCCTGCTCCTGCTCCTTCTCCTGCTCGCCATGGTTCGCGCGTTGCTCCGGCGCCTGCCCCTGCTCTCCAAGTCGCTGCTTTCCTGCCCAGGTAGGCCGCTTCCCTTCTTTTTCCTCCACCTCTTCTTCTGCTTCCTGCTCCCTCTCCTTACCAAATGGATTACAGCAAGGCCACGACCGTGTGGGCTGGTCACGGCCGTGGCTGGGCTGGCCAACACGGTCGTGGTAGGCCAACACAGCCACGGCCATGGCCAGCCCACACGGTCGTGGCCTTGCTTTTATCCATTTGGTAAGGAGGGAGCAGGATACATTTGCAATTGAATACTAATGCTTGACCTAATTCTGTAAATTTTGATGCATGTTGAATTAAGATATTAAAACCCTAATACACATTTCACCATAATCTTGAATTAACTATATTGTTGAAATCTTGTGATCAATCTATGTAAGATATTAAAACCCTAATGTTAAATCTCTAATTTTGTAGTGATGTGTCACCCTAACATCTACATGAATCCCTATTGTATGATGTATATTGATGATAATGCATGAGCTAGTTTGAAATTTTGAAATCAATTATGAATCTCTCCATCCCTAGGTCATACTAATTTATGTGTAATCTTTATCTTGATGATGAACATGCATGGACACTCGAAATGTTGAAATCAATGTTATAGAATGACAGCACATGTATTTGTTGGCCTAGAAACCCGTCCAAGATTTACTCATTAGGAGTAAATATTGGATAGTCCCCGGTTTGGGACTATTCTTGAACACCTAATATCACTTAGGATGTAAGTGTATAATGTGTATTTGGTTTTCAAGAAAATTTTGGTAGCATTTTCCTGTTTGTTCTCTGAGTACATCTATACTTGGAGAACTGCGGGGAAATGCTGCCGAAATTTTCTTGAAAACCCAATACACATTAAACACTTACTAGTGAGATTAGATGTTCAAGAGTGGGATAGATGGTACACATTTATTATATATAAGAATGACAACACATGTATTTGTTGGTCTAGAAACTCGTCCAAGATTTACTCATTAGGAGTAAATCTTGGATAGTCTCCGGTTTGGGACTGTTCTTGAACACCTAATCTCACTTAGGATGTAAGTGTATAATGTGTATTGGGTTTTCAAGAAAATTTCGACAGCATTTCCCCGTTTGTTCTCTAAGTACATATGTACTTGGAGAACAGCGGGGAAATGCTGCCAAAATTTTCTTGAAAACCCAATACACATTATACACTTACTAGTGAGATTAGGTGTTCAAGAATGGGATAGGTGGTACACATTTATTATATATAAGAATGACAGTACATGTATTTTTTGGCATAAAGTTTTAACTATGCAAAAACTCTAATCTGTTAACCCTAGACCCTAATCTTGTTGTAATATGTACTTGTTTTCTTTTTGATCATAGAATGGATAGATCATGGATGTCCATTCGCAATCGCTGCACCCCAGAGTTTATATCTGGTCTTGACCAGTTTATTAGATTTGTCGAGGAACATAGGAAACAACCTGGAGATAGGTTCTACTGTCCATGTAGGCATTGCGGTAACAACTTGAAAGTCAGCACTGGTGACGAAATCAAAAGTCATGTCATGTGCAATGGGGTTATCAAGGCTATACAGAATGGCACTGGCATGGAGAGATTTCAAACTCAAAACCAGTGGATGTCGATAGCAGTGCTTGTGTGGAAGAAGAAATTGCCTCCGATGACGTAGATGTGAATGAACCAGTTCCATTAGACATCTTTGATGCGATGTTGGATAGTTGTGGGGTAGAGCACACCGATCCACCTCCCATTTTTAGAAACATTGTGCATGATGCTGAGATATCATTATACACAGGTTGTACTAAGTTTACGAAGCTTAGCGTTGTGTTGAGATTGTATAAGCTAAAAGCTAACCATAGATGGAGCGACAAAAGCTTCACGTCATTGTTGTCTTTATTGAAAGAAATGCTTCATGAAGGAAACGAGCTGCCAATCTCAACATACCAGGTAAAGAAAATGTTGTGCCCAATGGGAATGGATGCCAAGAAGATACATGCATGCCCGAATGATTGTGTATTATTTCAAAAGGACTGTGTGGATTTTAAAGAATGTCCAAAATGTGGTGCGTCACGGTATAAATTGACAACTTCGGGGGAGTCCAAAATTGGTTCTCATGCCAAGGTGATGTGGTATCTACCTATAATATCACGGTTTCAACGCTTGTTTGCCAATCCGATAGATTTGAAGAATTTGAGGTGGCATGCAGATGTTAAGAAAAATAATGATGGGATCCTACGACATGCGTCTGATTCCCCATAGTGGAAGAAGATTGATCTATTGTACCCTGAATTTGGTGAAGAAGTCAGGAATCTAAGACTTGGGCTTTGTACAGATGGGATGAATCTGTACGGGACATTGAGCAGCCAACATAGCACTTGGCCAGTCATGCTTGTTATATACAATCTTCCTCCCTGGCTGTGTATGAAAAATGAGTATGTAATGTTGTCGTTGTTGATATCGGGCCATAAACAACCTGGAAATGATATCGATGTTTATCTTGAACCTCTGATTGATGACTTAAAGAAACTCTGGGTGAAGGTGTGATGACCTATGATTCTTCACAAAGAGAGACATTTTGTTTGCATGCTATGTTGTTTTGCACTATTAATGACTTTCCATCATATGGGAATTTGTCTGGATATAGTGTCAAAGGAGCTAAAGCGTGTCCTATATGTGAAGAGAACACTGATTCAACAAGACTAAAACATGGTGGTAAGACTGTATATCTCGGTCATCAAAGGTTTCTTACAAAATTCCATTTGTATCGTAGGAAGCGCAAAGCATTCAATGGATTGAATGAGGAACGGAGTGCACATAAACCTATACCAGGGGAGGTTGTTTATGAAAGAGTAAAAGACTTTGTCAATGAATTTGGTAAGAGATCACAATGTACTATGGCCACACGGAGTAACAAATCTTTATTCAAGAAGAAGTCAATATTTTGGGATCTTCCTTATTGGAGTTCTTTCATAGTCAGGCATTGTATCGATGCCATGCACGTTGAGAAAAATGTCTGTGATAGTGTCATTGGTACTTTGTTGAATATACCAGGTAAGACTAAAGATGGGATAAAATCCAGACTGGACCTACGTGAAATGGGAATAAGGTCAGAATTTATAGAATTTCGTGAAATGGGAAATCAGAGAACATACTTACCTCCCGCTTGTTACACATTGTCTAGAAAGGAGAAGAAAGCTTTTTGTGAATGTTTGGTAAATGTTAAGGTTCCACAGGGTTACTCATCCAACATCCGTAGATTGGTATCAATGAAAGATCTGAAGTTGATAGGTCTTAAATCTCATGATTGTCACACTCTAATGCAACAAATATTGCCTGTGGCAATTCGATCTATATTGTTGAAGCATGTAAGGTTTGCAATCACCAAACTTTGTTTCTTTTTCAACAGTCTGTGCAACAAAGTTATTGACCCTGATACTCTCGATAATTTGCAAAGAGAAGTGGTTGTTACCCTATGTCAGCTTGAGATGTATTTTCCTCCGTCGTTCTTTGATATCATGGTATGTCTTGTTGTCCACTTGACTAAGGAAGTGAAAATGTTGGGACCAGTTTTCTTGCATTGGATGTATCCCTTTGAACGATACATGAGCGTTTTTAAAAGTGATGTTTGAAACCGTTATCGGCCTGAAGGGAATATTATTGAGGGTTATGTGGCGAGAGAGGTTATGGATTTTTGCAATGACTTTCTCAGTGGTAATGACACTCCTGGTAATGATAAGAATATTGAGGAGCAATTTGGCAAAGGAATTTTGGGATCACAGGTGAAAGTAATCAGCCGTGAGCAGTTGGAACAAGGTCACTTGTATATTTTACACAACATGGACGAAGTGAGTGTTTTTATCGAGGAACATACCAATTTCATCAAGAGACAATATCCTCGAGCCAATACAATGTGGCTTGCTAGAAAGCATAACAAGACATTTATTAAGTGGTTTGAAGATAAAGTCTTACATCAACTATCTCAAACACCAGATGATATTACTGAAACTATCAAATGCCTCGCCTTTAAACTGAAATTGAATGTTATGTCTTATGAAGGGTATGACATTAATGGATTCACATATTACACAAAGCACCAAGATGATATGAGTGTTTTCCAAAACAGTGGGGTCACCCTTCAAGCGTCGACTATGTTTTTTGCAAGTGCAAAGGATAAGAGTCCACGTGAAGCTAAAATGTCATATTACGGTGTCATTGAAGACATATGGGAGTTTGACTACATAGATTTTAGAATTCCGCTCTTCAAATGTAATTGGGTTGATAACACCAAAGGAGTTATAGTGGATGAATTGGGTTTCACTTTAGTGAACTTTGAAAAGATTGGCGAGAAGGGTGAACCATTCATATTGGCATCACAGGCGAAACAAGTATTTTATATCGATGATCCTGCAAATGATAAATGGTCAGTTGTTCTTCATGGTAAAAGACTGTTCATTGAAGATCCTATAGATGAAGAAGAGTACTATGATAAGTTTGATGACTCCATTCTATTCTCAGTTGGGTTGCCAACACCAGCAAATATTGAAGCTAATGATGACTTGTATGTGCGCGGAGATCACAATGAAGGATTGTTAATTGATAAAAAAAATCGCAATATTAGAGGCATGTTTATATTTTTTATATGTTTTATTTTTCTGAATGTGAACTTTACAATGTGAATTACTTTACAATGTGAATGTGAACTTTACAATGTGAATTTTACAATGTGAATTACTTTACAATGTGAACTTTACAATGTGAATTACTTTACAATGTGAATGTGAACTTTACAATGTGAGCTTTACAATGTGAATTACTTTACAATGTGAACTTTACAATGTGAATGTGAACTTTCAGATGGCTGAGCATTCTCCTAATGACCGTGTTGATGATTACCGTGAGGGTGAGGACATCAATGTGTCGCCTCACAATGTAAGTTTTAAAAATATATCATATATTTATATCTATATGTCCATTTATAGTTATATCATGTAAGTGTGTTTATTTTGTCAAATTTTAGGTTGATGATGCACATGTACCCTCTGAAGCACTTGAGGAACTTGATGAGCAGCACCAAAAAGTTGACAAGAGAAGGGGCATCACTATGATGAAGAAGTTAATAGCGCAAAGGGGTAATGGACCCAAACTTGTTGTGGATTTTGATAATGCAGGAAATGCAATTGGAATGAATCGCAATTCATTTGTTTCATATCTTGGGTATGTTACTCGTAGTCATTGCGGTTGTAAGATAGATTCTTGGCATAAAGTTCCTAAGGGGAAGAAAGACGTAATATGGAAGGATTTATGTGTGAGTTATTATTCATTTGCAATTCTATTTTGTAGATTACTAATTTTTTGGATACTAGTTAATAGCAATTCTATTTTGTAGAGTATATTTGAATTGGATGAAAAGTTGCATCGTAAATGTGTGATGCAACGCTGTGGGAGAGTCCTAAGGAACTATAGGACAAATATCACCTGAGAATACATAAAAGAAGGTGACAAGAGGAAGAAGACAGCCATTGAATAGTGGAACTTCCTGGACCAAGAAGAATGGGACGTGTTTGTTGCTTCAAGACAAACTGATGAATTTAAGGTATTAGGCGTCACCCCCAATTTAATTAATATACATTGTATTCACCTATTCAATATTAACATTTAGTGTTACTAACCAAATCATTAATGTGCATACTAACTAGGCCCTCAGTGAGGCGCAAAAAGCAAGGTGTGCACTGAATGTGCATGACCACACAATGGGTCCAAAGGGGTATGCAGGCATTCGCAGTAGACTACAGGCTGAGTCTACTGCTATGTCTGCTGCTACTCAGGAGTCCTCTACTATAGGTACCACACCTCTACCTCGCCATGATGTCTGGATAGCTGGGAGGCAAAATAAGAAGGGAGAAATAAGGAAGCCCGCAACTGCTGAGGCGGCTACAAAAATGGTAAAATACAACTCTTAGAGTAATCGTTCGAATATTGATTATTTGTAGTGTTTACTTAATTACAAATTTTTGTTTTGGCGATTAGTGGGAGTTGCACGAGCTGAGAAACAAGGCAAGTTCATCCCTGAGGGCATAAGGGATAAATTGATAGTTGCTCTGGGTAACCCAGAGCATCCTGGACGTGTTAGGGCTGCAGGCGCTGGTGTGGGCATCAAAGCGTTCTTTGGGCCATCCCAGCGCAAACATGTCCCAAAAGCGGGACTTTCACAAGAAGAGGTAACCTATTCTTTCTTTATAATGTTACTGTAAAAGAGAATTCAATAATCAGAAGCTAACGTTTCTTTTATCCATGTATAGGTTGATAAGATAGTTGATAGGAAACTCGAAGAAGCAATGAGCAAGTGGCAGGCATCTCTGACTGCCACTCAGCAGACAGTACATATGGCATCCCGCTCTACTCCTACTGTAGAGGTTGGGAGTAATCATGTAGACCCACCACCTAGCACATCTTCTATAAGTATTTTTATGACATAATAACTAGTCGTTTCAAGATGATATGTTTTCAAGATGATATGTATATATGTATATAACATTCTTTATACAAAAATTTGTAGGGGTTGAAGCCATTCCATCTAAAAAGTAAAGAATTTGTCATTGCAGAGGTG
The DNA here is from genome assembly GCA_963693085.1 of Alisma plantago-aquatica. Lineage (NCBI taxonomy): Eukaryota > Viridiplantae > Streptophyta > Magnoliopsida > Alismatales > Alismataceae > Alisma > Alisma plantago-aquatica. The sequence goes on from OY856411.1 coordinate 696,363,308, forward strand.
TTTTCTTACCCATCCCTACCAGGGGAAATGTTTCATGGGTCTCCATTACCAGCTGGTTGGGTTCGTGTGAGCCCGCTACGTATATTCCCCAAGTGGATGGATCTTCCATTGCCATGTGCCCACCCAGATTGTGAAACACTTGGTGAGGCAGAAGGCGGAGTGATATGGTGGCCAAAAATGGATGTCCTCTATACTGAAACTGTATGGTAAATTTACATTACGTTAAATTATTAGTGTGTGTATATGATGTCAATTGATCAGAAATTATATATATACATGTTAAAAAGAAGACACCTAAAGCATCTAGGCCTCCACCTCCACCTCCTACATTACCAAGTTGGGTTCCACAGGACCTACCTGTCCCGTTAGGTCCTAATTGTAGGGGTATGGCAATATGGTTATGCGAACATGATATAAATTGCCCTATAACTATTTCTATAGATGTGGATGCTGCAGGTCAATCATACTAAAGCAAACTGTTTATACAAGATATTTTGGAGTTACTTCGATATGATTGGCTGAATACATCTGTGATAGAGCTATGGATAAGGTGAGATCTTCTTTATACATCCATATACCTTGTGTACGATCTGGTGATCTGGTTTCTTATTTATTAATACATACATAATACATGTTTTGCAGCTACTTAGACAAGATATGTGCATATTTTGCATTCGAACATGTAGGATTTTTTATTCCATCTTTGATTAGTCTAGTAGCTAAAGACCCTCTGTCAGTTCAACAATACTCCTGTGATGCTTTTACAAATTTTGCTCAAAATAACAAGACGGTGATAATACCTCCATTCAATGTGGAGTAAGTTTACTTTGCTTATAATTTGGACTTAAGAAAATTACATTTTTATTGTAGATTTTGAGTTATTAATTTTTAACTTTTTTACCTCTAGTGGTATGCATTGGGAGTTACTAGTTATTGTCCCCGAGACGTTCACTGTCTATTATCTAGATCCTAAGGGGACTAAATTGAATTCAAAATATGGACACAAAATGAAAATGGCATTATTCCGGTGAAAAATATTTCATTTTCATAACCGTTAACATATGTTATTACATTACTATTTAATGTATTGTGTTACATTAACATGTAGGGGTTTAGATGAGTTCAAAAAGGTTGAAGGAAAGGTCCCGAGGAAAAAGAACCAACCAATAATTTGGAAAAATGTGGAAGTAAGTTCCCGACTGCAATGTATATATTATTTATGTGAACAGTGCTTAATTAGTTGTATTTTTTAATATTTTGTATGTTTCAATTTATAGTGTGCTACACAAGACAATGGATGGGCATGTGCATACTATGTGATGTGATTTATGCACATGATTATCAAATATGCCGCAGTATGCATCGGTACCATTCCTGAGGTATTATATATAGTCTCATTAGATAATATGAAATATATCAATCTTATTTATATATTATTAATTATATATATACATCATTCTCTTTGCAGATGTTTAAAACTGACCACACTACAGGAAAGGCCTTACCAGATGTACATGCTCCCTATACGACAGAAGAATTAAATGATATAAAAGAAGAATGGGCAACAGCCATACAAGTAGTGGGGGTTTTAACATATAATTGGGATGTTGATAGCGAATAATGACTAAAGAATGATATTTTGTAAATGAATTTCTGAATTATAATATGTGTGAATGTTTCTACATGTCTGAATGTTTCTACATGTGTCTTAATGTTTATACATGTGTGAATGTGAAAATGAATGAAACTGTTGGCTGCTATATGAATGTTTCTACATGTGTGAATGTGAAAATGAATGGAACTACAAATTGCTACATGAATGTTTCTACATGTGTGAAAATTGAATGGAACTGCAGGTTGCTAAATGTGTGAAAATTAATGTTATTAATTTTGTAGGTTTGTGGCCTGTTGTTGGTTGATATCAATGGATGTCGTAAAACCTGCAGTTCATAACTGAACTACAGGTTTCTCATCCTGCGACCAGCCACAGCAGGCATGCAGACTGATAAGAAAAAAAACATGAAATAGGCATCGATTATTTGTTTAAAACCGACGACAAATGATTACAGCATCGGATAAATAATTATAACTGACGCCTAATGCATGTGATGTGGTGTCGGTTGTCATAACAAACCGACGTTGATGGTTCTGGCGTCAGTTTCTCTGCTAGTAACTGACGTCGATTTCCCTAATGAGGCCAGACACCACGACCGTGGTGGCCAGCATGGTCGTGGCAGCGGACCAGACACCACGGTCGTGGCAGCGGGCCAGACAACACGGCTGTGCTGGCTAGCACGACCGTGGCAGCGGGTGAGATGGTGTCGGTTATCACTAATAAACCGACGCTGATAGTACCCCAGATGGCGCCCTTTCTATGGAACGAAGGTTTATGGTGTTAGTTTCAAAGCTAATAACCGATACCTATACCCCCCTGCTGGCGCGTTTTCGGTGGCGCGCGAAGTGTTGTGGTGTCGGTTTGAGAACCGACGTGTAACGGTTGGGCTTTTAGCGGCGCCCACATAGGTGTCGCATTAAAACTGACACTAAAGGCCTTAAATAACCGACACTAAAGTCCGATTATGTACTAGTGCCTCTTGCCTCTAGAGTAGTCCAAGCGGACCACTGGGAACTCCATGTTGAGCTACCAGAGCCAACGGGAAGGAGTTGTCTCCTTCTCTCAGTGTAACTCGTCACCGACATGCTCTCCCACAACTGACCCTCAATTGTTCTCTCCCTCGCTATCCCTCCCCTTGACAGGTAGGACTTGCTTATGCACTCTATTGGTTACCACAACCAGAGAGGACAACAATTGTCGGAGCAACTGATTCTAAATTGTGTGTCTTGGGAAGCCCCGAATACCCCTCTATTTATAGTAGAGGCTAGGGTCAGGGTTCCCAATTGGTGTGGGAGTAGAAGGGTCTGGAATCATGAATTTTTTATAACCTATGAACTATTGAGACGGTCGTCTCACATAGAAAAATGGTCATCTCATGTGTGAGAAGGTCGTCTCATGTGCAATACAATCATTTCACATAGTTTCCTATTCTAAATCAAATTGGCAATTTAGATCAAATTAATGCATGACATGAAGTCAGCACTAATCCTTGATGCAATCAAATTTCTCTCAGAACCAGGCATCTCGCTCATGCGAGCCAGTCATCTCGTGACCACAAACCACTCATATCGCTCACGTGAGCCGGTCATCTCACGACCACAAATCGGTCGTCTCGCTCACCTGAGACGGTCGTTTCACAACCTCACACGAGATGGTACGGTCGTCTTGTGCCCCATTTCTGGAAGAACTCAGCCAATTCAGTTTCTAATCAACCTGACACTCCAAATAGTCAGTCCAACACTTGAACTTGATGATTCTGAGTCTTTTAGTTGATCTATTGTTTAATTGAATACCTAAACACCTTTAACATTCAATGTAAATATCATTCACAAATATACTCCTTTAATCCAAGTGTATCCTATGTGTGTGACCCTATAGGTCCAGAATTACGTTAGAAGTGAATGTTCATAACAAATTATGAGATCACAAGTAAAGAGTGGTTCCTTGTCACACATCATTGCTACCGGTAATTCAAGAAGTTCAAGAACAACTTCAACCTATAATACGTTATTAGTGTTACAGTGATTGTATAGTTCCTTTATCTCTGATATTTGGATTGAACTCAAGGCATGGAATCGTCATCCTCTCAATGTTCAATCCATGTTCCTTGAACTAGAATAGACTGTATGAGATGCATATGAGTTCACATATCACATATTGAATCACATGAGTACGGCCATACATTTCTCAGTCTTGCTTATCAAGAGGCCTTGGATATCAAACTCCTATAGGAGGGATAAATCCCATCTAAATCACTCACAGTCAGTTCCCATGTGTCAAAGCTACCCAATCGTCACCTTTATGGCAACCGTATTTCAGGATTACATTTGATGATGTCAAAGTATACCCAACTACATGTGATGAGTGTAGGGACTTCAGGTCTAAGAACTACAATCACCACTATCACTATGAGAGATGAGTCTGACTACCATTCCATGGTCTCCATATATCACTCTCATGGTGGGTATATATGATACATTTTTCTCTAACATGTATTTGTTAGAGTGACTTGATATCATATATCATGACTAATGAGACTCCATCATCAGTTAACACACACTCTAGTCATATGTATTATTGTTGTATATTTTGCTTCCACGGTAATATCTGACTAGGGACATAACAAGAATGTATGTACTCTTAGCATCCGTTGATCTCATTATTCAAGTCACGTACTTGAAGACATACGTTGTTGAATAGCATCATTCTTTTTGGTAATCTTGCATATTAGATAGACTGTGTCATCATCTCATGACTGAGACAAACATAATAGATAGAATTACCTTTTATTATTATCAAATCGGGTATTTAATGCCACATCGCAATCATCATATGATTAGCTCTCTGGGCATACATACCAACACTTTCATGGTCAAGCGACCCTGATTTCTTGGAATGATGAAATGCAATTTTGGCACATTCTCCACTCGAATTTGCTTCACAACGTTTCTAGTTCATGACTTATAAAGACATAAATTGTATATCCCTTTTGTTATTGGTAATCTTGCATATTCTTATAAGGTTTTGCAAAAGACCATAGTTTATTTATTGGTGAATTGGGGGTATGTAGATTCTCCTAGGTAGAAAAATGGAGTGAATGGAGATATGGAAGAAGGTGACTCTCCTCTATTCAACTCTAGATCTTTTATTTTCTTTGTTGTAATTACATTGATTGCATTTTTATGTGAACTTTAACATCTTTTAATAGTGGTATGCCTCTAATAAATTTAGGAGGGGTATGGAAGAAGTGGTAGAGGGGGAAGGGTGTGACTCCCCAAACATCAAGTTTGGCACATTTTTGGTTTTTGATTTTTTTTCTTCTAGAGGGATGAAGAGATAAGAAGGCGGTAGAAAAGTGTAGAAGAGACTAAACTTGTGAATTCTCTCTCTTTTTTTAATTTCAACACTTTGGGAGTATTATAACATCAATCCAAATCATTCTATAATAAGCAAAAATCTGAAATCATTACAAGCTATTTCTACAAATCGAATGAAGACATAGTGTGTTTTATTCATGTCTATCCATTAAGGCTTGCATTCTTTTCCAATGAATAGTGCAAAATAAGGTCCTAGGTGGCATATGATTCCTAACAAATGTAGTTCTATGAAAATATTTCAAGAAACACACTTGAATCAAAGGGATATATTGATAACATGCATGTGAAACTACTAGCCAACTATATAAAGGCCTTAACTCATACACTAAAATAAAGAGAAGTGAAAAATTTTCAACTAAAACTACATGCAAACAAGATATAAAACTCAAAATGTTGAAAAGAAAGGGGGGAGATAGAGTGGGTGGAATGGATACGTACCACCCACCTCGACCTCGATCATATAATTTTGCCCATCCTAAGCAAACCCTAAATCTGAGATGGAGGAAAGATAACTACTATGGTGGCCACCATGCAACATGGTCTCCTGGTGGTGATGGAGGAGGTGGGGGTTGATGGGGGCAAGTGATGCATCAGGATCGAATGTGGTGCCATGAAATTCCCATGGAGACCAATTCTCAGAAGAGGGTTCATCATAGTCGTGTCCCCGATATTGGGAAGTGGCGTTGGGATAGGCCTAGTGAGCCCTATACCCCCTTGTAGTATGTCCTAGTGGGATGGTAGTGGTAGTGATCACGGTTGATTGTCATGTCTCCCATTGACGCTGAATGAGATATAAATGATGAAGCTAATGGACCTGTCATTTTTGCTCATGCTCCATGTTCATCTTGGAATACTCAATGTGGACCAACTGATGTTGGATCTCATAGAAGTTGTAAGGTCCCTCAAGACCTGCATCCTCACTGGTGTGTTGCCTAGTGTAGTGTGTTGGCGGTTGAGGAGGTCGGGTCGCATCGTCGTTTGCCTCTGAGGAGATGCTCTACAATGAGATGTGGGCTTAGGAATGGCGTCCATAGGGAGTGGATGCTTGTGGATAAAGCACTAAATATGGGCCGACAAGTTGTCGAGGTTATAACAGAAGGTCGTCGCAACAAACCTAGAGTGAAGGGGCAGAGTGATCTGAACGGTGCTTCCATGGAATATGAGGGAATAAGCAGTTCCTAGATTCTGAGGAGTAGAATGTGGCTGGTATGGAGGTATTGTAAGTCATAAAATGTTGGATCCCTTTAGGTAGGATGGTCTTTAAGGGGATGTGGGTGTAGCCTAGTGAAACAATGATGTTCGTGACAATGTGGCCTAGCATGAAGGGAGAGCTAGTAATGTGGACCTTCTGGAGATGAAAGTGGTCAATAATAGCGCTCCCCAATTTTATAGGCCCCTCATGAAGAAGGCACCATAAAGTGTAGAGATATGTGGCGGTTACGATGCCCAGCATCCCAAATTGGATATAGATGTTGCAGGACAAAATTTGGTGTAGGTAGCGACCATTGGGTTGTGCAGCGATGAGACCTTTTCTCATGTGGGAAAAATGGGGGGAGGCCAAAGTTTTGCCCATAATTTGTTGGTGTCGTATCAATAGTAAACAATGATATGATTGTGCTCCATGTAGCCCTCATACCAAGATGGGTCCTATACATTGAGGATGAGAGAAGTAATTTGGCTAATAGAAAGAATAGTTCTCCCCAAAGATTCTGAAGAGACAATTGGATCCCTCCAGCAAATTAAAGAGCTTTTGGAAGGTCGTCAAGTACTTTGGTGTCATGTCATCATAGAAGGAGTGAATCTAGTAGGGGAATCACAGTATGTGATTCTATTATAGGATGTTTCCAATGAAATTGCAAATACATAAGGCTAAGAGAGTGGCTCTACAAGTCCATCGGGGGATCGTAACACCCGCTATCTCCATGTCTTCATAACATTGGAAGTGGTCATTGTTGATGAACTAAATGTATTTGTCCAGAAGTGGGGCAATACATTGCATGATAGAGGAGGACGGTGTGGAAGTCACTGGTGTGGGGTGGCTTACTTTAGCATAATCAATAAGCTCATTGATCTTGTCGATGTCAACTACATGTCGTCAAGGATAGGAGAGTGGGCAGTGTATTAGGGATCCTTGATGAAAATCCCTCACGGGACATGATGGCGGTGAGGGTTACATGGGGTGGATTTCTATGCTTGCCCCTTGTGAAGGTGATTGAAACTTTGCCTTCTAAAGCCATCCTAAGACATTTCTACTGTTGACACTGATGCCAACTAGTTGACTGAAAATTGGATTGGTCGACTAGTTATGGGGGAATGATGATGTTGTTAGGTTTTTGTCGCCATAGCCAATTGTGTGGTTGGCTGACTCAGTCAGTTGATTGAGCTAGGATGAAGGACGGTTGGAAGAGAGGCGAGTCAAGGGTGGTTATCATGGAACTGTAGTGATGGTTGACGTTGCTTGAGCATGCTGCTTATGGGAGGGAGTGGCTCGATAGTAGTGAGGGGCGGAGGGGGAGAAGGTTGTTGATGGAGACAATGCGGGAAAATGTGGAGGGTTGATGGAATCTCGATGCCTAGCTACTAACGGTGGACATGCAGATGACTAGTGGTGGTGAGGTGATTGTTGGAGATAGTGAGAAGTCTCGCCTAGGAGCAAGTCAAGTGATTGGGTTAGTGGCAGCATTGGGGGTGTTGTTGTGGGGGGAGTGGGGCTAGAAGTGAAATTAGAAGGATGAGTTGACCCCCCAAATGTTCATTCTTTATAGGTGATATGCGACCTTCCAGTCTATCAACTGATTTCCCTAATCATTTGACTCGGTTGTCGCTGAAGGGACAAAAACCAATTCAAATGCCAAGCTCACCCACCTGTTCCACTCGGTCAGTTGGGTGACCCAATCGATCATTTTGAATTTCATTTTGTGAAATGTGAATCCTCTAAAAGAAAGATAATAATAGGTAGAGATTTGAAAACATTAAATTTAGATATAGAAACAAAGGAACAAGGATAAAGAACAAGATTGAAAGTTTAAGGGAAATGAAATGTTGGTTCTCCACCCAACATGCGCCCCATTTTAAAGTAGAAGGCTCGACACTTGTGATCAAATAGTTGTTGGTTCTGGCTCTGGAGTGGGTAAGGGTGGAGGCTCTCTTAGCTCTATATATTTGGTAGTGGAGTAGCACCTTACTCCTTGTGCTACACAGTCGTCAATTCTAAGGTAGCACTTAAGTTGGTGTCCGTTCACTACAAATCGCCCTTGAACTTGTCCCATAGAAGGACGGTGCCATGTGGATAGACATGCTTCAGTAGTTAAAGACCGTACCACCTTGACTTAAGATTTCTAGGGAAAATTCATAATCTATAGTTGTATACTAGGACATGGTCACCTACTTGGATATCTTTCCACCTCAGATGGCCATTGTGCCACATGTTAGTTTGGTATTTGTAGATCCTGACACTCTCATAAGTGGTCATTCTCAATTGCTAAAGCTCTTGCATTTGGAGGACATATTTTACCAGTCATAGATAAATCAAAGTTCAGGGTTCTGATGGTCCTAATGGCTTTATGCTCCATCTCTACAGGGAGGTGGAAAGATTTCCCATAGATTAGTCATAAGGGTGTAGTTCCTAGAGGCATATTGAAAGTGATTCTATACGCCCACAATACATCATTTAGTTTCAGGGCCCAATCCTTCCTGGTACAATATACAATCTTCTCCAAGTTATATTTGATTTGGTAGTTGGAAACTTCTACTTGGCCGCTAGTTTTAGGATGGTAGGGAGAAGTGAATTTGTGGTGAATGACTAATTACCTTAGCAGTGCTTCGAAGTTCTTTTCTAGAAAGTGTGATCCTCCATCTGAAATCACAATGTGAGGAACCCCAAACCTAGGAAAGATGGTATCTTCAAAAAGTTTCATCATTGATTTAGAGTCCCTAGTTTTTGTGGGAACAACCTCCACTCATTTGGACACATACTCCACGGATAAAAGAATGTAGGACAACCCACAGTAAGAAGGGAAGGGTCTCACGTAGTCACCCCCAAATGTTGAAAATTTCTAGCTCTTGCCATGACGTCATAGGCATCTGGTCCCTCTTGGAAATGTTTCTGGATCTTTGACATTGGTCGCATGTGAGTATGAATTCATATACATCTTTAAATCTAGTGGTATAGTAGAATTCACATTAAAGTACTTTCCTAGCCGTATTTTGGGAACTCATGTGTCTGTCATTGTGCCCTGGGTGACACTGCTCCAGAATATCATGAGCTTATTCCTCTGTGAGGCATCTACGATAAAGACCATCCATGCGTAGCTTAAACCGACAAGGGTCTTCCCAGTATAAATTCTTGATGTCATGTAAACCTTTTTTTTCCAGTCCCTTTATATCCAGGATGTAGGGAACCTATTGTAAGAAAGTTCACATAATCAGCAAATAATGGAAAATTATATTAGGATTTTAGTAGTTAGTCATCTAGAAGGAATTGTCAATTGGAATCTCGTCATCATCTTGAAGACTAAGGTGCGTGAGGTGATTGGAGACAACATTTTAAGCCATTTTTATCATGGATTTCTAGATCAAATTCTTGAAGCAGCAGAATCCAACGAATGAACTTGGGCTTTGCATCCTTCTTGGTCATTATAAAGTGGATGGTGACATGATCGGTATAAACAATCACCTTGGAACCCACCAAGTAAGATCAAATTTTGTCAAAAGCTTAGATGATCACCAGAATCTCCTTTTCTATAGTGGTGTAATTTCATTGCACATCGTATAAGGTATTGGAAGCATAGTAGATAACATGGTGGTTCTTGTTGATCTGTTACCCAAGGATAGCTCCTACGACGTAGTCACTAGTGTCGCACATGATCTTGAGTGGTAGTGACCAATTCTGTGTGCAGATAATAGGAGTGGAGTGGAAGTGAGGGTCATTTTTAGGCTGTTGAAGTTGGACATGCAAGCCTAATCAAAGTTAAAGATGGAATCTTTCAAACTAGAACATCTTCACATATGCTTATTGACCTCACCGCTGAATTGTCTTCAAGCTGAATTGTCATGTTTCTCTTCCTTGATTCTTTGAGTCCCATTTTCTTGAATGTGGTCAGTGGCATGATATTAATGCCTTCTCTTGAATCACATAATGTTTCTCCAAACTTAACCTTGCCAATGAAATATGGTATGTTGAATCACCCCAAATCTTGTCACTTCTGTGGCAATTTCCTTTGTATCAAAGCGCTAACTTCTTCCCACAGTACCACAATATTTGAATCTGCTATCCTCCTCTTGTTGTTGATTATGTCTTTCAAGAACTTTTCAAAGAGGGAATCTATTCAGTGGCATCTACTAGCAATAGGTTGATGTGAAGCTTCCTGGAAGTATCTAGAAATTTTTTGAATGTCGATCAACCTTTTTAGCCTTCAAGCTATAGGGACATGACACTGGAATCACTTTTTAACACTGGTTAGGAGGAATGTAAGACTCATTTTTTGTTTCTATTTGCCCAATGTTTTCCTCTTATATAACTTCCTCCTGAGGTGTAGGGTCTTGTGGCTGATCTACAGGTATTGTATCTGTCACTACCCCAGTGTCAGATGGTGTTGCACTACACTTTGAAATCATGTGTTGCTCATTCATAACACTTTACCACTGTGAAGAAGTATTGCCTTTACTTGTTGGTTATTAGTTGGAACATCAATGTTTCCTAGAAATCTTTATTGGTTGGGCTTCTTCATATATGTCATTTCCGCTGCTAGTTGTAAACTTGATTTTCATTACTGCAAATTTGATCCCTTTGATTCTACTTGTCCCACTTGGATTGGTCCAGGTAAACCTCATTTTGACTCATGAGCTTGCCAAACATGTCCTTCCTACTAGGACATATTTCCTGTTGATATTGTTGAAATGTGTTCCTTGTTGTTGTTTGGGTTGTTGTGCATGTAATGGGTCCTACTAAACATGTTTAAGACCCTTCTAATAGAATTTAGGATCCCTCCACCACAAATATCCATTGTTGCCCGTATTGTTTTGTTGCTGCAAGTACTGCACTCTTCCTCTTCACCTTCAGATGAGATGTTGAATTTCTGATCAAGCTTTCTTGTGAGTTGTTCCATCTAAAGCCTTTAGCTCCAAGATTTTTTCGTGATTTCATTGCACATATGGTTGATGATGGTGCTTCTCGCTCCTCTTTCCATGATTGATTCTTGATTATGTTCTTTAGGATCTCGTGACATTTTTTGTCTTGTTATTTAGGAAGAATCACTCCCCTATACTATCAAGAGTAGTCTTTTCCCATTATATAAGTCATAATAAAATATCTTTACTTGACCAAACAAATCAATCCCATGATGTGGAACCTTTCTGAGCATGTTATAGAATCTTTCCCACGCCTTAGAGTAGAATTTATCAACATACCCTTGAAATTATAGATCTTTCTCACCAATTCATTTGTCTTCTGTGGTGGAAATTATAACTCAAAAAATATGTCAATTATTTCATCCCATGGCTCAATTGACTTAGGAGGTAAACTATGGAACCATGCATTGGCCTTGTCTAACAGAGAGTATGAAAACAATTTCAAGTAAATCATCGTGGTTGGGACCCTGTCGGGTTTAAGCATGTCATAACCCTCCACAAAATTGTTTATGTGTGTCATCAAGTCGTCCATGATGTGCCCATGAAATGATTGTGACTTGATTAGAGCCACCGGTCATGGATCAAATTTGTAGCTACCAATATTCATTGGTTGATGTTTGATTGGTCCTAGTTGAGCTTTAGGTGATGACACTTTTATCTTCTCCCAAACTGTATGTTCCTCGGGCACGTCTTGCAATATTTTTAGAATTTGAGCCATGTGTGTTGTTTGTTCTTGCTCTGCCTATGGCATGGGAGTTTGGAAAGCTTCTCAGATGAACTCCCAAACCCACGTGCCTTGCACAAGATCTCTTCTCGGTCTACCCCCGGTGGATTGGAAATCATGTAGTTCGTAGTCTAAGTGTGAACCATGCACTAGTACCTGTAAATGCAAAAGGAACTGTGAGAATGCAGAATACTGGGAATTTGGAAAAAGAAAACTTATCAAATATTTCTACTACAAATAAAAAAGAAAAATGCCCTAGAGTTGTCAGTGCAACACTGCTAGTGCTAGTTTTGTTGATGCCCCATCAATGGAGCCAAAAACTTAGACACATGAATCATGTGTGCAAAACGCAAGTTTATGTGTGTTGTAATACAGGCCTATGAGGCCCTATTGTTGAACTCAGAGAATCATTCACCAGAAACTACTACTTTTTTAAACCAAATCAGCTAGACCTAACGAAAGAGTTGGTTGATTGTTAATTAACTAAGAGTAAATATTTGAAGCTAAATTGAGATGGTTGTGATAAAAATTGGATGGATTTCTTAGGATTTGTGGTTTTATCACGACATACGTTGTATTTAAATTCTTTTTTATAAATAATCTTTCACCCTTTACTCTATATTAAAGACTGGTAGAAAGTGTCACCCATTCTCGCAACATAATGCACTACCTAAACTAAGTCAAACCCCACTCATGTAGCAGTTTAGGAATTAGTTTAGATGCATGATCGAAATCTCTATGTTATCCTTTCATAGCCATAAGCCTTCTCCCAAGAGCGGTATAGACTATGTGAATTTGTGATTTATACGACTCTTCATCCCTCTCTCAAAGCAATTAGTGGTCAATTACTTTAATTATGTTGATCAAGCATAAACAAATCACCAAAGATATCATATATTCACGTCCAGAATAAAGAAAATAAATTACTAATTCATAGAATTTAAATACAATGTAATGTCGGGCTACTCCCGGGTCCTAAGGAATAAGGGGTTTAGCCCCGCATGACTATCATTATTGTACATCAAGAGGAAGAAGAGGAAAATAGGTTATACATCAGGAACCGATATAAAAACCCTTAGACAAGTCGGCTGGACGACCCTGATAGACACTCTAATTTGCAACTTTCTAGCTATAAATACGTCCTCCATTAGTCCCTAGAGCATCTGAACGATGGCTATCTCCTCCTCCTCTCTGGAATTTGCTCTCTACAAAATATGTGATAATTTGTTTGTGACCACACTCCCTAGGTCATAAGGAAAGCTTTGGCCCTCATTAAGTTGTGGCCGTTAGATCTGACTTAATCTCGTATTTGCTCTAATTGTGTATCACTGACGGAGTTTCAATCGCACCATGTATCACCTACGAAGTGTTGGTGACATCTTGTCATCAGTCAATTGTGTCTCCTCAACCTATGTCAGTACTACTAACATGTGTGTCGATAGCACTAAGTTGTTTCTCATAGAGATCTGAATGTTGAATTTGGTACCACTGACATGAAAGTCAGTAGTACCAAGACAATCAATCGTGAGTTCAGATTTTCACTAGATCATGAGTTGGTAGCACCGACCACATGCTTTGGTAGCATCAATGTTGCTCTCAGTTGCATCAAATTGTTGTAAATCGTGATGTGTCAGTACCACCATATGTCGGTAGCACCACGTCTACCCTTTCGGTGCTCAAATTACCTAAAAAGAGAGAAACATGACATAAATCTAAGATATGAGTTATAAATTAAGACGATTTGAGAAAAATATCGAATAATTGATGCAACAATGACTCACATGCTCATAATGGAAAATAATGCTAAAAACATATCTCAAAGTGAACATATATGCAAAATAAGCCCACAAAATTACCTATGGAAAGCGATTGAAACTCAATGGATCAGTTACGTGTGAGTAGCTTTGGTGTTAAAGAAATTTACCGATTTATGGTAAATTTTATGGCATTTTGTTTTATAAACTATAATGTTTCTCTCGAACAAGGAAATTCTCAATATCTTCTATTAGATTTCCAACTCTTGAGTGGAACTCATCCACTCACTTAGACTTTTGTCTCACATGAGTTGCTTAATATTTGTAGGTTTCGAGTCCAATTTGAGAGACCAAGCACAAGAGGAAGTGATTAATAGTAACATAGATCAATAAGTACATTTACTCTGACTTTATTAGTATGGGGTTGTAATATGATATTTTAATTCTTGTAAATGTAGTTCAAATTATAAAAAACATTGTCACTTTGATTCAATGTATTCTTAAAAATAATCATAGTTGTTGTTGATTACTAGATATTGATACTTCATGTTGTGTTAATATTTATCTACTAGTAAGTCTTCAAAAATTAGGCTTTGTCAAATCAAGCTAATAAAAAATCACTCTTGATTTGCCATTAATGTTTAAAGTCAGCTGCTCTTAAGTCATCATTTTCCTATTCAGGTTGGGATTAATATTAGGGAAAACCTAATGGATAGCATTTGTATTAATCCATAATTGGTCTTTCTACAATGAGGGTTAGCCATTTGGCACCGATGTAATATTGATTTGATTAGGTGTGATTATTTGATTACTTGACAAGTTCCTTATCCTAAATGATTTTATGCTTTGTTTGTATCGTGTGAAACATATAGGCATTGTCTGACAATCTTGGGATGGACATGAGACGATAAATCTAGGATGGGATGATTGATCTTCTAAATCTAAGAGAGAGGGATCAGATCATGCGGTAAAATATTATTACAGTGCATGTGCTAGAAAAAGGATTCCATCATGAGAGAGATATAGGGTAAAGTTACATTTTTGGTTTCAAGATGGCAAACTAGTCTAGTTGGTCTTGTTTATATATGTACTCTCATACTCTCATTTACATATCTTGGTTTATGTTGTCTATTGTTTGGTTAATTGTAAAACTATGTCTTGAATAAATATAGCCAAATCGATAAATACTTTTGGTGTCTTACATTATGTTCTTTCTAAGAGGACCCCAATTCCATTATCAACGCTATGCACCTACAAACATAGTTGAATTCATTTGTAGATTTTACAAATTTAAGGTTCAATTATCTCTCTAATGGAGAATAGTAGGTAGGTTTCCCTATCCTATTATCACCTACATTTTTGAATTTTTAAACCTTCTCTAAAAGCAACAAGAAATGCTTCAAGACCCTAATAAAATAGATTGAACATTCTTTTCCTTTCATTTCCATCTTTTCATTCATTCATACAACTTGTTCACTTACCAATCTATTTTACAGTACGATGACTTCTTAGGACCTCACTGAGAAGATGGGGTTTCTTATATCACAAAAAGCTAAGACCAACAAAATTAACAATGATACATAGTTTAAACCCCTCTTTTAAGTGGCTACATGAATATTCAAGCTCACATATTATATACCACTCACATGTTCGTGTTATCAACTTCTAAATGGATACATCAAGAAAATGAACACTACATCTATAATGATCCCCTCCATGTTACTCACATCGGTCGTTGCATGAGTGATTTGTCGCAATTTATAGCCATGAATCATGCATACAAATTTTCACTATATAAAACTCAATTGAATTTATAATGGCAAAACAATTTGATAAAATGGGCAAAAAGTTAAACAAGGAAAATCAAGGAACTCAGAGGACAAATATACATGTTGACGCCTATAATTTATTGAGACAATATTCAACAAATTAATTTCCATGCTAGCAATCTCCAAGATATTGTTGAAGTCTACTTCACATGACTAAGACAACAACTCCACATATCATCCTAGGCAACACGAAGAGTGTGACACACTACCCTCACAAACCCATTAGTGTTATACTTAATGTGGAATGAATGGCTTCATGAATAACTATTCAAGACAGCTCAAGGAATGAGGGAGAGTTGAGAGACAATGTTGCATGTACTTGATCCAATTGAAGATCAATTACACACAACTCCTACAATGATCATGGCGATGATGATGATGATAACATGTGGGGTGGAAACTTGCATGATGATAATTGAGAGTTGTATGAACAAGGATTGAATCTTATTTACCCCTTTTAGGGTGACTTGGCAATTGGGTGTGGTTTATACACATTTGAATGGAAGTCCACAATGTTGATACCCTCCATCTTCACAGTTGTAGTGCATGTTTTAAAGCTTTGTGAACCAAGAGATTAAAATTACATTTCACTTATAGAATTATCTTAACATATAGTTAGAAAACACCGTGCATATTTCTTTTCTTCTACTCATAAAGTGTTCAGTTCTGGTGGAATATACTCATGCTAGACATATGTTGTATACGGCTCTTACATATTTTCATTACTATCCTTGCTCAATTGCTTAATCCCCGCCATGAGATTTGAAACTGGCAACTTATGTCATGACTTTTTATTTACATTAATAATACGACCTACAAAGGTTGCTCAAATATCCATATAGAAACATATGTAACAACTCTCACGCAAAGTTACCGTTTGCCGTCTGCGCCATATGTAGTGCTCGGCGTTGAATATCTACAAAGATATTGTTTATGATTGCATTGAAACCACATGTTTTGTCCACTTACATAATAAGACATGAAAGAGAGAGAAATAAGCCTTCTGGTTTTGACGAAAAGTATTGATACAATGTGGGCTGCCGTAGGAAGTTCTACAAGGGAGTACATGCCCATCACTGAACCCCTTGGTTGAACTCAGTTGAGCTCAACTAGTATAATCTGTTTAAAGTTGTAGTACATGTCATAGAGTTCTAAGAGGCTTTGAAAACAATACAAAAGGAGAACAGCCCCTGACTCCCCCCTACCCCTGTTGGTCCTTCGCAGGACAAGAAGGAATGATTGCAGCAGAGAATGCCCCTCCCGCGGATAGAAAGATGTAAGTCACCGAGCACCCCAAAAGGAAATTTTAACAAAAAAGACCACGTATCCCAATTATGTGAAGAAGCTAGACTTCTCCTCGCAACATTAACAAGGATCATACTAAACCCCTTGGCTGCCGGTGGCAGCCATATCATTATGAGGGTCGTCCCTTATCCAATTTAAAACAGGATGCAGGGTGTGACAGATGAAGCTGATAATAAAAAACAAACCGCAAGATGCAGTCACCAATTCAATTGGCTGCTACTAGGGCTTCTCCATACTGACTCCACTTCCTATAACACAATCATCAAGGCCTAATTTGGCCGCTGTAGTTTACACTGCCAGTAGTTGATAACAGTAAATTTATAACAACGGATAGCATGGTGTATTTTTTGTGTATCGTTGTATATTAGATTTAGCACAAAAATGGCAGCCTCGAGTAACGCCAGAATCGGCAGGTTTCCCAACTACCAGTTCTGCTCATACATCTTCCTTTTTGCATCTGCTCTCCGCATGATAGCTGGTTGCCTTCCCATCTCCGCCTACTGCAAATACTTATAATCGATAGACGACAAACAGGATTTTGAAAGTGTTTATCCAAACTAGGCGCAATATAGATATGCCGGCAAGCAATTTGGTAACTAGACCTAAGAACCACTCTTTCATCCCATCTCACGTTTCATTTTTTACGCTGCTCGCCATTTAAATGTGCATATTTGCAATCTCTTCAGCTTATAGTTTTCTCTTTCACTGTATTTGTTAGGATAATTTATGTCATAAAGTGAACTATCACATGATTCCCATCTTCTTTAAATAAAAAAAATTAGAAGTGGGGAAGCGATTTTATTATCTTAACAATGCCTCTTGTTCATTGCAGCGGTGTGTTTCGATGGGCAGAGTTTGACTGCTGCCATATAAGGGTGAGTGTCCGGAAAGAATGTTCTATGCATATGACCATGTGGGTGTTAGTGCGCATGTTTACATGAGTGTTCATCTGAACGGCCACTGTTCATCTAACCCAGTCATCCGGATTCATATTTTTCTTCTCACTCCAATAAACAAGACATTTAAAGCAGTCCCTCCACGAACTTGATCAGCAATTTACGCATACAGGACATTCAAACAGCTGTCCCTCCATGAATTCGATCACCAATTGACACATCTGAAGACAAAAAAACAAGAGTACAAATCTCAAGGAGTCACGTCAAATGAGTGTAGAATTTGTTCCAGCACTGCCCTGGTTTCTAGTCCCAGTGGATTCTCAGGGGAGTCGGCGTGGGTGATGTTGAGGAGATACAGCTTCTTGGAACTCACGAATGCGGCCGAGAAGATCTTCTTCATCCCACCCCGGGTGCTGTCTAACGTGTACTCAAACTCATAAACCGGTGTGCCTCCATGGCCAGATCGCTCAGCAGTCACCACGAGCTGCACATCCTTGGTGCTCTCCTGTAAATCAAAATGCATATCATCGGACCAGTTTCAGGATTATTAGTATAGCACTGCTTTTCGTGATTGGCAAAGGGCTATCCGGGTGTGTTAAGTGCAACAAGCTTTGTCCACTTGTCGTATCAGTTTACAATCCAGATCCACAGTTCACAGTGCCGGAATGGCATGTCACTGATTGTATTGTCATATAATTTCCATTTTTGAGAATTGCTTAGGTCAAACTATCTAAGAGCTGTCTAATATAATAAAAGAAAGGTACATGATTGTCTGTAATATTATAATACAGAAAGAATGGGAGGGGTGCTTAATATTACAGCTCTTGCCCAACACCCACCCCCACCCCACGCAACCCCTAAAGCGAAACAAAAAAAAGCCCAAAAAATAGCAGAAGACACTAAATTCCCCTCTATTAGCAGATTGTGAGTATGTAACGGTTTAAAACTAGAGTTATCAAGAGAAAAGAATGGCTAAAATATTGATAAAGTAATATCTCTTTTACCATTTCATCTTCCCAAACAATCAGGATGCGTTCACAACAAAACAGGACAGTTCCAGGTGTGTCTCAAAGGCTTTTGAGTGTCTCCAAATGAACACAGATCCAGTATGCGACACAAGAAAACTCTTGGAAGTTTCTATACTTCCCAGCAAAGACGAGTATAATTTGATAGGCCTTCCACCACTGGTTGCCCTTCTTTACTTGGGGAAGATGGGAGAGATCTGGTAGCATGGGTTACACTTTGAACATAGTTTAGAAAAATCCGCCTTGAGGCTTTCAAGGCTTACGCCACAATGCGAGGCTATCCTATTTGCACCTCGAAGCTTACGCCTAGATATCCTAGATTGAGGCTTACGCCTCAAAGCACTGAAGCTCTGAGGCTTAGCTGGGGCGCGTGCCCTAGGTTCTGGATGATAATGTCTTATGTTGTCACCAACTTTTCTATATATAAGATCATTACAAAAAACTATTCAAAATATTTTCCATTTAAAGCTATATATAATTGTCCCTATCTTATTAACAAAAATTTTGATAATCATTCTCTGAGTGAGATCTCTCAATCTTTATTGAAAATGTTGCCTTTGATACATTTTTACTTACTATATCAGTGAATTCGATCTCGTTATTAATGTTTGATTCTTTGTTCATACTAATTACAAGTTTTGTTTCCCCTATTTTTCTTTTCCAAATACAAACCTAGATTAGTAAAAGTCATAGATATCTTATTGATTGCTAAATTTTATTTAGTATTATGTTGGTCTTTTTCTCAATTAATCCTTATTAAGTTACACAAACAATTTCTAGTTGGTTTTAGTTTTGCTTTTATATACATATTTATGTTAACACACATCACCATCGTCATCAACTAAGCCTCAGTCCCAATCATGTCAGGGTCGGCTACATGGATTATTCATTTCCATTCAGCTTTATCATGGGTCATATTTTGATCGAGATGTAAAGATTCAAAATCTCTCTTTATAAGCTCTTCTCATGTTAACTTAGGCCTTCCTCTTCTTCTATTAATTGTGCTAAATTAATAGCAATGTTGTCTATAGGTGCATTACTTGGTCTGCGTTGTACATTATCATACCATTTGAGTCGACCCTCCCACAACTTGTTCTCAATCTCGCCATCCCCACTTTTTTCCTGATATAATCATTTCTCAAGCTATCTTTACTTGTCTTCCCACACATCCATCTCAACATACGCATTTTAGTTACATTCATCTTGTTCATACCTTGTTTCTTCGCCGTCCAACATTCGCTCCCATAGAGCATGGTTGATCATACAGTTATTCTATAAAACTTACTTTTTCATCTGAGAGGGATCTTCCGAACACATAATACTCCAGTTGCACTCCTCCATTTCAACCGTACTGCAGTGATCTTGCGACAAACTCATCTTGGACATCCCCATCTATTTGAATAATAGAATCCAAGTAACGAAATTTATCACATTTTTGTATATCTAATCCGTGCAACTTGGCTCCACCATTCAAACTGCGAGATTGGCTGAAATTGCAATGCATATACTCAGTTTTGCTCCTACTAATCATCAATTCATTTGATTTCTCCAAAGTTCAACTTTGTTATTTAATTCATCTTTTGTTTCATCAATCAACACAAGATCATCAGCAAATTACTAATGTTAACACATATATATCATATAAATACAAATATATAAATATGTAAAAACATGTAGAAATTATTTTTTGATGAGCACCTCATGCATATTTCGAGGTTTATGTCTCGCTTCATACACAAAAACGCCTTATTACGCCTCACACACTTTAAAACCTAGATTTTGACAGATTTCTTATGAGAAGAAAGAAACAAATGGATAGATTCATACCCAAGATGATATCTAGGCTCTAGACATGGTTAAACAAACCTTATGCCCAGAAGAAGAAAAGGCACAAGGATAATAAAGTTCAGAAGAAGAAACTACAATTGGATGGGAGAAATATCTGATGGTAACAAAAATCTAGGACAAGCGGCTCAAGCTAGGAGACAAACAGCAGAATACAAAACCTGAATCCAATAAGAACTAACAAAATAATCAGACACAACATTAATTTTGACTGTCAAGGGCTGAAGGCAGTGCTTAGGCTCAGTTAAGTGCCAAGGCACACACTATTTATTAAACATGGTTAAATATGTCCATTTATGTCTGTACATGTAAAAAGCCACATGGTTGGGATTGAGGCTTAAATGATGCATCTTTATACATAATCAAATGCGTTTTAAAATCGAAGCGGGGAGACCACTAGTATGTGGTACACAATTCAACAAGTGATGTGAGCATGATGTCATTTTTTGAGAATATTTAATAAAAAATAAGGTTGAAATTGAACACAATGTAGGGTGCTGAAACAGGGAAATAAGTTTCACATTATTATTAATATGTATTTAAACCTCAAAGAATGTTATTTGAGTATGTACAGTAGTACACCCATCTAAATATTTGTATAAAGTAAATCCTTGATTTTAGATCGACATAGGGGAGCAATTTTAGTATAAGTGTATAGATAGAATTAGTATCTGAAGATGAAATAGGAACTGATGGAGAGGTGATAATGAATTGGCAATCGAGTTGGTAGCCATAGCAGCAATGTAAGAAGACGGACAGCTATGCAAATAGACAGAGGAGGGTGGGGAGAAAAATCTACCTGATTCCATAGTTCACCCTCCACCAAGGAACCTGTTTGGTTATGCCACTGCTTCTTCCACCAACCACGCCGTTAGAGAGGGTAGTGGGAGGGCAAGAGTAGGAGTTTTGGAGCTGTAGGTAGTTGCATCTCATCTCAGCTCTCCTTTCCAAGGTGATGAGACCACTGGAGAACAGACCCAGAGAAGGGCACATGTCGGGGAGAGGGAGTTAGGGGTAAGCATTAGGTAAATTTTTCTGTTAATGGTTGATTCGGTTTGGTTAATACGCTAATTAATTGTTTCAGGCTTTAACCATTAACCTAATTGAATTAGACTCAGTTAATTCGGTTACAGTTAATCGGTTAATGATTACTTCATTGAATATTAATCGATTAATTTGGTTAATGATTACTTCAGTCGGTTAATTTGGTTAGCCAAATAATACTTGCATAACAGTTTTGGTGGAAAGCATTCATAAAACTATGATCAATTTTTGTATCATAGTAGCATTGCATACAAATATACACACTATAAAGTTCGTTGAAACTTGATAAATATATAAATGGAGATGTGTATTGAAATAAAAGAATTATATAGGTATTATAAGTGTATGCTAATTTTATATAAATAAACTGAAGTTGTTTTTGTTAACGAATCAAAAAAAAATTCTAACCGAGTAATTAACCGTTTAACCAATTAACTGAAATAAAATTAATCAAAGTAACTGAATAACCAAATTGTCTGAACCAAATTAACCTCAGTGCAATTAAGCATTTGGCTAATTCTAATATCCTCAATTTTGGTAAAATTAAATTATAAGAATAATTTGGAATTGATAAGTGATTTCCTTCGACAATATTATTCATGGAATAAAATGCTATTTGCCTTTGTGGTGTGGGTTCTTGTGGCACAAATTAAATAAATAAGAGGTTTTGCATATAAATAAAAAGCAATGGCTTTATGATATGAATGATGTCCCAATGAATTCCACAATACTATAGAGACTTTGGGATAACAATGATGGGTTCCTATATTCGATTTGAGAAATTTATCAGAGAGAGAAAGAATAATCAAATCATTCAATAAAGTGCCACGTTGGCTTTTAGTATATCAACTAAGTAAAAATTTGATTGTGGATGTATATGATTGGAAAGATAGTGAATACCTTCCTTTGGCAACCGTGCATGCCCCTTTCTATAAATTTTAGTCTTAACCATGAGAAAGAGAGGGAGATTAATAAAAAGAAGATTTTGGATTACGCCATCATGGGCAAGGCAATGAACAATGATGGAAAGGATATTTGTTTTATTAATGACTTCCGGGCAGTGAATATTTAACCATGGGAGTCAGTGGAGAATATGTTTAAAATCCTTCCCATATTAGTTAACTACGAGCACGAAAGTCTCTCAGCGTTTATGCGTGCATGAAAAGGGAAACAAGTCCCATCCCTCGCCCATCTCTCTCTACCCCATCATCATCTTTCCCCTAACCTTAGGGTTCCTATGAGGACCTATATAAAGACCCAAGAGCCATCGTTCTCGGGACAACACCCAACGCAAGGGGATCGGCCGTTGGATCTTCACCAAGATGGTACCACGACCAGACCTTCACTGGTAGTAGGTTCCAGGAAGGGATTCAGGTGCCCAAACGACCCTTCAAGACCGACGAGCGTCGCCTTGCCAAGCTCCTGATCTTCGTTGGCCAGGGGAAGGTGGCAGAGCGTCGGGAGGAGGGCTGAGCGGCACACAGCCTTCAGAATCGCAGGCAGCGTTGCAAGCTGCAAGGAGAGGAGCGAGTTTCTCATCGTGGTGGCGGCGCCTGACAACCTCAGACAAGATGAGTCACGCACGGAATGCCTAGGTACGAACTTCTGATCACTGTTTCCTATGGTTTGACCTGCAACAACCCTAGCGATGTAGAACCCCGTACAGTCACTGTCGATCACCTCCGGTCGCACGAAGCATCTGCCTGGGTCCGACTAGGCTGGTCGAGGGTCTGGGTGCTTCCCCCTGGCCGCGGCAACAAAGGCCCCAGGCCCGGAGATGGTTCAGCGGTGATCCTGTCCCGCGTACGCGAGTCGGGAGCGGGGAAGGGGACGACCGCCAGGAAAATGACCGAGATACCCCCCCGTCTGCGTGATCACACATGATCACTGCGCAAGGGCACGTTGGTCATTCCAAGGTCAATAATAAGAATCTCGGTTAAATAATAAAAGGAAATAGTTGTGCCGACGTGTCAATCGGGGATTGGCCCAATTAGTTTTATTTTGCAAAAATCGTAGAAATTGCTACAATGCTCAGATGAAAATAATTTATATATGAAAATTGATCAGGAGAACACGTAGAATTTGAATATAATATGATTGAGATCTAAATGTGCTTCCTTTTCTAAAAGTAGTGCTAAACATGATAAAGTGGTGATTAACACATGGAAACCCTAGTTTTGAGTACTATAATGTTGAAAACATTAAAAGACTTTCTTTTATGTTATCATCTATTATTGATGAACAATATGAGAATCAAGATAATCATGCATGGCAATAATTAGGGTTAAATATCATATCTTTCTATGTTGTTAATGAACATATATGATCTAAGTAATTTTAATGAAAGGATAAGATGGATCTAATAACTAGGTTCGCCTAATTATTAATTATGTGATGGAAATAGGGTTAATACCCTTATTCCTTATCCTGAACCCGAGTCTAGCCTAAACCCTAGATTAGGACTGAGTAGGGTTTAGTGTGATTAATGTGACATGTGATGGTAACACTTTAGGATTTATATTCATGCAGACTAAAATGTGGATTGTTTGATTGGACAATATGCTTGAAGTATAATTGAATAATCTGCATAGCAAAGGTATGTGGTTACGCCTAAGATCATCCGTTGTAGATTCACGCTGTTTCTCGGAGGTTTTCCTTGCATGATTGAAATGATATCCTTGCTTGTTTATTTCGTTCCATGCAAATTTTAAAGTGACTATGATTATCACATTATATATGAATATGACTAGCCTAAATCTAGGCCACCTCTAGATCTATGGAAAGGCCATCCGCCTGAATAGGGGAAGGCATATTTTGGTACCAGTCTGAATAGGGGGTACATGAGAAGTCACCCGCCTGGATAGGGGAAGACAGTGAATATTGCAGTATGAGGCCCTGAGGGGTTATGATAGAGGGTGGAGAAACCTAGATTGGGTAGTCATGGTGAAAATGTTAAATTTGATTTGTTATACAATAATTGGATGGATTATATTGTTACAAATATATGTGAACACTTTGTTTCCCCCACATACCGATATGACTTGTCATACTGACCGTGTTTTGTTTCATGGCGTTTCAAGTATATGATGATATACATGATAAGGGACATGAAGATAAAGATGAAACCATGTGAAGACATTAACCTAAGTAAGGAGGATTTAGATAGACACTTCTCTATGTACAGTTCTGGTAATGTAATTACATGTAAAAGCATTTTATAAACAATATTTGTGAATTAATAAAATTGATTTCTATTATTTATTATTTGCTAAATCTAGATCATTAGGATTATAAATAATGGCTCTCAACTTGAAGGTCTTTTCTTAATTGGGGGACGCGAAAAGTGACGTCGTTACACTAATCGTGTAGAAGTTATAACCAAATTCTGCTCAGCCCTTAAGGAGTCGGGAGTGTTAGGAGTTCAAGGGTTAGTCCAGTTTTGTTGCATATTATATGCATGTGGTACACTAAGAAGCACCAACACAATTCAAGACATGCCCAGAAGACCTCGTTTTTCAAACATATAAGACACAAACAGGCACATAATAAAACATTATCCTAAGTTCGTGTGTACTTGAAAGCATTATACAACTAGAATGTTCTATGTTTAAGATCAAATAAGCTAACATCTCTACTCAAAATACTTCAAACATGCCAAATCATTGACTGTCAGTTTAAGGTCTGGATCTGTTTGACTATAAATTGATTTTTGAAACAGAATACAAACTAAGCCTTTGGGATAACAGATACTGGGAGTATTTTCATGTATCATGTTACTTTGCAATAATAAAAGGATATATGTTTTAGTTCAGACAAGCCAAAAGATAACACAGAAATGTTGTAACATTTTGAGACAACAAAGTCAGAATCATTCACAAAACACCATGTGATTGTACTTAGTAGATTGTATTTTCCAGAATACGCCAGTATGAATACTAATAATGATGAGAATGACAAAATTTGGTAATGCATACAGCCAGACAACCAGGAACTGCACAATTGTTGCAAAAGCATTAACACTAGTGAAATCAGCAAGAAGAGCAACTACAACTGCAGATTGGGCATAGTTGTGTCCCAAAAATGACCTAGCCATGTCCCGAGCATTTCCTGGTCATGCCCCAAGCATCATCATCATCTAAGCTTCATTCTCAACCATGTTGGATTCAACTACGTGTATCCTTCATTTCTAATCAGCACTATTGTCGGTCATATCCCTCATCCAGATAAAGATTCAAAATCTCTATGTATAAGAATCCCCATGTGAATTCAGGCATATCTCTTCCTATTATACTCAACTCAACAACATTACTTAAAGTTGGTGCATGTGTCGATCTATGTTCTGTATGTCCATGCCATCCGAGCTAAGAAGCACAAACACGGACACGAATATGGACACGGACACGAGACACGTCGATTTTCAAAAATATAGGACACAGACACGGCGTTGGACGCGGCAAATATATACATATATACATACATCATCATCATCATCATCATCTAAGCCTCAATCCCAACTATGTTGGGGTCGGCTACATGGATCCTTCGTTTCCATTCAGCTCTATCATAGGCCATATTCTGATTGAGATGTAGAGATTCAAAATCTCTCTTTATAAGCTCATCCCATGTTAATTTAGGTCTTCCTCTTCTTCTATATATAGTGTTTGGCTCAATAACATTGCTTCGTATAGGCGCACTAGTAGGTCTGCATTGCACATGTCCGTACCATCTGAGTCGGCCCTCGCGCAACTTGTCCTCAATGCTCACCACCCCCACTTTATTCCTGATATAGTCATTTCTCAAGCGATCTTTTCTTGTCTTCCCACACATCCATCTCAGCATACGCATTTCAGCCACGTTCATCTTGTTGAGATCTTGTTTCTTCACCGTCCAACATTCACTCCCATAGAGCATGGCTGGTCGTATAGTTGTTCTATTTAACCTGAGAGGGATCTTCTGATCGCATAATACTCCAGTTGCACTCCTCCATTTCAACCATCCTGCAGTGATCCGGTGACAAACATCATTTTGGACATCCCCGTCTATTTGAATAATAGAACCCAAGTAACAGAATTTTGACATATATACATACATATATTTGAAAAGATATATACAATTAAAGACATGTATATGTATATAATTTATTCGTCAACACAACAACCCCCATAATTCTGAACAACAAGCACAAACAAAGATCATCGTGATACCCCCATAATTCTCAAACAACCTCCGTAATGGAAATGTATAGGGAAGAGGAGGGGAAGCAATAGTGATAAGAGGGGAGATGTGCATGGGTGGTGTTGATGGCGGTGAAGCAAGAGGAGGATAACACGTTCAGCAGTCATGTATGAGTAGAAGGTAGAGGGAAGAGACAAAAGTGAAACACGACTGCATGTTAGTAGGAGGAAAAGGAGGGGGGGAAGGTTTTGATAGAGTAGGAAGAGCCCAAGAGGTGGGTGGAGGAGATGGCGCTGAAGTAAGAGGATAACACATTCAGCAGTCATGTATGAGTGGAGGGTAGAGGGAAGAGACAAAAGCGAAACACGACTGCATGTTAGTAGGAGGAAAAGGAGGGGGGAGGTTTTGATAGAGTAGGAAGAGCCCAAGAGGTGGGTGGAGTAGACACATAAAAGAACCAATGAACTAGGAAGAAATTGGACATGCTAGAGGAGTGTTTGTCGTATCTAGGAAGTGTCTTGGACGCGTCCATGACGTGTCCAACCTGCAAATATAAAAAATATGAAATTGGACACGCCAGAGGAGTGTTGCCGCGTGTCCATGGCGTGTCCAAGTTGGACGCGTGTCGGACACGGACACGGCAGCCTCCGGGAAGTGTCTGTGCTTCCTAGCATCCGAGTCGACCTTCATGTAGTCTGTCCTTGTTGCCTGCCATCCTAATTTGTTCACTATATTGTTATTTCTCAGATGATCTTTCTCTGTCTTCCCACACACTCATCTTACAATCTACATTTCTGCCACATTCATGTTGTTGATACCTTTTTCTTCACATGACTGGTTGTATAACTATTCTATATAACTTACTTTTCAATCTAAGAGGGGATCTTCTGGTCGCTAAGTATTCCAATTGCAGGCCACTTCATCCATCTTGTTGTAATTGTGTGGAACAAATCATCTCAAACATCACCATCCACACTAGGAAGCACGGACACTTCCCAGAGGCTGCCATGTCCGTGTCCGACACGTGTCCAACTCGGACACGCCATGGACACGCGGCAGACACTCCTTTGGCGTGTCCAATTTCATATTTTTTATATTTGCAGGTTGGACACATTATGGACACGTCCAAGACACTTCCTAGACACGACGGACACTCCTCTCGCATGTCCAATTTCTTCCTACTTCGTTGGTTCTTTTATGTGTCTACTCCACCCACCTCTTAGGCTCTTCATACTCTATCAAAACCTCCCCCCCTCCTTTTCCTCCTACAAACATGCAATCGTGTTTCGCTTTTGTCTCTTCCCTCTACCCTCCACTCATACATGACTGTTGAACGTGTTATCCTCCTCTTACTTCACTGCCATCTCCTCCACCCACCTCTCAGGCTCTTCCTACTCTATCAAAACATCCCCTCCTTTTCCTCCTACTAACATGTAGTCGTGTTTCGCTTTTGTCTCTTCCCTCTACCTTCCACTCATACATGACTATTGAATGTGTTATCCTCCTCTTGCTTTATCGCCATCAGCACCACCCATGCACATCTCCCCTCTATCACTATTGCTTCCCCTCCTCTTCCCTATACTCTACATTTCCATTATGGAGGTTGTTTAAGAATTATGGGGGTGTCATGATGATCTTTGTTTTTGCTTGTTGAGAATTATGGGGGTTGTCGTGTTGACGAATAAATTATATACATATACATGTCTTATACTGTATATATTTTTCCAAATATATGTATGTGTATATGTATATATTTTCTGTGTCCAACGCCATGTCCGTGTCCTATATTTTTTAAAATCGACGTGTCTCGTGTCCATGTCCATATTCGTGTTTGTGTCTGTGTCCGTGCTTCTTAGCACCCACATGAATTGTTGAGTTATAACTTATAAGACTAGTTCTTGTAGCGCATTGTATCTCTTCCTAGTTTAGTCCCATACTGAGTAATTAGGAGTTCTGATTTGCACCACCTCCTGTACAAGCATGTGTATGTAACACCTTCATTCTACATGGCATTGGAGCAGGTATAACCCCCTTAACTAGGAAGCACGGACACTTCCTGGAGGCTGCCGTGTCCCTGTCCGACACGTGTCCAACCCGGACACGCCTTGGACACACGTGGACACGCGGCGGACACTCCTCCAACGTGTCCAGTTTCATTTTTTTTATTTGCAACCTGGACACGGCGTGGACACATCTAGGACGCCTAGTGGACACGGCCAGCACAACCCACATAAGATCTAACTAAAATGAAAAGAGAAAATAAGACCCAACCCCGTAGACTCCTCAACTAAACCCCAACTCCTCACCAAAACCTTCATCCCTTCCCTCGAGAGGTGACCAACAAGCCTCACCCTCTAATTGTTGTTGTTCTCGTAAAGAACGTATGAAACCGCTTCTAGCAGCAGTTGCTGCAAGTAGCAGCTAGGTCCTGAAGTTGCTGCAAGCAGCCACCATAAAGAGATGGAGCTGCTACTAGCAGCCTTTGCATCAGCAACCACTAGGAGCTAAAGCCACCATAAGCAACAGCCTTTTGTGAGCCATTTGCAGCAGGAGCTGCCAACACCTAGAGCAGCCATTGAAAGCAACTTCCTTCCCTTTCTAGGAACTCCTTCCCTCTTCTTCCTCTTGATTTTAATATATCATTTTGTATGCTAAATTTTATAGCATCAACATAGTGGGTTTGAATACAAATGTGAATATACAAGTGGATATCATGGTGATCGTTGTTTCTATTTGTTGTTATGAATTATGGAGTTTGTTGCGTTTACAAATAAATTATATAAATATATATGTCTTTAACTGTATATAATTATGTAAATGTATGTATGTATATATGTACATATATTGCCGTGTCCAACGCCGTGTCCGTGTCCTATATTTCTGAAAATTGTTGTGTCCCGTGTCCGTGTCCGTGTCTGTGTCCGTGTCCGTGTCCATATCCGTGTCCGTGCTTCTTAGCCCCTTAACCTCTTCCCTTTCCCCTAATCCCATCGTCTCCCCTAACCCCCCACCTCTTCATCAGCTGACTTGACCATCCGCTTATTCCTTTTATTCCTTTTTTAATTACCGTTATTTCCCTTATCCCTTGCTAATTCTGTTGACTTGACCCCCGCTAACCCCTTGCTAACCTTTCCACTAACTTGGCAATCCGTTTCCCCTTTTCTAATAATCCTGTCTCCCCCTCCCCCCACCATATCCCCACTCAACAACCATTCAGCCCCGTCTTCCTCCCGCCATCTTGTCTCCCCCCGCCATTTGAATACAAATGTGAATATACAAGTGGATATCATGGTGATCGTTGTTTCTGCTTGTTGTTATAATTTATGAAGTTTGTTGCATTTACAAATAAATTATATACATATATATGTCTTTAACTGTATATAATTATGTAAATGTATGTATGTATATATGTACATATATTGCCGTGTCCAACGCCGTGTCCGTGTCCTATATTTTTGAAAATTGCTGTGTCATGTGTCCGTGTCCGTGTCTATATCCGTGTCCGTGCTTCTTAGCCCCTTAACCTCTTCCCTTTCCCCTTACGGCAGATGCCTCCCCCTAGTCTTCCCCTAATCCCATCGTCTCCCCTAACCCCCCACCCCTTCATCAGCTGACTTGACCATCCGCTTATTCCTTTTATTCCTTTTTTAATTACCGTTATTTCCCTTATCCCTTGCTAATTCTGTTGACTTGACCCCCGCTAACCCCTTGCTAACCTTTCCACTAACTTGGCAATCCGTTACCTCTTTTCTAATAATCCTGTCTCCCCCTCCCCCCGCCATATCCCCACTCAACAACCATTCAGCCCCGTCTTCCTCCCGCCATCTTGTCTCCCCCCCCCACTCCACACTCTGTCTCCCTTTCGGCTACAGTTGTTCAGTCATTCCTTCTTTATATAATCCAGTCCGCCCCCATCTCCACTCTGTGTCATCTACCTGCCTACGTAAAATCCTCTCAATCCCTTCCTGATTTATGGCTTGTTGATCCATGCATGCCTATGTTCCTGAGATTTGTTTGACAATTATTTTGACGAACTGTCTGTGTGATTTTCTGGCCGAATTGCTACTTGCCTATCTGTGTTTTATTGAATCGTTCACGACCAACTGTTGTCTGTCTCTGTTTTGTTGCACGAATCTGCTTGTCTGCCTGTCTCTGATTTGTTGACAAATCTACCTGCCTGCCTATCTTTGGTTTGTTGATGAATCTACATGCATGAATGTCTAGCATGGCTTCTTCGAGCACTTATGATGTTGTGGATAACCCACTCATTGTATGACCTCTATTAAATTCAACCCGTCAACTACTCTATGTGGGCAGTATTTCTGGATTCACGTACACTCTATCGACTGCCTGAGTCACATTAAGGAGGCACCTCCCGCCAAAGATGCAGCTGACCCCAGCAAATATGGCACATGGGTTGGGGGGGAGTCCCAAGTCTTATCTTAGATCCTGAATAGCATTGACCCTTCGATTGCTTGCAACCTTATCTTCTCCACTACAAAACAGGCTTGGGCTAATTTATCAGATAATACTCTCTCATAGGAAATGCCTCTTGGATCTTTGAGTTACACAAGAAACTCAAAAACATACTCGTCACTGATGTCGCGTCCTTTGCTTCTTATTAGAGAGTCTGGTTAATTTTGTTAATTAAGTTATTTGAGTCTATTTGTATATGAGCCCAAGTGTACCATGGCCCATTAGGGTTTAGTCTAAAGTTTGCATGCTTCCCTCTTCTCCTATATAAGGATGGGGATTCCTCTTATCAATATATCGATTTGCCTTCTACTTACTTTACCCGCTGGGCAACTTCCTGACCATCAACGCTCTCTTGATCCCTGCCTCCCGCTTTCTTACCGATGTGCTACTATTATTAGCCTCTCTGCCTCTGCCAATGATAGGCGCTCTCACGCACGCTGCTACCCTTTTCCCTGTCATCCCCCGCCACACAAGAGACTTGTTGCCTTTCGTCAACAGTGTCTCTCCTTACTTTCTGCCATAGAATTAAATGTCTGATTTCGATGTCGAGTCTGACAGCCCAGAAACAGAAATTTTTTTAAATTTCGCACAAAATTTCGATATTTACGGCCCTAACGATTTCGACAACCAAATAAGCGAATTAAATCATGAAAATTTACCAGGACGATCTAAACGCCAAGATCTACTCAAATATGCAATAATATTTCATATTGGATAAGTGGGGGGTCTCCCACATTTGTAAGTGAAGGAAGATGAACAATTTCGACAGAATTTCGATGGCAATTTCGATGGCAAAATGAAGGAATTAACTTATGAAATTTTGCAAACACAATGTTGAGACATAAACACACTAGACTATATATTACATTTATATGTTTAGAGGGTAAGGTGGGATACATGTCTTGATGAGTGAATGCACAAATGAACAGAAATGTCAAGTCTGCTAGACAGTTAGTCTGTTAAAAGCTTCAAGTTACAGCTTAGAATTTAAAATCTACAATTACAAGTTCCAAACTTACCAACTACAACTTGTATAAGTCTAGTGTTAGCATTTAACTAGGTTACATGGGACATTTATGCATAGATCCAAGAAAGAACTTTATTATTTTCGAAGTATTTCTCCATATCTCTATAGAAGAGTGTAGAAATTGATGAAGGTAATGTATATGGTCGAGGGATAGGGGAAACATACCTTAGAATTAAGAAAGATAGTCTTTACAAGCAAGAGATTCAAAAAAAAATTGCCAAAATGCCCAAGATGTAGCATTATCAGCTTTTGGAACAAATTTCTCAAAATTTAATTTGTGTTGTTGTACCATTTCGCAAAATTACGGCCCAAACTGAGCTTTTCGCTGCGAAATTTCACCATTTTTGTCGAAATTTCGCACCTAGGGTCAAAATTTTCGTGAAATTACATCTCATTCCCTGCATTTGTGTGTTTCGCATGTCCAATTGTAGGTTTCGATGTCCAATTGCAAAAAAATGAAATTTCGAGTGAAATTTTGCAATTTCGATCGAAATTTTGTTCCATGCTTTCTGCTGACTCATCCACACACAGCTTCTCACCCGCAGCCGTCAACCCCCTAGCCGCTCTCTGCTTGTCGTAAAACTTCACATGTCGCCTCCTATTTTCATCCGGCAATCTGACTTTTCGTCTACTTGATCCTTGCACCTTCCTGCCTCTACACCGCACCACGCACCAGCGACCCAGCGCAGTTGTTGCCAATTCGCCAACGCGCCAGCTGACAACCCGACGAGCACCACCAAGGCAAGCCATCAAGCATGAGCACAACGGCCTTGCTTGACACCTCCGTTGCAACAAGTTTGAATCTTGATGTGCATGTGAAGCATGGCATTGTGTACGAGACTACGGTTTAAATAAGCTTATGCAACTCTTGCTCTTACAATGGTACGGCGGTAACATTGAAAAAATGCTGGAAAATTACATGGGATCGTAGTGATCTTGTCAAATTGTCCTCCTATGCCTAAGCGTCTATTGAGCAAAGCCATTCTAATTGTTCAAGGAGGAGTATTTGGAATTGTTATGGCAGGCTTGTTTGGATATGTGGCTCCCTCACCTTTGTATTTTCTGCTGCAAGCTAACAACTTGTGACTCGCTAGTGCAAATTTCCTCAGATTTTATGTGTCATGATATACATCTCTATATAGATTTGTGCCTGATTTCTTTTCAAAAATCATTATAGAGCTTTTTTGGGGGCTCTGCCCCGAGCCCCCGCGGGGGGCGCCCTCCCCTTGACCCCCCGCCCGCTGAGGGGCAGCAGGACCCCCTAATTAGGGGGTCGCGCTCCCCAGATAGTGCTGCGGCTTATTTTTCTGGCGTGTTTCTTTGTCATTGTCCACCCTACCACCTTTGTTTCTTTCTATGGTTGGTGCGAGGGGGAGAAATAGAGGAGTGATGAGATGGAGAGGAAGATTATAGTCTGTTGTCCTATATTTTTGTGGATCTTTATGCACTTCTTGAAGAATTTGTGGACTTCTACTACTTATGTTTGCATCTAAAAGTCTCTTGTTGGTTATATGCTTCTTGGAGAACTTAATGTTCTGGAGCTTCATGTCTAATGCTTGCTTGTTTAAGCTGATGGTCTTCTATCCGGCTACGTCGACTCTACTATCTACTTTTTGTCCGTGCTTTGTTTGCACGTTGACATTGTCCATACTTTATGCAATTTTGACTCTTTACTTGTCTGTGCTTTCTTTGCACGTTGACTACTACTACAGCGAACCAACACTGTCTGGACTTTTCTACTGTGAACTAGCACTCTCTGGACTTCTCTACTGTGAACCAACACTCTCTGGACTATGTGAACCTACACTCTCTAGACTTTTCCAATGTGAACCAACACTCTCCGGACTGCAACGATAGCGACAGCGGTGAAGACTCGAACGCCGCCTTCTTGTTGTTGTTTACTACTACTCTAGATGCTACATCCTTTTTGAACAAGAAGCTACTGCTACCTATTTGCGACCTGCACCTGCGACTTACGACATGCTTCAAATTTGACATGCTTGCATAGCTGCTTTGGGTTATCTACTTGAGGGGGAGTATTTGAGGGATTGAGTGTTCTATTGTAATCTTGAGGGGGAGAAATTCTTGTAAGGGTTTAGTTTATCTTTTTATTTTATTTTATTTCCTTTTTTTAGTTTGTTTGTCTGTTTGCAAGCTGACTTGGGATTCTCCCAAGCTTCAGCTTGAAGCGGGGTATCAGAGAGTCTGGTTAATTTAGTTAATTAGGTTATTTGAGTCTATTTGTATATGCACCCAAGTGTGTCTTGGCCCATTAGGGTTTAGTCTAAAGC
Source organism: Alisma plantago-aquatica (assembly GCA_963693085.1). Classification (NCBI taxonomy): domain Eukaryota; kingdom Viridiplantae; phylum Streptophyta; class Magnoliopsida; order Alismatales; family Alismataceae; genus Alisma; species Alisma plantago-aquatica. The sequence goes on from OY856411.1 coordinate 696,397,820, forward strand.
AGTGTTTTAAAAAGCGGTATGCGTTATGCGTTCGGAGAGGTCACCTTGTAGAGTATATGCGGTATGCGGGAGTATATGCGGAAGTATATGCGGTTTTGGATTTTTTAATTAATTATATATATATATATATTAATCATGATTTACATATTTAATTTGTGCAATTGTGTATCTAAATAGTACAATTACAAGAATAATGGATGCAATTATGCAAATATGCAATCATCACAACTTAAATAAATACAAACATGCACTATAATCTAAATTTAAACAAACATAGATGAATGTAAATGTATAAAAGAAGAAATCAGAATATCTCTAACTAAAAATCGGGGTTTAATCGGCCTTGTATGCGGCCGTACAACCGATTATGCGGCTTGGTCCACTTTTTGGAGGGATTTTTATTATGCATTTTTTTGGAGGTCCGCACCTTGTATGCGGCCGCATAGACCGATTTTTAAAACACTGGTCTAAAGTACGTATGTTTTCCCCTTCTCCTATATAAGGATAGGGATTCCTCTTATCAATATATCGATTTGCCTTCTACTTACTTTATAACACTTCTCATTATGACAACTTTAAAGGTCTCTAGGGAGAGATGAATCTTCTTCACCCTCTCACAACATTTGAAGTTTTTACAACAGCAACGTAATGGGATCCAGCTTGTTCAATTCTTAGCTTCTCTACTGCCCATACTTGTCAAGGCGCCCCAGGGCTACGCCAAGGCGAGGACGCTTTATTATAATGCTACAGTGACCTAGTTTTGTGGGTCTAGTTGTATATTTATTTACTTTAATGTTTGATATGGCTACACCAATGCTCAAAATTAATAGTGTTGCCTATTTTATGTGCCAAATATCACTTTTTAATTGGATCTAATACTCTTTTTTGGGTTTGACCGGATCTAATACTCTTTTTTGTTTGACTGGATCTAATACTCTTAGTACACATTTGATTTTTCTTAGTTTGCACCATCAATTCAGATTGTACTAAGTAGCTATGCTATGAAGGATAGTGATTACATTGCTTAATATTTGTAGCTATGTATGACAATAAATATATATTTATATGTTGATCACTCTGACATTCTTTACAATAATTCTTTTCGTGTCCTTGACATTATTGTCAAATGATAATATATTAGAAATGTAATTGGTTATTTTTTCATACAATAAAATATATATATATGGAGAGATTGACTATAAATATGTAGATAACTACATATATAACTACACAATGTGTGTATATGAGTGGGGAAAAACCATGACACATGTATATATACATAAAATATATACATAAATTATTATTTTTAAAGGTCGCCTAGGCGACGCCTAGTCGCGCCTAGGCACAAGGCTTCCTGCCCCAACGCCGTGTCGCCTTGCCGCCTTAACAAGTATGCTACCGCCAAACTATGAGCCGATTAGGCAACAGAACCTTGGGTCGGATCCCTTACGGGCATAGTTACAATATTCGCCTTTTTTTTTAAGAAAAAGTGTTTAAAACACGTATTTTTAATTTGTCGTATTTGACGTCCGTATTAAACTCCGAAACGAATAATATGTTTTATTCATATTTTATACATTTTATTCCCGTTTTATACTGTTTTGTACGGCTGGTTTTTTTTGCCCTTTTTTCTTTTGCAGCAGGGTTTTTCTAAACTCTCCGACCTTCCTCCTTGGGCTCTCAATAGAACCTGGACTAGGAGATACCGCCAGCAGGCAGCAGCAGCAAAGCATGGAGGAGCTGTGGCAGCCCTCCACCGTCCCCTCTTCCTCCCCGTTTCTTTCCCACTTCTTCCTCTTCTTCCTCCATCCTCCCCTCTTCCTGCACAATTTCTTCCTGTTGCAGCAACTTCAACTTCTTCTCCCTCTTCCTGCTGCTTCCAACTTCCACGTTCCAAACCTTCCATCACCGTCCCCTCTTCCTCCCAATTTTTCCTCTTCTTGTTGCTTGTTGTTTCAAGCTTTCAGCTTCCACGTTCCACCTCTCCTTCCTCTCTTCTCTTTTTTGATTTCTTTGTCATAATTGGCTAATTCCTCCCTTCTCTGTCCAAACCTCCACCTTTCTTCAACTATTTGTCATTCCTCCTCTTTCTTCCTGTTTTCATGCTCCTCCTTCCTATTCCCGTTTTTCCAAATCTTCTACTTTGTTCTTCTTCCCTGTTAGACGTCTATTTCCCCTTTCTAGTGTCTACTTTATCGTCCTCCTTTATCCATTCTCTTATGTATCCTCCCCCCTTCCTGATTTCCTCTTTCTTTTGTTTCCACATATCCTCCTCCAACAACCTCATTCATGTTCCTCCCTTTTCCCTCCTTTAACTTCTTCCCCTTTAAATTTTTATTCTTTTTTTTAGCTCAAGAGGCTGGGCTTAATGGACGTGTGATTTTGACACAAGTCACACAACACCATGGAACAAAAAGGCACGCCTCGAGGCTTCAAAGGCGTACGCCTTGAGGCGAGGCGCCCTAAATGCGCCCCGAGGCGTGCGCCCCGAGGCGTGCGCCTCACTATCCATGCGAGGCGTGCGCCTCATTTTTGGCGAAGCGTAAAAAGGCGGTGAGGCATTTCCGAGGCGTAAGCCTCAGTTCAGACCCCAATTTAAGCCTCATATGCGCATGTATAATCTATATATGTGTGTAAATATACATATATATGTATCTAAACATGAATATTTGTGTGTAATATATATATGTGTGTATATATACATACATATGTATCTAAACATGTATATTTGTGTCTATATATTTATATATTTGTGTATGTATCTATAATGTATATGCATATACATGCAATGTCGCACATGGTATACATTTACATGTATATATATGTGCATGTATATGTATATAATTGTAAGATGTGTACAGATTTACATGTATATATGTTGATATTTTGCATTCTTTTGTATATTGGATGTACTTGCATATGTTTATGTGTATATGTAATGGAGTTACATGTATATATATATATATATATATATATATATATATATATATATATATATATATATATATATATATCTGTGTGTGTGTGTATCATTTTTCAAACTTGTGTATGCCTATGTGAATGTACATACGTGTACTAACATATATGTACATTATAATATAACATATATATACATACATATATATATAATATGAACGCCTCGGTACATTCTGAGGCTTACGCCTCGCGCCTCGCCAAGACAAAAACGCCTCGTTACGCCTCACGCCTTTTTCAACCTTGCACAACACCCAAGCTCAAGAAGGGTGACAAGTTTGCAACCCCTCTACACCACTGAGTGAGCTCATAACCCTTCTTCCTTTTTTGTTTATTTTTTTCTTACCTGCAATTTCTATTGCAATCAGTGCATCAGGTGATTTTTCAGAATTTTGTGTACATTTATCAATTAGTTGATCTTTATATATTAGTGTAATCAAATTAATCAATTTAATGTTTCTTCAATTCAATCTTTATGTGTGTATGTATATGTATGTGTATGTAATATATATATATATAATTATATATATAATTATATACATATATGTACGTATTTTTCCTGAACCATACTTTTACCGTATGTTGACCGATTTTTATCCGAATTTTCCGCATAATTCCCGAATTCTAAATTTTTCAGTTGGACCATACCAATCCCGATTACCAAATTTGTGACTATGCATACGGGCACTTCATGAAGTGTATAGCCATCTTGCGTGGATCACTTCGACCACTACCTCTATTACGAATGACTCATCTACCCTAGTGGCACAATCTTCTCGAGGGCGCGGGCAGGTTCATAGACCCAACAACTTCTGTGGCCGTTCATCTACATCCACCTCTTAGCGTCATGCAATTTTTACAACTGGACAAATCACACTAAAAAATGTTGGGAGAAGGCATGGCAAGCCTAAATGGGCCAATCAAGTGACAACTATTGAGCGAGATACTAATGTTGCCCCATCCCCCAACACGGTTGTCATCAGCAAGAAAGAACTCGACCAACTCCTGAAAATACATTTGGCTTCATCTTCTACTCTTGAATCCAACATTGCTCAACACTCAGGGGATGATACTTGCTTACATACTTCTACTCATACCCCAGTCTGAACTTTGGATTCAGGAGCAACATCTCACAAAATGGGTGATTCATCTATTATTAGTATATATATTAAACTGTGTTTTTTTTTGGCCCAAAGCTTCCAGTTTTCATTGAAGGCTCTAAATATCTAATACTAATATCCTAGGAAGCACGGACACTTCCCGGAGGCTGCCGTGTCCGTGTCCGACACGTGTCCAACTCGGACACGCCTTGGACACACGTGGACACGCGGCGGACACTCCTCCAATGTGTCCAGTTTCATTTTTTTTTTATTTGCAACCTGGACACGGCGTGGACACATCTAGGACGCCTAGTGGACACGGCCAGCCCAACCCACATAAGATCTAACTAAAATGAAAAGAGAAAATAAGACCCAACCCCATAGACTCCTCAACCAAACCCCAACTCCTCACCAAAACCTTCATCCCTTCCCTCAAGAGGTGGCCAACAAGCCTCACCCTCGAATTGTTGTTGTTCCCGTAAAGAACGTATGAAACCGCTTCTAGCAGCAGTTGCTGCAAGTAGCAGCTAGGTTCTGAAGTTGCTGCAAGCAGCCACCATAAAGAGATGGAGCTGGTACTAGCAGCCTTTGCATCAGCAACCACTAGGAGCTAAAGCCACCATAAGCAGCAGCCTTTTGTGAGCCATTTGCAGCAGGAGCTGCCAACACCTAGAGCAGCCATTGAAAGCAACTTCCTTCCCTTTCTAGGAACTCATTCCCTCTTCTTCCTCTTGATTTTAATATATCATTTTGTATGCTAAATTTTATAGCATCAACATAGTAGGTTTGAATACAAATGTGAATATACAAGTGGATATCATGGTGATCGTTGATTCTGCTTGTTATGAATTATGGAGTTTGTTGCGTTTACAAATAAATTATATACATATATATGTCTTTAACTGTATATAATTATGTAAATGTATGTATGTATATATGTACATATATTGCCGTGTCCAACGCCGTGTCCGTGTCCTATATTTCTGAAAATTGCTGTGTACCGTGTCCGTGTCCGTGTCCGTGTCCATATCCATGTCCGTGCTTCTTAGCTAATATCTATACTAATATCTATGTTTTCAACCTTGAAGTATTCTCGTCATCTCTCACTGTATTTCACTAATGGGTCAACTTCAGCTATTGTTGACATTGGTACTAACCATAGTGACACAGTCGTGATTTGGCAACTTTCAAGCTGGCCAAAAAAAGTCAGAATTCAAACATAAATAATAAAAAACGTAAAAAATTGATATATTTCAAAGTCGGTCAACTATTCGGAAATACTCGAGAATAATTCGAGTATATATATGTATACATATATATAGATATATATAAAAATATGTATATATATATAAATATATACACCTATATACACATACATAATAAAATATGTATATATACATATATATGTATACATATACATACATATCAAATACATATACATGTATATACTTATATATAGATATATATAAAAATATGTATATATATAAATATATACACATATATAATAAAATATGTATATATACATATATATATGTATACATATACATACATATCAAATACAAATGTAATTATTAAGGTCACTAGACATACAATCTTATTCAACCAGCAATTGACGCGCCTATTGAGTGAGAAAAGTAGAAAAAAAATTAAAGAATAATTCAACAATAACAATGGATTGTCGGGAGAGTGGGGGTTGGAGGTTTAGTGTAAATCAGGAGTTCGGTAAAAAAACAGAGCAAACAAATGAAAAGAGAAAAATTGTGAAAAAAACATGAAAAGTCATGAAGAATCGTGAAAAATTGTATTAATCGCAAAAAGGCGGGAAAAATCGTGAAAAGTCGCAAAAATTAACAACCGGCGTATTAATCGTTGTTAACATTTGGGAGCCTATAAATCGCAAAAATTGCCGATTTTTCATAAAATTATGAGACTTTTGTTACTATGACCCAAACTCCATTGCCTCCTGCCTATCTTCTATTTGCTTCCAAGTTCCCTTTAAATCGTGCATCTGTTACTAAGCTTATGAAATCCTTGAATCGTAGTATGACATTTTTTCCTTATTATGTTTCTATGTAGTATCTAAAGACAACGATGATGAGTGGTGGGGGATATGAAGGTGGTGGTGGTCTCTAATACTTGTTATCCTCCTCATCTTCTACTGCGCTTTCTATTTCCTCTATTCCCCCCTTCAATTGGCATCAACGTCTAGGCCACCTCTCACTCAAAAAGATGGAAGTTACTAATACCTAATATCCATGGTTCCGTCTTGAACATCAAACATCCCAGTTGGGTAAACATCAACGCTTTATGTTCCCGGCTCGGCAGGTTTCCCGTAGCCCAAGATTTTTTTTATCTTGTTCATTAAGATGTATGGGGGCCTTGTCGTGCATCTACCCGCACTGGGATGTGCTATTTTGTGAATTTCATAGATGACTGGTCTCGTGCGACATGGATTTATCTTTTGAAAGAACACACTGAGATTCTGACTGCGTTTGAAGCTTTTTCGAATGAGATCTCTTTTAAATTTTCTACGTCTATTAAGACTATTCGCACTGACAAATCATTAGAATTTACGCAACGTGGATCAAACCTTGTGTACCTCTCGAGGAATTATTCACCAAACTACTTGCCCTTATATTACTCAGCAGAATGGTGTTGCCAAATGAAAATATTGTCACCTTCTTGATGTTACTCACACCTTGTTTCTTCAAATGAATGTTCACAAATCCTACTGCCCAACGCCTTGATCACATTCACCGCCAATACTTAATCAACTGCATGCCTTTAGCTGCCATCAACAACATTGTTTTTTATACTATACTACATCTCCATGAACCCATTTTTTCCACCTAAGGTTTTTGGGGGTGTGTTTGCTTTGTGCATAATCATCAACCTACCATGGATAAGCTATCCCCCTGCTCTATAAAGTGTTGTTTCATTGGCTATTCTCGCACCCAAAAGGGGTACTATTGTTTTGACTATTTGTTAAAAAATTGTATGTCAGTGCAGATTTCTCCTTTTTTGAAAACACTCCTTTCTTCCCTTGTACGAATAGTAGTCGCTCTCCCCCCTCCCCCACCCCACTGTCTATTCCTGCATTTCATACTGAGCTATCATCGTCCACTAAACATCCTATTATTCATAAGAAGAGGATCAAACCGCCAACAGAGTCTGCCACCATGACTTCCTTGTCTTCGGATCATGCGACATCTGAGGTTAATAAGCTCAACCTTTCGACTGCCTTACGCAAGGAACCTCGATCTTCTACGAAATATTGTATTCTGACTTATGTTTCCACTAATCATTTCTCCAAAGTTATGGCAATCTTCATTGTTGCTATTGATAATGTGACCACTCCTCGCACTACTGTTGAAGCTCTCTCTCATCCAAGTTGGAAGAAAGTTATGGATGATGAAATGGAAGCCCTTCTTTCTCGTGACACTTGGAGTCTTACTAATTTACATGTTCGTCATAATATTGTTGGTTGTCGTCTGGTGTATGTTGTCAAACACCATCCCAGCGACACCATTGAATGACAAAAAGTTCAGTTGGCGATCAAAGGATATACTAAAGAGTACGATGTGAACTAATTGAAACCTTATCAGTGGTAGCTCATCTCAATTCTGTTTGCATTCTTCTGTTGTTGTTAACAAAAGTTGGAGTCTCAATCAACTGGATGCAATGTTTTAAAAAGCGTTAAGCGGTAAGCGTGCGGACAGCACCTTGTAACTGGTTAAGCGGTAAGCGGCCGATTTTTGAAAAAATGGGTTTTTATTTTCTATACAATTTTATAAGAAACTTACACATATATGCATATAAATACTATATTTTTTGGAACCTTTATACATATCTAAACACCCTAAACAACAATACTAATTACCCAAATACTTTATAACACAATTATAAAACAATGATTATAGCTAAAATATTTAACAATGAACTTGTCACACATAAAACACCCTATACAACTATAAAACGATAAGTATTAAGTATGTATACATGATACAATAACTATTTTGCATCACATTACAGCAGACTTATCATTGATACCTTACTAACTTATTGCTATATTTACATATCATCACCTAATCATACATTACAGTAGTACAATTAACCAAAGTATGCATTCTGAAATCTATATCATGATAATAGTTACATGTAAGTTACTTGGATATACAGCAGTTCCCTATTATTATGGCTTACATACAAAGTATGCATTTTAAATCAACTAAGGCTTATCATAGAACATGTATTGTATATAAGTTTAATATATTACAGTCAATAATTATTATACTTTCAAAATTACTTAATGTTATAGGCTTGCAGCAGTTTTCTTAAAAAAAGGGGTCTGAGTGGCCGATTAAGCGGGTGATTAAGCGGGTTAAGCGGGAAAAAAATGGCCTTTTTTTAGGGGCGATCAATTGACGCTCGAGGGTAAATTAAACGGCTGGGCTGCTGAGCACGTTTTTCATTTTACTAACTGGATGTGAAAATTGCTTTTCTCTACGAAGACCTTCACAAAACAATATATATGGAACAACCTCCTCGGGGATAGTGTTCTAGGAAAGCATGCAAGCTTCACAAAGCTATTTATGCTTAAAACAAAGTTTGCGAGCCTGATTCGAGAAATTATCTCAATTTCTAGGCGACTTTGGTTTTTCATGGTCCCATTGTGATCATTTTGTGTTTACTAAGCATACCCAAGTAGGCATCATTATTCTTATAGCCTATGTAGATGATATAATCATCTCTGGAAGTGATGCATCCCGAATTAATAACACCAAATATCACCTTTTGAAGCATTTCGCTATTAAGGACCTTAGAAAAATCAGCTGTTTTTTTTTATAGAAATTGCTTATACGAAAAATTGTCTATCTCTATCACAGAGGAATGGTACCCCAGACTTGCTCAATGAAACATGCATGATCAGTTGTCGCCCAGCTGCTTCTCCAATGGACCACAAGCATGATTTGAGGGACTCCTCATCAGTCGATCTAGATAATAAAACTTGATAGAAAAGGCTCTTTTCATTCTACATGAATGATAGAATCCAAGTAACAAAACGGGTCACATTCTGTTACATCCACTCCATCCAACTTGGCAGCCTACTTTTTTAACATCTTTGGTGGGGCTAGGATGGGGACCACCAGCCTATCACACGTTCACAAAGAGGCCCAAGCCCCTCCCTAATGCAATAACTACGTATGAAACCCTCCACCTCCTGCTAGAAAATGGTCGAGGCTTACCAGTTGGGCTAACTTGGCACCCTACTCAAAATATGGTATTCACAAACTTCACAATTCGAATTCTTTGCATACACACACTAATATGATGTGTGAAATATAAGATTGGATTGAATGCAATGGGATGAATACAAGACTGGACGCCCTCTCCTTTATATAGGAGAGGGGAGACACCCTAAAACTTAGGATGCAAGTAATCTAAACGGGCTGAAATACAAAAGCCCAATAACTAATTAACCTATTAACTAAATAGGCTAATATAGACTCTCTAACACTCCCCCTCAAGCTGGAGCATGGGTGAAACTCATGTCCAAAGCTTGGAAGTTACAAGACTCGATAAAACAATAAAAGAAATGATAAAATGAAAGATAAAAGATAAATATCACTCCCCATACAAAAATTGATACTCCCCCTTAATTAATACTCCCCCTGAACCATGTGGTGACAATGCCTCTCTTCTTTGAAATTGTATTCTGCAGGCTGGAGATCCTCGAGCTTTGAAGGTCTTTGGAGTGCATCTGGAATGAAGAGCATCTGAAATGGAACCTGATACTACAGCATTAATTCGCCACTTGGAGCAGACGATCTTCACCACAATCACTACGTCATCTTCATTGGATTACGTACTTAACGCGACACGAACGCGGATGCCCAATGTAGATGTCACAGTAGCGGAGTCTTTGAATTGTCTGAGAAGACGTGCATAACGTGGAACGAACACGAACGAACGATGTGCTGGTGATACGATGCAAGTACCATAAAACTCTGACGCATGAACCTCGGGGGCTTGACAGGAAAGGAGATATCATCCATCAAGGAAAGTCCCAAGAAGATCAGCAATAGGTGATGTCAAAATAGCAGATGCGGCTCGAAGAAAACGTGATGAAGCAGCTCGGTGAAGATAAACTGATGAATCAACCTTACAGAAGTAGATTGGCAGGCTTACTGAGCTTTTGAAAATCTGAAGAAGCACCCTCTGTCTCATGTGAATGCAGCTGAAGTACACCATCAACACCTGACATACATAACGTAGTACGAACGCGGATAGCTCGGTGTTGACGCTGAATGAAGATCCTTCATTGTTGTCTGGAAGTAGAGAATGGATGTGCTGAACAATGTGAAGCTCCATGAAGATAATAGCCTAAATACATATATCATCTCTTCTCATACTCTCTCTCATACATATTCTCTCACACTCTCTCTCTTCTCATCTCTTCCTCTCCTCTCTATCCCCCCCGCACACCAAATACGACGAGAGTGAGTGTTTGGTGTGGAGAAATGGATATATGACCCCCCGCACTGTGGAAAGGGATACACACATGATATGGGTGGGTGGGAAAGGAATCGGCGGATTTGAGAGGATTTTGCGATATGGATATGTGTAATATGTGGAGAATGAAACGATAACCGGAGAGAATATGTTAAATGGGTCAATATAAGATTCGGGTAGAAAAATTAAATGGATCTAGTCCCGACAAACTGGATCCGATTAGCCAAGGGCAAATCCGATTAAGGATCCAAATATCAACAGGCATCTGGTATATGGGGGCAGTAATAGGGTTGTTTGGTAGCGGTGGAGAGTAATGGGTGACCGTGCTTCAGCCAAGGATACGTAAAAACGTTGGGGCAACAACGACGAGACGGAGAGCAGCAGTGGAGCAACGACCAGAGGCATGGATGACAGTGGCGGTTGAATGGTGTGATCGGCGACTAGGGATATGGTTGTTGGATGATATGGCAGCAATACAGCAGCATGACAGATGAGGATGATTGTGTCGCTCGGCTGAAGTAGCACTTGGCCGCAACGAAAGAGATGATATTGGTCTCATGCACGGCTCCGGAGATATTGCATGTCATGAGGCTGCATGCGGAGTCAAGTGCGGAGCCTCTCCTTATAAGACGACAAAGGCTGGAGCTGAGGACATCAAGGCGATGCAGCGGTAGATGGTTGCTGAATAATGCGAGTGTGATGGCGTCGACGGATGCGGATGGTGGCTGCTTTTTACTGGCCGCTCGGAATGATGGTTGGGTGATCGCCGGTGGCGGCGTGCTGCTGGCGGAGATGGCGTTGATTGCGCAGAATAGAGGCGTGGTGGTGGCTCTGTCTGTTGCTGGTGGCGGGGTTTGTACGAGAAGGATGTTGATGGAGTCGACAAGGTGATGGTGTCGACGCACGGAAAGAAAACTAGATCGTTTGAAAAAGAGAAAGATATGCTATGGAGGTCGGGAGATGCCTAGCGGGCAGCCGACCTAAGCCATGGCAACGGCAGCGGCCGCCCGCAGGCGAGAGTTCTTCCCCTCAGTAGCTCTCTGGAAAAGACGAGCGGCGGCTAGGGCTGCGTGCGCGCCGGAAAGGAGGAGGAGGGGCAACGGCTAGGTTTCCCTCAGGAGTGGATGCGCTCTGTTCGCGCAGAAATTACTGTTCACTCTGTCGTACTGTTCACGCCGGAACTACTGTTCACTCCGTGCATTGTTCATCGCCGGAGTTACTGTTCACGCCGCCATTTTTGTTCACCGCTGTGATACCATATTGAGAATAAGATTGTACTGAACGTAATGGGATGAATACAAGACTGGACGCCCTCTCCTTTATATAGGAGAGGGGAGACGCCCTAAGACTTAGGACGCAAGTAATCTAAATGGGCTGAAATACAAAAGCCCAATAACTAATTAACCTATTAACTAAATAGGCTAATATAGACTCTAACATGATGGATGTAGATTAGATAGAAAAAGTATAAGTAGAGCATGTTTTCTCCTAGGATATTTAATTGTATCTTGGATATAAGTAAAACCAAAATATGTATTCTCCACCACCAAAACCGAAGATTGGCTGCCAATATTGTTGTGTACAAATCCTATAATATAGATGAAACAAGAGTATTAATAGAATTACGAACCACAACCAATTTCATGCGTTTGTGGTGCATTGTAAAATGTTATACTACAAGACTATAGCACGTAGGGGTTTTCCTCAATTCATTTATATCCACGATGTCTCCCTTTTGGAAGATCTTAGAGCATCCCTAGCATGTCAACTAAAACTCCAGGCTATATGCGGCCCACTTCGACATTTACCTTGGTCCCACTACATTTGTAGATCTAGATTACTCAGATATTAGCTTTCTAGACTCTGCCCAAGCTTCATCAACAAACACATTGGTGCAAAATGAAGACTTCAGTTTCAAGATGATCAAGGTTAACAGTCGTATGGCTGCGCAAATCGAAGAGGTTAAAGTACTTGCAAGTTGCAACTAATCAGACGAAGCGGATTGGTCACCTTCTACAATTGCCAAACCATCATCGGGAACATCAACCCAAGTATTCATGTCTACTTCATCTTCACCAACAATTGGCCGCAAACCCACACCTACATCTAGATGATCATTAAAGATCAATGTTTCGATTTTCAACATTATGGTCGAACTCTACCTCTTCTACAACAGGTTGCATAACATTAAATCCTCCAACTGCCATCTATTGTTCGAGGAGCAATATATCTTATTCGCCGAGGCAAAGCTGCGAGGGATCACATCTCATTGTAGAAACAACTTTACAATAGCCGCCACAAGCACATCTGGGGTGACATCAAGGCAAACATGGAATCATGTCAGTCACAAGCAACAACCATGTCTTGTGTTGTTTGACTTGGATTTCGTCGAATACACCCACAAATTCTATGATTTGGTGTACAAGTCCCATGTGAGCTAGAACAATATGAAGAGTTGTCACTATATAGTATCGTGGCATCTCCACCATACTAACAAAGTCTCCGAATTTTACAAAAAATCGGCGATTTTTCGCGGTTTTATAGGCCCCTGAATGTTCACAACAATTAATACATCGGTCGCTGATTTTCGCGACTTTTCATGATTTTTCCCGCAATTTGTGTTTAATACGAATTTTCACGATTCTTCATGACATTTCACGTTTTTTCACGATTTTTCTCTTTTAATTCGTTTGCTTTCTTTTTTTACCGATCTCCCGATCACACTAAACCTCCAACCCCCCCACTCTTCCGACAGCCCATTGTTATTGTTCAACTATTCTTTAATTCTTTTTCTACTTTTTTCACTCAATAAGATTGTATGTCTAGTGACCTTAATAATTACATTTGTAATTGATATGTATGTATATATACATATGTAAATGTATATATATACATATTTTTATGTATGTGTATATATATGTATATATAAGTATATATATCTATATATAGACGTATATATAAACCTGACTTATTCTTGATTATTTCCGAATAGTTGATCGAAATATATTGATTTTTTTCACATTTTTTTTTATTTTTTCTAAATTCTGACTTTTCCGACCAGCCAAAAAGTTGTCAATCCCAAATTTATCACCATGATCTCCACATCCATCATCAAGCCACTTGCATGCATGTTGTGACACAAATTGAGCACAAGAAGAAGCGACAATCTTCAAGAAGAGAGTCAGTTACTAGGAAACATTAGCATGTGTCTAACGAATACTAGCGCTACTCCTGCTACGTTGGCTACCTTAACCAGTGTTTCAAAAAGCGGTATGTGCGCCCGCATACAAGGTTCGGACCACCTCTGCCGAACCGCATACTGGAAATCCCACCCAAAAGCGGGCCAGGCCGCACAACCGTGTAAAAGGCCGATTGAACCCCGATTTTAGATAGACATGTTTTCATTTCTTCTTTTTTTACATTTACGTCATCTATGTTAAATTTAGATCATAGTGCATGTTTGTATCTATTTAAGTTGTGATGATTGCATCCATTATTCTTGTAATTGCACCATTTAGATACCCAATTGTACATACTAATTATATAAATTCATGACTAATATATATATAGATAGATAATAATTAATAAATTAAAAAAAATGAAACCGCATATACTTCCGCATACCGCATATACTCTATTCGGTGACCTCTCTGAATGCATAACGCATACCACTTTTTAAAACATTGACCTTAACATCATCGTCGAAGGATGCATCAGTGTCCAACAAAGTGCAATGTTTCTCTCGTCAAGGCTACAAACTCAAACAGTGCCACAGTTACGTGATGATTGTCACGTTACATGTGAACGAGGATGACGAGGAGTTTGGGGACGCATTTCCAACCAGTGAGCCTAGCGGCAACGAGGATGACTTCAAGTATCTGTAGTAGGTGTCTAAACGATTTGAGTAACACCTTCCTCTTCTGCACCGATGTCGGGAGTGCAGGATGTATGTGCATGATCATCACCGATAGTGGCAGTGCCACTAGTGTCATCTCTCCGATCAGCATGGATGTATCACCCCATTTGTCTCCATACCGCTTATGTTGGAACAAAACACCAATCGAAACCATGTTCTCTTAGCATGGTGTCTACATCGACGCAGTGTTGTCTAGCACGCTTCCCTGTAGTTTAACAGACATCATCTTGGGTTGATCGTGGCAGTATGACCGTCCAGCACAACTTCTTGGGATTTAAACCGTACATGGATAGTAAACAAACATGCAAAACAAATGAGAGCATTGGTCTCTCCCACATTCTCGCACATACCCCTAAAATTAAATCGTAAGTCCCTAGAATTGAAGTAAGCACTAAAATACACTAGAAGCCACTAATCAGCCCAATAAAGCTCTCACAGGGGACCTCAAGCCTAAGGATGAGCTGAATTTTTAGGTGGTCCTACATCAAGGAGGCTTTCAGACTCAATATAGGAAACTGCCTTTCGATGTAGCTAAAGCTTTATGTTTCCATGGATGTCAGAATCTACAAACTGATTCTTACATGCATATGTGCCTTAGAGGCTTTCCTTCATTCAAGAGATTATGTGGTTAAACGCAACTGCACATACAATGTCCAAATAGGATCTAGTCGCAGCATGGGGAAGGAAAGGGGAATCCTTTCTATAATTCTGTCATGATCTTAAAAAATATACATCTGCAAGGATCAACACTGAGCTATGTAAGTAGGTGTGTGCTTGTGAGTTTTCTCATGATGGTTGGGAAAGTAAAGGGGAATCCATTCTATAAAGCTGTCATGATCTTAATATATATACATCTACGAGGATTAACAATTTAACACTGAGCTATGTAAGTAGGTATGTGCTTGTGAGTTTTCTTATGATGGTTGGTGAAGGAGAGGGGAACCCTAAACACATCATATTGGCATGAACATTAGTAATTGGTATGAAGTGGCGAGTGGCATAGCTACCTCACTTCTGCTAAGTGAGTAACAGCATTGTAGGGAAGTTGCACATTCTTATTGTTCCTGCATATCTATCCTATGTCACTGATTCATATCGATGTTAAATAATACCTAGCGTGAACATCCAAAAGGCCTGCTAAAATTGAGCGATTTAGCAATGTCAAACTAGAAGGATTGTTGGGTCATTCAAGTGTTAAAACAAAGTGGTCTGTCTGTGAAAGCAATATCCACATAATAATCGCTAGGAGATTAGTTTATTCTGGGTGATAGGTAAGGAAGATACTCAGTGATTTTTTCTGATAAGAAAAGATAGGTTGTTTTCAGATAATATCAAGGCAGTGCAAATTTCCAATAGCAAACTAAGACACATTAATCAATGAGTCAAATCATAAAGTACCCGGCCCTAGTCAGCAGTGATTACTATGAAAAACGACTCTAACTGGACATACCAGATATATTCAAGAGAACGTAGACAGTACTCTCATATTGTTTCCTACTAACCTAATCAGGGATTGATTGGCATTTATATGCTGCGGCTTGCAAAATTTTACATTTTACGGCAGAAGATGTCAGAGACAGAAAAGATCAACTTCACTTGTGTAATATTGTAAAAATAGAGGTAATTAATCCCGAAACAAGGAGCAGACGCCAGATTGTTTGGACTGACTAATTGCCGTCTGCATGTATACATCCCTAGAGCGTTCAGCAAATTAGAGGAACTAGTCCATGGGTCACAACCAAATTGAATGATAAAATGTTAGAGATTTTTTTCCAGCTAGGAACAGGATAGGGGGTTATACCTTGCGCCGCTCTGCCTGGATTAACTTGTCGGCGACGAATTCGGGCGTACCGAAATCTTTGAGCGAGCTCAGCCGAACAGGGCTGACGACAACCCCAATGTTGTTTCCTTTCCCTTTGCGGTCCTCGAACAGAGCTGTCGCCCCGGCCTTCTCCACCTGCCAGGTCGCACGCACATGAGAAACAACCATCGCCCCAGAAACGATTCAGACAAGCCCACCGATGCTTGCTGCGGTCTAGACAATGCAAAATGGAACACGCACTTGGACCCAGGAGGCCGGCCTGAGAAGAGCGAACCCCTCTGCCTCGTACAGCTCCAGCTTCTCCGGCTCATACTGCGCTTCCTGCTCCTGCACTTCCTCCGCCAGCAGGGAGGGCGGGAATGGAAGCGAAAGAGAAGCAATCGAAGGGATGAGGGAGAGTACTAGGGCCCTGCGCGAGGTAACGAGTCCGTAGCTGCCGGTATGGCATTGAGAAAGAGCGCACGGTGCCGGGAGGAGGCATTGAGGACCTCGGCGTCGCCGGCAGTTATGAGATGGACCGGACTGGGGCTGTAAGGATGGCACTCTAACGCATGGTGCCGTCGGGGACGATGGATGTACCAGTAGTAGCCACTCCTGGGACATCCCTTCCATTCCGTAGGCGCTGGGATGGATATTGTGCGCCGCACCCCGGTCCTGGAAAAGGCCGGAACAACTCACGTGGGAAATCACGTGGTATGTGAGGGGGTTTGAGCATACTACCCACGTTACGGGACTCGGTTCCATACTACCCACGTTACGGGACTCGGTTCCAGGAGCTGGATTGGGGTCTGTATTGTCATTGACACTAGCTAGTTCAAGAAAACAATTCAATAAATAATACTATTTTTTGTTGTAAATTTAGCCCATTTATGAAACCTTAAACAGTAATTATTTGGTATAATTTATTGCTTCTCACCAAACGTGTGTCTAAAACTCTTGTCATTATGGATCACTTGATCATGTTTCAGGATCCACAGTGTGAACTTCTTCTTCGATCCCGTGTTGGTATGCCTAAGATGAATATTTGGTCTCAGAATGACACCACCTACTTCTATCACATATATTTTGGATGTCTTTGACCGTGACCTTCACCGATGTTCCGAACGTACTGTGGTTGTTGACGACCCAGATTTGATGATTTACAGTGATGTCTGCTGGGCATCTATTCATCCCATGATGTCTGTAATTTTGCCTATGTTGCTTCTCGGATGCACACGCACAAGAGCTCCAAGATCATATTTTACGAGAGGTCAGTTCTATGCCTGCAGGAATTTCTTTTATCTCCACGCATACTGTCATATGTAATATGCTTCCATCCTTTTGTTGGTCCAAGTTGTCTTGTACACCTTCTGCCACTCCAAAGACTCAGTCTATATTGCAGACGCTACTACGGATCAATCATCCAACAATTTACTTGAAGTTTATCTCCACTGCAAAATGTTATTCTCTCTTCTCTACAAGTTGATCATGCACAAGATTTCTTGCTTAATGTTCCTATGACATGTCTATGTCTCTTGTTGAGTATTGATCTATACTTCGGTATCTCTCATGATCTCCTTGTATTCTGGTGATGAATGTTGCCCGATCTGCAACACTGCATCTCTATGCCTTTGGTGATCATGTTGTCCATTGTCGTTCACGACCAGGATATAAGTTCCGTCATGATGTTGTTCATGATGCCCTTTTTTATCTTGTCTCACGTGTTGGGATAAAGGTGTTGAAGGAAACTCATGAGGCCTTCCTCGGGACACGTGCTAATGATCTCCATGCTCAATGTCATGCTGATATCTTATTATTTGATTGGACAAATGGCAAATCTCACTGGTGTTTCTTCTCTAACATGCATCATCTCAAACAACTTTAAGTCCGGACAAGCAACCTCCAACGTTGCTGCCCAGAAGGTCCACAAGCATGGAGCAGTTTGTGAAGCAAATCATCATCATTTCTTGCCTTTCGCTTTTGATAGCTTTGGGGTGCTTGTTGTTGAAGCAATTTTCCTTCTCGAACGCCTTCAAAATACTTTAAATAGAAATCTTATGGTTTCTCCATCAACGTCCAATAATTTTATTTTTAGATCCATAGGTTTTTCCAGTCAGAAAGGATTGGCAACTCAATTTGTTGCCCATGCTTCTGTTAAGGCATTCTTATGATGATTGTAATGGTCATGTACTTTGATCTTGATGAAGATATTGTTTAAATATTATTCTTCCTAAATTTACTAAATGCCTATGGTAGCTTGTGACAAATACAAAGCTTTAAGCTGAGAGTGTGATAGTAGTTTCGTCATACTGTCTGCTTCAAGTATTATCAATCTTGAATATCTATATTGAAGAGTTTATTGACAGCAAGTGTTGAATTTTGGATGACCAAGCACTTAAGAGAGGATATGTTCCTGGATTTTCAATAGTCGATGCTCTTATTGTTGTGATGTTGTCGGACTCAACGAATATGGGCCGAGACTTAGACAAAGCAGTGTCAAAATGCACATCCAATTGTTGAAACTTATGCTATCAGAATTAAGCAAGTTGAGACCGTCTTTGCCCAACCTCCTAGCCATAAACCTTCATGAGACCTTGCACAGCTGCAACTGTGCATCTTCCATTGTATATAGATGCATCGATGTTGATTTTTATCCACTCATAAGGTGGATGGATCCATGAAGAGGGACCTGGAAGGGTGATAAAAACCCTTATTATTGGTTGATCAACTCCACAAGCAATGTGTAAATTGTTGGTTGAATTGGGTATTATGCAACTTTCTCTTTTGATGATGACAATATTTCTCAAATTGTGTTTCTAATATGCTATTCAGTGTTTCAAGTATCAACACATAACTACGGAAGAGGGCCTGAGCTTAATTGCATTCTTCTGTGAAATTGACGAAATGGTACTCATTGTATGTCATTTGTATAAGGCAAATTTATATTCTTTAAGATATCATGTAAAATCAAACTATTAGTCAACCCCATTTATCCAAATATATTTTGACACTTATATTAGGTCTTTAGGATAGTTAGGTCTCATTGGAAAAAATCATTTGATATGTTTTTTAAAAGTTAAAAGTATATGTTACTAGGAAATTTTGACCAAATTCTTTTTTGATTGAGAATTGGTTGGTCAAATCATGTCTCGGTCGACAGCTAGTCGTTGTTAAAACTTTTATACAAAGTACCTCTCAATTGAACTCTTTTATGAACGAGGTCATGGTCGATCGAAAAGAAATTTGATCAACGGGCAATATGCACACTTTTCAGTTAGTATGTGATTGGTTTTTTTATTCCACCAATCACACTATAAAGAATGCTTGCACACTGAGCTCAGATCCAAATCTTCCAAGAGTTGCTATATACTTTCTGATGGTTTCCTGTAAATAGGATAACTTAGAAAAGATACTACTACAGTTGAGCATTACTAGAATTGCTACATTGAGCTTAGATGATGAATTTTTATGTCCTGCTAGTGAAAATTCAAGTCCACTCAAGTACCTTAATCCATAGCAATATTGTCCTAATCCCTCTGAATGTGCCTCATAAGCTTGACTGTAGGATCTTTGTGATTTTTATGAACCGAATTGGTTCTTTCCTTTCTCCAACCTTGTTTCCTTTGCTCTTGCATTTTTAGAGCTGCTTCCAGTGAGAAGTTCTGTCTGGGGGCTTGAAAGGAGAAGGAGTCTTCTCATAAGTATTTTTCTATAATGTAAAGGAAAACGTGAAGTATCACTGCTCATCTACAACTGTTAAACAATAGGGGAAGTGTTGATACTCTTCTACATCTATGAAATAAGAGGTGTAAACAATTGTACTTTGTATTTGTCCTTACGAGGTAAATAAAGGTAAATTGATGGAAATATTAGTAGGCAACTATTAAGGGCGTACAATCAACTTTTTATGCTGGAACCACCTCAAATCTTGCGTCTTTTATGATGGTTATTTGACTGCAATTCAAAATTTTAATTCACTTCCATTTTATGATTTGTTTTTGTTGAGAAATTGATTTGCTCTATTCCCCCCACCCCCACTTTAGAGCTTTCAATTGGTATTAGAGAAGATCTTCAAGGAGCCTTCACAAGTTCTGAAGCATGGGGGATAGAAACAATGTACTTGGTCATCTCAACCTTGAGGATGCTCATATTAGCCAACCACCGGTGTTTGATGGATCCAACAATACTTACTGGGAAGAGAAGGATGCAATTCTAGCTACTTCCATGGCATTAGCTTTGATATGTGGAAGACCATCATTTGACCATATGCTCTTTCAACTATGGAGCTAGAAAATTAGGTTGCATATATGGTAAAGGATGCCACTTCAAATGCCAAATCTATTCGTATTCTTTATAACTATCTATCTACTAGTGAATTTAGTCATATTCTTCATGTGAGGTTGCTTAAGAAATATGGAGAAAATAATGTGTAACACATGAAGGAACCAGACAAGTTAAAGACTCAAATATTAATATGCTACAACATAAACTCGAATTATCTCATATGAGCTAAACTGAAACTATTGCTTAAATGTATTCTACATCTTCTACTATTATCAATGGTTTGAGTGTCTTAGAAAAATAGATACCGCAACCAGAGTAAGTAGCAAAGATTCTTACATATTTTCCATATATGTATGCAAAGAAGGTAACCACCATAGAAGAATAAAATGATCTATCTACACTATTGGTGGAGGAACTCATTGGAAAGTTGGAAGACATATGAGGTAAAGCTTTAAGATAGTGCTTAAAGAGAAGAAGAGGAGAATCAAACGAAGAACAGAAGTATTGCATTCAAAGACACCATCTGAAGTAGTGGTGAAACTAGTGATTAAGACGCACTTAGTGTGAATGGAAATAAGGGACACATATAGAATGAATGTCCAAAGATACACAAAGGTAAGAATCATCCTTCAAGAAGAAAGACCACGAGAAGAATAAAGAGTATGAATCCTATAAAGCCTCTTGGGACTCATCAAGTGAGGAAAGTGGAAGCGAAAAAGAATACGATGAGAGGTTGAATGCTTCATGGCCAAACCAAGTGATGAGGAATCATCAAATGAGGTAGACATTTACTTACCCAAAGAAGAAATCAATTGTATTCTTAAAGAAACTCATAACAAGTTTATTAAATGTAAAAATAAGAAAAAGAACTGAGCTAAAATTATTGATGATCTCTATGTTGATATTGATAGCTTAACTTTTTAGAATGATACTTTAAAGTTATCTAACGATGTTTGCAATTATAAAATTTATGAACTCAAGGAAAATAGTGCTCATCTATTTTCTCAAAATGTTGAACACCTAGCTAAAATGAAATTACTATCAATTTCAGCCTATTCTATGTACACGTCCAAATTATGATATGTTGATAGTTGAAAGAGCTACATTACAATCAGGTGTTGAGCGTATTTAAAAATATGTATCTAGATTGATTAATGCAAATAGTTCACAACAAAATGCCATCTCTAGAATCATGCAAGGAAATAGAAATCTTGATAATGTTTTGCATAATCCATACAAACAATTTGGTAGAAGAGGTATGGGATATGTCCCTACAAACAAAAATGAACCTAGATATAAAGTATTCACTCCTCAAGTTGTTCCCCGAGTTAATTCTCAAGTTGTTCTGAATATAAATACTATGCTTCATATATCTTGTCATTATTGTGAATGACTTGAGAATTATTCATTTCAATGCTCTTGCCACAATAAGGAAATCCAAGGACATGGTTTGGGTTCCCAAACATCCTATTCAAGAATTCAAATGGAAGTTGCTTGAGATTCTGACCAAATCTAAAATTGAATATCCATAGTCAATATCTCAAGTTGATACGATATGGATTTTGGTTGATCTCTATATCCCTAACCCTAATCACCTAGGTCGCTACACATATATTGGATTGTAGATGTCTTCTGGTTGCTACCCTTGGTGTTTGTTCTTGTGACTGTTCTGCATGGTGTGTAGTGGTCGCTACACTTGGGGTAGTGTGTTACAATTGCTACTCACATGGTACCTTCATGCTGGTCAAAGTGAGTTGTTCTTCCTTGTTTGGTCGTTACATGTAGTGTTGATGTTGTGGTCGCTACACATGAAGCACCTACCTTGGGTGCTACATATGATAGTGTGTGGTCTCTACATGGGTGATGTATTGTGATGGCAATGTTGCTTTTGATGTGGTCACTATGTTTTGCATGTGTTATGGTCACTATGCATGGTTTGAAGAGGTTGCTATGTTTGTATGGCTTTGATGGTGTTACATGTTGAGGTATTACGGTCGCTAGAAGTGATGCTAGCTTACCTGGTCTCTACACCTTGGTTGGTTACATGATCGACTAATTATGGTAATGATGCCTAACCTAATGTGTTCCAAGAATGTGGGAAGTGATGATCTATAGTGTATGATGGTAGGTGCTATTATGGAAACCTTAATCGTCTAACTATGAGAAACCCTAACCCTAATCCTTAAGTACATGATGTAATGCTTACCTTGCTTAAGTGACTAGCATGTAATGAAGTATTCCTCTCTCTACTTGTTGTAACCTAATTTGTAGGTTGAATGAGCATCATGACTAATGATTAATGGGGTGTCATATGTTTGAAACATATGTGGTGATTGTGAGCCTTGATGAATCATGGTGAGATAATGATAATGCTCTCTTACAGGTGATATGATAATGGTATAATGACCTTAGTGATGGCTTAGTGCCTATTTGAGGTGATATCCTCTAGTGATTTGATGAGAGATTCATTACCCCATGCTGATGTGATAATGGTGATAGCCTTGTGTGTGTGGAAGTGAGACAATATCTATAAGACTCCTGACCTACCTTAATGCTTAATTGTATTTACTTTGCATAATGAGATTCTTAAACCTAAATCTAATATTTTGAGATGTCTTAGTATCATGTGACATGGTTATATTTTCATTTTGGTCCAATTTGATTGATGTATGAGCTACCTTGTAATATATGTGCTTGTTTTGGACTAGTTTGTAAACTACTCATACATGAGGGTTATCTTGCAAAATGTCACATGCAGAAAGTGTTCTTTGTACCTTGGCATCATGAGAGAAGATGTTGATATGGGGTGCCTTGTTTGAATTATCTGTGGTGATGTGACATCACATGGTGACTAGGGTTTGCACAGTTTATATGATGATTGACTTAGGGTTGAGTGTTATGACCCCTTCACCACTTTTGGTGAGGGTAGTGATTCAAACATATGCTTTGGGTGAGTGGTCTCGAATAATATGACCTAGAGAGGTGTGGGTCGAAACACCTTGTCCTCTGGTGTCTCGACTGTGTGCATGTGGTGACTTAGGGTTTCGACCTAGACATATTGATGAGAGTGTCTCGATCGAGACAAGGGATAGCTGACCTAGTTGGTCGAGTCACTTTTGTTGGATAAACATTAACATTTATATTTATGCATGTGAAAGGAGATAGGGTTGTTTCTTTGAAGGGCATGTGTCCCTTAATGGTCTAATAGGGTGACACCTTTTAGTCTCTTACTTCCCTCCTTTGGGTATATAACCCCTTCTAATCACAAGCAAGTAATCTTTTCGGCCCCACACTCCTTCTGCCTTAAGATCTTCCTTGGAGCTTCAGGAGCAAGGAAGGTCAAATCTTGGACCTTGGGTGGCCGATCCATCTTGCTTTGTTGAAGATCTTGTGCTAGGATCAACTTTTGGTGGTGATTCTTGGTGAATCTTCCCTTGGTAAGTGGACTTCTTCTCTTGATCATATTTTCTTCTCTGAAACCTCCATCATATTCTTATTCCTCCTTCTCCGTAGGCTGTGGTCCATCCATGGTGACTGTTTGAGAGGATATCTCCTCTTCACAAGGGTCATAGGTCATGTTTTGGCAAGATGGAACCCGAGTGAGGGGATGATTTCATCTCTTTCTCCTTTTTCTTTTGGTTCGGCCAAGATCTATTTTCCCTTCTTCTTGATCTCTCTTATGATTATAGTTTTCTTCTTTTTGGAGGTGATACTTTGACCGAGGTGTTGAAGCTTGGTCGAAGTTCTTGGAGCTTGAGTTGTTGGGAGTTTGTTTCTCTCCAGACCAAGTGGGTTTTATAACTTCTCCTACTTCTATTATGTGCATCTTCAACCTTATAAATGGTTTGTTTGCCATGGATAGAAATACATTTTGAGTATGTAACATGTATAAGAATCATGGATTTTCTCTCTCTATATATATATACATCTCTTTTGGTGATCTTCTATGACCTATGATCAAGGGTCAACAAACACCTTACGCTTGGTATTACCTACTGTTAACCTTTTGTCTCGACCCTGTGTGAATCTTTTATGGTGTTGGTCACATAGCTAATCCATGAACAAGACATTTTTTGGTCTTCCTTCTTGATCGACACTCTTGGAGTGGGTGGTTTCGACCGTGATAACTCTCTAACCCTAAAGATGGTCATTACATGTTGTTGGTTAATGTAGTGTTGTTGCTTGAGGTGTTTTTATGTAGCGTCACAGACGAGATGGTTAAGGGTATGGTTTGAGACACTTATTTAGGCTGTTCTATAAGCATAATAGGTCAACGTTGGGAGGGTATGGTCATGACACCAAAGGATTAAGGTTGTTACACCCTATGACAGTTGGGTCGACACACCCTGCGGTGTGATGGTTGCGACACTCCTTGATGGAGTTTCTATCACGAGGCATCCTATGGTGTGACGTTCGTAACACTCTTTGGTGGAGTCACGATCGCAACTCCCTGTGAGGTGTTTTCTTGAGTCACGGTCGTGACGTTGTGCTTGGGTGGTGTTTCAGTTGTGATCAAGTATAGGGGTGGTGAAGATGTTTGGTTACAGCTGGTAATGACACCCCGTCAAGTTGGAATTGGTAGTAACATCTAGGGTCGTGATACATATGTGGTGATGGTTGAGATCATGTGTAGTGTCTCAGTCATGTCATGGCTTGTGAGAGGTCGAGACACATGTGTTATGGAAGTTCAAGACACATGTGATGAGGGTGGTCGACACCTATGTGTTGAGGGTGGTCGAGACGCCTATACTTGAGTATACATATGATTAATAAATAGTGAAATGGTCTACATAAGGTGTTGTAGTTATGAATGGCTAACCATCAACAATAATACTTAACCTTAGTGATCTCAAAATATGTGGGAGGTGATTGAATTAGGGTATAGTGGTTGAGGGCGGTGATGAAACCCTAATTATATATATATATATATACCTAATCTTGTGATAACATGATTTATGCATTCATACTACTCAAAGCATTTATTATGTGATTATATTCACTCTCTCCTACTTGTATAACATCAATTTACAAGTGAGATGAATGTCATAGGTATGAGTATGCTATGATAATCCCTAGTAATACATGGTGGTGATCATGATTAATGTTGAGGCATACTGTGATATTCAAAATACAAGAGTTATATGAATTGGTCAAGTGACCTAGCAAGTGCTTTGTGCATAAAGAGAGGGATTGATATTCCATTGAGATGTGATATTATTGATGACCTTGTAATGACTGCAATACAAGTGTCATGTGGTGATGTGCCAAGTTCTCACTTTCTACATTTTATATCTTATTAAGTTGTATCCTATCTTTACTTTTGTAGATTTTGTTTAGGGTTAATACATTGTAACTTGATTGATGCATTAGAAGATACCCAATTGGAATATTTAATCAAGTGAAGCCCTAATCATGTAGTTTCCATGTACCATAGATCCATCTTCAGCGTCAATAACAAGCTGGATGGTGAAATGAGTAACTCCTATGGGAAACTTAGAGCGCATATTATTGAATATGTGGGGTACCAGTGGAGATGTCTCCATGTATCCTTAAATTGTTGAAATAGTGATATATTTTTTATTATAGAGTGACCATGCATGAGCCTATTCTCTAGTGTTGTGCCATGTACCAAGGCAGACTAGTTGTTTTATAAGACCATAGCATTGACTATGAGTTGTTGTCTCTACATGACTGTAGCTTTGACTACAAGTTGTTTCCCTTGCAGTTTGACTGTTATGTCACTGCATTGCAGGCTCAAACTGACCGAGTAGTGTTGGTGATGGCCATGGAGTCTAGCTCTTCCATTGATCTTGTATGGTACTGATTTCAACTTAGCAGTGGTCAGTTTGATTTGAGTGGTACACCTCAAATCCTCAGGGCATAATGATAAAAGTGATAATACAGTCGAATAGTATATTTGCTTAGGGTCAAATACTAATCACATTGGATGATGTCATGCCTTATTTCTTGAACTACTTAGTTTATGACAGTTATACATGTTCTTCTTATTTCTTTTAAAAGTATAAATTGTTCTATTGCTCAGTTGTAATTGCTTAGATTGTTCAATAGTAATACATGCTCTATTTATCTACTTTATTATATAACTATGCTTATAATAGATGATTGGTGAAGAGTTATATCTCTTGTTGGGATGTTTGGTCTCACTCTATGGGTTACACAACTTTTTAGGTGGTCATGGACAAAGAGGTCAAGGTCGTGGTGCAAGTGCTTAGCAATAGGGATAACAGTATCTATCAGAAGGTTAGACATGCTACTAGTTAGAGTCTTGTAGTAGAGCCCTATGTGTCATCCCTGTACTCTCAAGTCTTTGAGAGGATTTTGTTGTTTGTTTATAGATACGTAGATTTTCACTTCGTGCCATGAGTGTATAGAAATGACATGTACACATAAATAAGTTGTACTATGTATTAGTTGTGATTGGATAGTATTTGAACATAATTTTTAACATCTTTTGATATAAATGAAATCTTGATGGCCTATGTAGGATGCTTGTTTATGAAATAGTTCTGCTTGAGATGGTGAATTGCAAATAGTTTTAATTTACCCCTTTTTTGTGGTGATATTGCTATTAGTGATAATTTTGTGCTTTGTTTTGAGTAATATCACTTTGGGTGGAGATGGGCGTCACAATATCATGTGGTGAAGTGGTCAGATTTATGCTTAATACATTTTATATCTTTTGGAGTTGTAATCTACCTAATCTTTATGGAATTTGTTTAGGGTTTGTACATTGTAACTTGATTGATGCATTAAAAGATACCCAATGGCAATAATTAATTAAGTGAAACTCCAATCATGTAATTCCTTGTGTCATAGATCCATTCTAGTGTCAAAAGTTGATGGATTGTGAAATGAGTGTTCCCATGGGAAACTTGGAGTGCATATTGTTGAGTATGTGGGGTGCTTGGAGAATATCTTTTTCATCCAGATCCCAAGTGTTTTGATAACGACTGCGGCTGTGTCTCGTATGATGTGGTTTTGGAGAAAAACTACGGTTGTGCCTCAGTGGCAGGGTTCCATACCTTGGTGTTTAGCGTCGTGACATGTACCAAGGCGGGCTAGGTGTTTTCAACTTGACTATATGTCACTGGTGAAAACAAGGAGATCAACAATGGTTGAAGGTTGGATATGTTGCTAATGTTTTGTAGTACAGTCCTACGTGTCATCCATGTACTCCCAAGTCCTTGGGGGAGTTTTGTAGATGTTATACCATGATACATGTTTTGTCATTATGCCTTGGTTGTGTATATGGCTTGTATATGTGGCGCTTATATGTGAGCAAGATATATTTCGCAATAGGTGTGTGATAGTTGGCCACTATACATATGTACATACTGGTCTTGATGTGTGATATGGAACAGCTTGTGGACCTTGGTGCAATATGTTTCCGCTTGTGAATGTTATACAAGTATAGTTTTAATTTACCCTATTTTATGGTAATGTGGTTGGTAGTTGATAATATTGCAATTTGTTTTGAGTGATCTCGCTTTTGTGGAGAAGGGTCATCAAAATCATTTTATTCGAGGCCTCAAATCCTAGAACGTCACAATCCCTTTACTTAGACTCTTGGATTCCTTGTCAATGCTTAAATATATGGCCTCATCATATTTTCACATTTTAGTTCAAACCCAAAATGGCCCATGGATACCCAACTCCCAATAACAATAGCCAACACAAGGGTGGCTACAACACTATGAACAACCCTTTCCAGCATGCTTGGCCCACACAAGTCAAGATTGGCGTACCACATGCCCATGTGGTCCCCAACTATTGAAGGGGTTATGGATCTGATACCATTTATGATGCTCGGGCCCACTGCTTGAGGCTCTAGTAGAGTTTCAAGAATGATGACTAGGCCCACAAACCATCAGTGGACTCAATTATGTGCTTTTTCCTCACTCACACACAACCCAAAATCAACTTCCTAAGAGGTAACCTATCCTAGTACTACTCTGGGATGAGCATGCTTAACCGTATAATTCTTTAGAGATGGGTTCCCTATAAAGGAGGACCTAAGTGATATGGCTAGTTCAATCATTCCTTTTAAGATTAGTTTAATTATACGAGGGCTCAAATGATGGGACATTGAAGTGTTCCAAAGTGTGAAAGTAGTTAAATCTAGGATTTTTAGAGAAAAGAAGTTCATAAAGAGTCTTTTAAAGATGACGACTTATGAAAACATGACCTTTTACATAACATGAAGTGTTTACATCCTCACCCCAAAATGTTTTATGAGTATTATTTTCCAGAAGAATTGTTGTAGCCATTTCTTATAAAGACTTGTTTTTTCTTTCAACAAAACCATTTTGTTGTGTGGTTCATGATGAAGAAAAAGTATGGCCTTACCCATTTGAAGAACAAAATTCATTAAATTCATAATTTTCAAATTTTCCACCATGATCACTTCTTAGTACAAATTTTGGATGAAGAGTATTTTCAACTTTAGTATAAATTTCATAAATATTTGAATTGTATAATCCTTCCCAACCAAGAAATGTACCCATGTATATCTACTATAATCATCAATAATTACAAAACAATATCCTTTACCACCATTATATTGAGTCTGCGTGGGACCAAATGAGTCCATGTGAATAAGTTCAAGTGGTGGAGATGTAATAAGCATAAATTTTGATTTGAAAGAAGTTTTTGTTTGTTTGCCTATAGTACATGGTTCACAATTTCCAATTTTATCAAAAGCAACTATAGGCAATCCTCAAGCCAAGTTAAGTTTAAGTAATTCTTAATCAGATGGATACTAGCATGTCCTAAATTCATATGCCACAAGGATGTAACATCATCATTTGCAATAATGCATTTTCCTAAAATATGATTAATGGAGTTAAGTCTAAGAATGTATGATTTTTTGACTCTATTTCCTTCATAAATGACATTTTGAGTAAGCCTTATTGAAATGAATATCATGCCTAAATCACAAAATTCACTTACATTAAGAATGTTATGATGTAATCCATCTAGTAGAACATTTTAATTGTAATTTTAGATTTAAAAAATTACTGATTCCAATGACGGTTCCTATTCATTATCACCAAAGGTACCACATGCACTTCTTTTCTTTTCAAGTTTTATGAAGATATTTTTATCTCCTATCATATGTTTCGAGCAACTGCCATCAACAACCCAGTCCTACAAGTACAAGAGGTAGAGTCATTGGTTGTTATACATAAGAAGTCAATAAATAACTTCATATTTTGGATTTCTATAATTTTAGATAGTGATTAATTTAAGTTTTATAATTTATTTCAGGTGGAACTTAAATGGTAATTAGTCTAATAGAATATGTAAGCAATAACAATTCAATAGTTTGGAGTAATACAACATAACCATTTTTGGTCTAAGCAATAATAATTAATAGCTTGGAAAAATGTTAATATAACTTTTTTTGGTCGATCTATAGTTTGACCAAGAGGCCCCTTAGTCAAAAAAAATTCTGCCCGAGAAACAGTCTGTGTCAAAATTTTAATTTTCTAACATTTTGTTTACACCACCATCATGATCATGGCGACCAAAACGGGAACATAACATCAGGAAATGGAAGATTCACCAAGAAGGAAACCTCACAGAGACGATAATCATCCAAACCCTAAAACAAGCATCACAAGGAGCAACTTGGAACAAGATAGGAGAGTGAAAACCAAGAGTCAAAATCATGCAAATAAGAATCAAACATCCATCTTCCATATAATAACCAAAAACATTACCATAGATATAAAACCCATCATTCAAGGCGTTGCATGCAAGAATACAAAATTCCACCATCCATTCATAACATCTCAGGTTCAAGAATTAGGGTTAATGAAAAAGAGGAATTTATGCAAATATTAAACCCTAAATCAAGGTAGCACTATCCATTAATTTATAATCATACTTTAGAGGTAAAATAGTAACACACAAGCAAGATAACATGAAAAAATAGAAGAGGGAAAAGTTATATAACCCACCTTTAAGTGAAGATCAACTCTGTGACGCCCCAACGTGCAACAGACGAGATTACTCAAAACCTAAAAAGGAATTAACACTAAACATGCGGATCACCAGAAAATGCATGAAATTAAAACCAATTTGCAAAAAGCACCATATGCCAAAACTTATTACATATAAGTCTACAAGCATGTCACCTACATTACATGTCACATATATCATGGTTCTTACATCATTATACTTTCACATTCCTATCACCAACCTATTACATGAGATATCAATTTCACATATATGTACAACACATGCCATATCTTATATACATGGTTCACAAGACAAAAACCTCATATCCATATGTATTAATAAAACACATCAAGAACAAGCCCAAAGACCTGAGTGTATTGGGACGACATCTATGGCTCTATCACTAAAAGACTAGTAGCACATCCAACCTTATCAGCTACTGCTCTTGTTGTTGCTCTTCCTCGACTGCACGACCTCTATCTCTTCGTGCACGTCTGCTTAAAAGATGTGAAACCCACGGGGTGAGACCAAATGTCCCAGTGGGAGATATAACTCTCTGCCAACATCTATTAACACACATATACTATGCAGGTAGATAAAGTACTTAACATGTTAGGAAGATTCAGATAAATTATATATATATATATATATATATATATATATATATATATATGAAAGATAAAGCAGATTAAGCAACATTAGGTAGTTATCACTGAGCAGTAGAACATTTAATATTTTAAGAAGGAATTTGAAGAGCATGTATATCTTCTCCTAACTAAACTATACAAAGCAAGGCAAGGGCTTATCCAATGTTATCCACATTTGTCCCTATGCAATTATGCTACACGAATGTGTTACCTCTTTTATGATTGCCCTAAGAATTTGATTTGTACCACCCAAATCCAACCGATCACTTCTAAGTCAAAATCACTGTCGTACAAGGTCAATGGAAGAGACAGAATCCACAACCTCCCCAACACCTCTCGGTCAGCAGAAGAGAAACACCGCAGAGAAATATCAGTCAACTGCAAACAACAACGTATAGTCAAGATGAAGGATCATCTCATGCATGACCGTCCATATATAAACACCTAGCCCACCTTGGTATAGGTAACAACGCTAGAAGAATAATCTCACACATGGTCATTCTTAAAAAGAGGGATTGGCTCACTCATGGCCATCCATATCACAAGGAGATCAACTCACGCATGGCTATCTCACATGACCTATAATTGTGGATGCAAGGAGATACTCAACTTGCACCCCCTCATATTCAAAAATATGTGCTCCAAGTTTCCCATAAGAATGACTCGTTTCACCATCTAACACTAAGACTGACACTAGAATGGATCTATGGCACATGACACTTACATGATCAGGGTTTCACTTGATTAATTAAGCCAACTGGGTATCTTTTAGCATCAATCAAGTTACAACGTACAAATCCAAAATAGACTCTACCAAGATAAGGGAAAGGTACAACTCCAAAAGATATAAAACGTATAAGGTGTGAACTAGTCACATAATCACCACATGATACTTATCACACTACCATTCACAAGGCCATAACCAATATCAAATCACTGGGGAATATCAATCCCTCAATCACATCACTAGAGGATACCACCTCACAATAGGCATCAAGCCATCACCTAGTCATAAGACCCATCACATCAGTATGTCTCATCAAGGCTTATAGCTATTACCCTTTGTCATATGATCATCACCATAGCATACATAAGCTATAAAATTCAAGTGCATATCACATTTAAGGTTAGGCTCTTATAAACATGAGAGAGAAAACAACATAATATAATAACCACTTCAAGAGAGAGAAGCAAACACATCACATGGCCCAACATTAGGGTTAGGGCTCCATACATGGCCAATTAGGATTTTATAGTTGTATTCCATCACTAAGACTTAGGTAAACAACCTCCCACTTCATGGAGCATATTAGGGTTAAGGAAGATCATTAATTAACCATGGTTAGAGCATTATGTCAATAGCACTAGGCATCACTATCATATACATGTGTTGTGTATCATTTTATTGTGTCATACATATGTCACGACCACACACCATCCAAGTGTCGTGACCTCAAGCCATCAAAGGGTTGCAAACACCATCCCACCTAGTGTCGCGACTACGATAGGGCATGGGGTCTTGACCACCACTCGTATGTGTCACAACCCACCACACAAAATGGTGTGTTGACAACGATACTATAAGGTGACTTGATCGTGACACTACATGTATCTCGACCACCTCAAGATTTAGGGTTTCGACCACCCTAGGAAAGCATGTCTCAACCTCAAAACCACGTGCAAGTCTCAACTAAAACTAAATCATGTGTTGCAACCAAAACACCAAAAGATATCTCGACTAAAACTAACACTTGTATTGACCCAAAACAATTTCATCATCTCGACCAAAACACCAAGTAACAAAGTGTCTCGACCCAAGAAGAAACATGGTGTAGCAACCACTAAGGTCAAGATACCACCAAGGCAAGGAACCATCATCAAAATAGAGCTAAAAAAGATCAAAACAAAAGGTATACCACGACCCAAACAAAATATTAACAAGGTAAACCATCATCTTCAAGGAGAAACACTTCACACAATGTCTGTCACCAAAAACCCTAAATCATGGATCACAAGACCAACAAGGAAGAAACTCATATAAGGGATAGAAAAGCACGTTTAATACCATTAATGTTGAACCTAAACTCTGCATTACATCAAGGTACATATGCATCATGCATGTGATCAAGACCAAGGACAAAAGATAGGAAGAAAACCACCATAATACATTCATCTCTAAAATCGAGTACCTTGAATTAGGGTTTTAGATTCCAAGAAAACCATGCATAATAACCACTACCATTCAAGTTCTAGAGCATGATATAATCTACTAGTATATTAAGGGTATGTTTTAGAGAGAGAAATAGAAACATGAATGTAAAGGAAAATGCAATAATAGAGAGGATATAGGGTTATATACCCACCTTAAGGAAGATCAACTCTAAGGATTACAAGCTCCAAACATACAATCACCAAGGACGATGAAGCTCCACCAAAAGCTCCATTTTTTTACCACTAGAGCACCTCAAGAAGGAGAAGACACCAGGGTCAAAGATTGCTCAAGGAAAGAGAGCAAAAAGCCCTAGGCCGAATTAATAGAATAAGGGAGAAAGAGAGAAGAAACTCCCTCTCACTAGGGTGCCGCCTTGTCAAAACATGGCCTATGACCCTTGTGATGAGGAGTTCACTCTCAAGAGTGGCCACCATGTCAAAACATTGTCTAAAGCCAGGAAAAGAGAAGAAGATGGGGTACACGATCCAATGAAAATGCCACAAAAGAAAGGCATATACTTACCAAGGTTGAAGATGAGCAAGAGTCACCACATGCAAAGGATCGTAACCACCAAGAGCTCTAAGATCAGTTCTTCTTGCTCCACCAAGATCCAAGGACAAGAAAAAGAGGGTGAGGAAGGAAGAGGGCCAAAAGGTTCACCTGTATGGAGAGAAAAGGGGTTATATACCAAATGAGGAGGGATGTAGGGTGAGAGGTAATGTGTCAACGCATAATGGAACCAAAGGAACACATGTCCACCCAAGAAACACATGTGCAACCACTTAAACCATGCATGCACGAGATGGTGATACAAACTATGTTGGGCATCGACCACTTGAGTCCCCAACACATGGTTTAAGTCGAAACACTCAAAAGGAGGTCAAAACAAGAGCAAAGCATCACCCTGGTTGAGACAAAAAGTCACCATGGATACTAGGTTGAGACACTCCACAAAAGGACAAAATGTTTCGACCCAAAACCACCTCAAAACATCATGGTCTAGACAAGACACACCCAAGGACAATGTCTAGATTGAGACACACTGTAAGGAGGTGGGATCACCCCCTTACTAAAGATTTTAAGAATAAAACGTCCATTCCAAACACACTCAAAGGTATGTTGGAATAGGTGTAACATTTTCAAAATTCAAAAAATGGTATTCAAAACAACCAAAGTATAGCAACAGAATAAAAATGTTGACTATATTCAATTTATCACAAGGTTATTACAAAAGTAAATCATAATATCATGTAAGGGTTTACATGTATGATACAACATAAGGATCTAAGTAGAGGGAAATATAAACCATAACAACTTTGTCTCCAAGATTTAACTCCTTAAGCTAGTCCAAAACTTCATGCCTTATCATCCAAGTCCTTCACCTAGGGTTGGAAGCATACCCCAACAAGAAGAGAAAATAGATGGCATCAACAAAGGTTGGTATGTGCACGCTAAATAGGAAAATTGAGCTATATATGGAATAAAGGACAACAAATATAAAAGGCTTCCCATAGAAAGGATAAGGACCACCCAAATGGGTATCAAGAGAAAAGGAATTGAAATCATATGGTAACAAAAGAATACTTGCCATTAATAGAACATAATGATTGTGCCACACAAGCACATGCAAATAATTAGGGCACACACCCCATATCATCAACCTGCATGCGTGTGAGATAAACATAGCCCTAGAAAAATATAAACAGAAAGGCGGCCAAGTCTCATAAACTTGAAACCTGATGGAGAAAGGAATATTTCCAATCTCCCAAATATATAAAACATGGGACAAGAATCACACATCTTTCCCTGGGTATGAGGCTCCTTTCCATCCCAAAAGAGCAGGAAATATTACATCTGCTCGGCAGGAAATAACACATCTACCATAAAAACCAATGCAATTACACTACTCTAGTTCTATTGAATTACATAGCATGTTAAATGTAGAGGCAAGTAGAAAGTGTAGTTAGAATATATAAACTATTCACCACATAAGTGACCAACATATACATCCACCTCATAAGTGGGCAAAAGAAATCACATGTCATCTTTTAGAGTTTCATCATATAACAAGAGAAAGAATTTGCTCCATATGAATAATCGGAGATGCATAATACCTCAACTTCAGAGTCTAAACAGTCCAAGTTAGTCCTAGATCCAAGCTTAGGCCTCCAAAGAACCTCTAGGGAAGGTGGATAGGTCCAATAAGTAAGGTTCCCAAGCTTAGAGAGGTTGGTTTCTCCAACAAAGCTCCTATCTCGAGCAAGAAGCACCTTCTCCACTTTATAGGTGAAAAACCCTAACAAAAGAACATGGAGATGAGGTGTTTATGGGTTCTAGGTGGGGTTTCACCATGGAATGCCATGGTTCTGACCTGGAGGAAGGTGGAAGGAAGACTAACAACATGAAAATATGGAACCCATTAACATCCCATTATCTAAATTATTCATCCAATTAAGTTCCTTATCTTCATATTACCACCAAAATGAGTTATGTGGCATATTTCATGTATCCATTATTAACCTAAGACATCCATTATTAACCTAAGACTAACGTGAAAACATTATGCTACATTAGGATGATAAATTCATGTATTATCTCATTAGGATCAACTAAACATCTATTTATCATCTAACCTTCAACCTTGTTTGGCTAAGTCCAAAATGTCAACTTCCAGGGTAGGGTCTGAGATATAGTATGTTACACACACCCCAAGCACCCACATAGGTCTAGACAAGGGTCGAGACAAACCAACAAAGCACACATGGGTCAAAACCAAGCAAACCCTAGAAATCCTAATCACATCTAGGGATGTCACCACTCATCCAAGGCCCAACCAAGGCACCCCAAAACATAACACTCTCTCTCATGAAGACAATAAAGAGAAGGAAAACTCTAGATGTGGCAAATTTCTAGATAACCCTCACAAATGGGTAAATTACAATTTGACCCAAAACAAGCACATCAAGCACAAAAATCATCCAAACAAGCTCAAACTAGAGACTTAAGTTCTCCACAAGCTCTAAAAACATATATCAAAGGATTAGAGAAAGGTTATAAGCACTTAATCAAGACAAATCCATCAAGAGATCAAAACACAGGTCATGGGTCTTACAAGCCATAAACCCCTAACAAGGATTTCACCCCCAAAATCCTAAGCAAAAAGAGACAGTTACTTCCTATGCATCTCATCCTCAAGCTCCCACGTGGTTTCCTCAATGCCACGGTGATGCCACAGAACCTTCGCCAATACTATGTCCTTCTTTTTCAACTTATTCACTCTTGTATCAAGGATCAACACGGGTCCTTCCACATAGGACATATCCTCATCAAGCTCAACCTCCAGTGGCTTCAAAACCAACTCCGTATCAGGCTAGTACTTCCTCAACACAGACACATGGAACACTGGATGCAACATGTGCAACTCAAGTGGCAACTCCAACATGTAGGCCACCTTTTAAACATGTGCTACCACAGGGTAAGGTCCCATATACTTAGGAGCCAACTTACCCTTCTTCCCAAACCTAAAAACACCCTTCCAAGGAGAGACTTTGAGATACACCCTATCTCCCACTTGGAACTCCAAGGGTCTACAACGGTTATCAACATATGACTTTTTTCTATCATGTGCTGCCTTCAACTACTGTTGAATCACTTTAGTCTTCTCTGTCATTTGTTGTACAAGCTCATGACCAAGAAGCTGATATTCACCTATCTCATACCAACACAACGGAGTGCTACAACATCTCCCATACAACGCCTCATAAGGTGCCATGTCAATGCTCCTCTAATGACTATTTAGGAAAACTCTATCAGACTGAGATGGATGCCCCAACTACCCAAAAACTACAAGACATGGGTCCAAGGTCTATATGGTCCTCTCAGAATGACCATCCATATGCGGGTGGAAGGTAGTACTGATTCTTAATAGAGTACCCAAAGCCGTATGCAAATGCTCCCAAAAGTGACTTGTAAACTGAGACCTTTATTTGACACGATAGTTGCTGGGACACCAGGCAACTGGACAATCTCATCAACATATATTTGAGCGAGTTTATCTACTGTATACACCATCTTCAGTGGAAAGAAGTGTGCTGACTTGGTCAACCTATCAGCGGTCACCCAAATGGAATCACTACCCTTGTCTATCATAGGTAGACCGATCACAAAGTCCATTGTGACATGATCCCATTTCCACTATGTTATAGGCAACATTTGCAAAGTCCTTGCAGGCTTATGATGTTATGCTTTAAGTTGTTGACACACTACACACTTGGCTATAGACTCATCCACATCCTGCTTCAAGCCAGGCCACCAATACAAATCTTTAACGTTATGGCACATCTTGGTGCTACCTAGGTGCATAACATACATTGAAGAGTGAGCCTCTTCCAGAACCATCTTCCTCAGATTATCAACATCAAGAAACACAACTCTGATGTGGTAACACACTATCCCATCCTCTGTATCATGAAATCCATCATGCTTCTCGCTTCCAAACTCTACTCGTATCTTCCGTATCACAATATCAACTTGTTGTGCCTATCTGACATGCTGCCTCAGCGTAGGTGTAACATCCCTGACCTGGGTTATAACCTAACCCTAGAAGTTTTGCCTAAATATGTAATTAAACACTTGTAATTATCTTTTAGCAGGTAATAAAAGCTCCTAAGGAACATATGTTTCCATTCCTGTCCCCTAGGAACAATGTTGTAGTATTGTTTTGCAATGCAGGGACCTATGTGCAATTATCCAGTTAAGAGGTTTAACTTGCAGAGTTCACAGGTTAAGATGTACCTTTGATGATGAAACATCATAAGAGTGAATCTGATGAGGCATGATGGATTTTCCAAGCTTGGGCATTCAGATGCAGCTTGTGGAATGAACCTGGTGCTTAAAAACCCTAATTTGGAGTAAAGTGCAATCTACCCAGATTATGGGTGAAACTTGTGAAGTACACCTTCTAGAGCATCTTATATGACTCTTGGCATCATTTAGAGTAGAAATGATGAAAGAGATGCATCAATAAATAATCAGATAAGAAAAGTAATCTTTGTGCATAAAATTCACCATGTATGTGTATGAAGACCTTCATATGTGTACCCTAGTTGAAAGTTGATCTTTTCTACCCTTAAATCTTGAGCTTTGATGAACTTGGTTTAAGTTTAGATGGCTTGGACGTGCCTAAGAAGCAAGGAGGGACTTAGATGAAAATCCTATGCTTTAGAGGTCCTTATGGTGTAAAATGGCCTAAAGTACATAAGCCCTTTTCCTTGTAAACCAAGTGAACGATCCTTCATTTCTATTCATTTCTCTTCTTTCTCAAAACGTCTAAAGCAAGCTATGGATCTCAGGGAGGCGACCAAGTAGTTCTATGGTGAGAAGAACCATCTTCAAGCTCGGATTCTTGGGTGAATTCATCATGCAAGCTTGGTTTTGTGGATAACTCACTTAGATTCCTTGTTTTAGCCGATCATCCCCACCTTTTCCTTGGAGAAACACCCTTGGCCGACCTGTGGAGCTCAAGACACCATTAAATACTTGAATCTTGGAAGCTTGGAGCTCAAGGAACGACCTTAAGGCGGGTTTTATAATTCTAAACTCTTTGCTTTATATGCATTTCTTGTTCTTGCAAGTTTTAGCATTTAGTTCTTCTTCTACCTCCCTTCTTCCTTGCACTTTTGCAAGAAAAACGGTGGTATAACCAACCTTGACAGAGGTTGAAGAAGGTGGGTGTGATTACCAAAGTTACTTTATCAAACGGTCCTGTTTCCCCCCCCCCCGACCAAACCGTTTGAAGGGCAAACGGGTTCACATGGTCGGTTGGAGCAAACGGGTTCAACCCGTTTGAGAGCGTTGACCAAGCGTTGACCATTTGGGATTCCTATTCATAATCATGTAGGCTAATGACCCACAATATTTTAGGGGTTAACTCCAAAGGAATCATAGGTTGAAGGCCAATCAATTAGGCAATCGAATTGAATTAAGTGCTGATTTTTCCAAACTGATTAACTTGAACTTTTTGGGCAAACGGGTTCAACCCGTTTGAGTGGGTTGACCAAGCGTTGACCATTTGATATTCCTGTTCATAATATGTTGAATTTCATTCCTGCAAAGAATCAAAGTTAAATTCTTAACCAATTGAGAGTTGAAGGCACTTCAACATCCTAACCCTAATCGGGCTGAAATTGCTGTTTTCATATATAGATTTTGTTGAGTTTTGGGTTGAAGGACCCAAACGGTCTCAAGATCGTTTGGGGGTTCCTCCAAACGGTCTCAAGACCGTTTGGGCACAACTCAAGACCGTTTGAAGGTCTGAAGTTGAGGTAATTTGATGGGTTGAGGGTCCAATTGTAATAAGTTGATGAATCGATAAAAATGCTGATTTTAGACCTAATTCAAGTACAACCCTAATCCAACCGACTTGGTTTTTAGTCAAACTTTGGGCAAACGGTCTCAAGATCGTTTGGAGGTCATCCAAACGATCTCAAGACCGTGTGGGCCAAGTTTGGGTCCAATTGGAGTTCAATTGATAGGTTCAACCTTGATTTGATTCACATTGTTGAAAATTGATGATTAGCCGATTGGAAACCTTATTTGAGTTAGACTTAACTCTAATTGGATTCCAATTGAAGGTCAAATTGGTGTCCAATTGTTTGAGGCTCATCCTATTTGACTCAATTTGTAAGTGGTTAACATGGCTTGGGCCAATTGAAGGCTTCAACATAGGATATCTTATTCTATCATAACCTTTTTGTCACCTTTCATGACCACACTCGTTTAGGCTCAAACGAGTCCACACTCGTTTAGGCTCAAATGGGTTGACACTCGTTTAGGCTCAAACGGGTCCACACTCGTTTAGGCTCAAATGGGTTGACACTTGTTTAGGCTCAAATGGGTCCACACTTGTTTAGGCTCAAATGGGTTGACACTCGTTTAGGCTCAAACGGGTCCACACTCGTTTAGGCTCGAATGGGTTGACACTCATTTAGGCTCAAACGGGTCCACACTCGTTTAGGCTCAAATGGGTTGACACTCGTTTAGGCTCAAACGGGTCCACACCCGTTTCAATCCAAATGGGTTCACACCCGTTTCAACTCAAACGAGTCCACACCCGTTTCAATCCAAATGGGTTCACACCTGTTTCAACTCAAATGAGTCCATACCCGTTTCAACTCAAATGGGTTCACACTCATTTCAATTCAAATGGGTTCACACTCGTTTCAACTTAAATGGGTTCATTTGAGTGATACCTTGTTTTAGTCAAACCCTAATCACCTGATAGTGATGAGTTGACTTGTGTTAATCAATGAGGACTTAACCCAACCTAATCTAGAGTGGTGTAATCACCATCTACTAGTTAGAGGAGAGAGAAGGTACCAATTATGGTGGAAACTCAAGTAAAATACATTCAATATACATGAATGTGCATGAATAGGGTATGATCCACTCTGTGAAATCATGGAAACCCTAACTATGATAACTGATGAATCTTAATCTAACCTGAGAGCACCAAAGGTGATGTTTTCTCATACATGATGATGATATGAGTTCAATTCATGTAATGTGAATAGTAAACCCTAATTCAAGGGTGATGACATGTAATGTGAATAGTAAACCCTGATTCTAGGGTGAGGGCATGTAATGTGTGCCTTAAAACACTATTTGATGAAAACCAGGGAAACCTAGC
Source organism: Alisma plantago-aquatica (assembly GCA_963693085.1). Classification (NCBI taxonomy): domain Eukaryota; kingdom Viridiplantae; phylum Streptophyta; class Magnoliopsida; order Alismatales; family Alismataceae; genus Alisma; species Alisma plantago-aquatica. The sequence goes on from OY856411.1 coordinate 696,438,937, forward strand.
TCTTGTAAGAGTAGGGAGATACAACTTCTTTAAATGAGTTATTTATTGTTATCAAGTTGATTTGACCATGCAAGTTCCTATATGAGGATGATCATATCCAGGTATGGATGATGATGCTATATTCATTGAAAGCATGTTGTTAGCTTTATGAATAGTGATATATCCTGGTGCCTTGTTAGTGGCATCTTATGAGATTGATGGGCTGTGAGAGCCATGAGTACCATCAAGGTCATGCTTAACAGATGACTTGTGATGAGAGAATTGAGAAATGGTAATTGATGTAAGTTAGACTTGTTACATTTAGTATCCTTCTTTCTTAGCTGCTATGCTAATGTTTAATATTCAAGAACATGTATGTTATCTGATAAGTGATAACTTATGAGTTAATAGGTTGAATGAGTCATGAGTAATATGCGCTGATAATCATCAAAGGTCATATTATTTAGATGACCAGATAAAATAATATGTTGATGGTAATAAATGTTATAATTAGTCCAGGGGTTTGGACTCTCACTTTTCGGATTCTTAGTGATAATATGTTTAGGGATTGATATCCCTATGTTAAATTATGAAATGTGATCCTAATATAGAGTGTTACTATGTGAAATTCTATTACAAGATAATCCTATGAAAGACTTAACTGTAGACTTATGGGTGATGAATGTAAATAACCCTTGTGTCACTTGAGTATGGTTAAGTATGATTTCATGTGTATTAATCATACAATTATGTTGTGGTTTTGGAATCCTAACACTTGTAGAAAAGGGTATGGCTACAGGCCATGATATCCCTTATTATATTGCCAGGTGATGGATATATGATATAAGCCTGAAGAGAGCCAGTGTGGTGATGATGAATTTATAATAAATAGATGTAATACATGTCCTTTTATTTCTAATAGAAAAGTGATATGTGGGTTTATCTTAGAGATGCTTTACTTCTAGTAGGAGGAATAGATTACAATCTGTGAAACATTGTTCTAACTACTCCTAAAATATATATGACTTCTTTGTGTACCGTTATTCTCTTATTCTGTAATAATCATGTTTCTGGCGAAGGGTTATAACTCCCGCTGGGACAATTATTTAAAATTGTCTCACCCCGTAGATTTCAACTTTTTAGGTGGTCGCCAAGGACGAAGGGACCAATCTCCAGGTGACCAGTATCAACAGCAGCAACACCCGGAGCAGCAGTAAATCTCAGGTGGAGATTCAGACTGCTGAGTTATATAGATAGATAGTCAGTCCTATGCGTTCTCTGTACTCCCAGGTCCTTGGAGTCATGGTCTGAGTTTTGATTCGTCTCTTGAGATTTTGTAGCATGCTGTGTATAATTACTCAAGAAGTAATTAACAAAGATGTAAACAGTTTATCTTGAATCTATGAAAGGAAATTTTTATGGTTTCAATGTCTTATCTCAAAAAGTTTTAATTTCCGCCGATTTTTGGTATTCCGCTGCTAAACGAATCGCTTCCGCTATGTTTACTTCGAAGTTCATGTGTTCATCTCGAATTTTGGAGATCAGAGCCCACAATTAGTGGTATCAGAGCTCTAGGTTCGCTGAGTCTACAGAGACATAGGACTTAGGATGTCGAGTCTACCCTTAGTGTTCCTTCCTTTTCTAATAGAACCTTCCGCTCCTCAGGAGGAGAAGATATATAAGGATGTCTGAGCCACATGAAGAGTACGTGGCGGAAAGTAGCGTTGCTGCACCACAGGGAGGTGCAAGGCACCCAGAAATGGAGCAACCCTTACCTGAGCAACCCAGGGAGCCACCCCAGTTTGACCCATCTGAGATAGAAAACCCAGCTATCCATGCCTTATTTGATAAGTTTCTGACAGCCATAACACATAGCAGATAGGGTGCCACCATCTGCACCTAGGGTACCAGCCCATCAGGAAGGTTATGGAGCTGGCAAGACTTTTGAGAGACTTCGTCGGGTGGGAGCCATAGACTATGCTGGTACATCTGACCCAGCAGATGCTGATCTATGGTTGACAGAGCTGGAAAAGGCTTTTAGGATCCTTGATATTCCTGAAGCTGAAAAGGTAAAACATGCGGTATACCTCCTAAAAGGGAGTGCTGGTAATTGGTGGATGATAGAGGAGGATAAGAGACCAGGCGAAGAAATAGGATGGGAGGTTTTCCGACGAGAATTCGTTAATAGATACTTCCCTAAGACGTATCTAGATGAGAAGATCTCTCAATTTGAGAAGATCACACAAGGACATATGAACGTTAGCGAGTATGAAGCTAAGTTCATGGAGTTACTACGGTTCTGTCCACAGATGGCAGTTAGTGATGAAGAAAGAATTCGGCATTTTGAAAAAGGATTGAACTCTGAACTAGCCACTCCTGTGTCTCCTCTAGAGAATAGAGAAAGGTTTGCCACCTTTGTGGAGTCAGTAAGAAGGATAGAGAGGTCGGAAACCATAAAACAACAGACAAGTAGTAAGAAGATGTACACCCAGCCTCAGGAACAAAGGCCTAAAAGATTTAAGAAACCAAGATTTTCTACACCATCAGCAATGTCAGGATTTCCTACCCAGACACAATGGGTGTCAAGTGGAAGTAGGAATCATAGTAGTATTCCAAGAGGATCTTCCGACATAGCATCAACATCGGTAACCGGATCGTATAGACACTTTGCACCCAGGATCTGTTACCTATGTAGACAACCGGGACACCTGGCAAAGGATTGTCCAGACGGGAATACAATAATGACTCAACCCCAAGGACAGAGTCTGCAGGGCTCACAAGGGAGGCTCTATTATAATAGAGGACGTGGACAAACGTCCCATACAGGTCAGATGAAATAAGTTTTGTTTTAATATTACATATCAGGATGCTATGTGTTAAAAAAAATGTAATTTTGCTGCTTTTGAATTCCCTGACTAGGTCCTGGAAGAACACAAGGGAGATAAGAACTTGTATCTTACTCAGTATTCTCTAAAACAATTTATAATCTCCCTTAACTGTGTATGAAAAGGATGAAATATAGATGTGATACCTGAAGAATAATCTAGTATGGTAAATTCTGTGTGTATAATGATATGAAGAACGAGGAATATGTTGATAAGTAAAATACATGCTACCTAATCTCAATACTTATATACCCTGGCCAGGTGTATAGTTATTGTAGATAAGGCAAGTATGAAACTCCCAGATTGTTATCTTTTGATTACTCTGATCAAGTAATTATTCTATAACAATCTAGAGAGTATAAGGAAAAATTAAATGAGAAAAGCTAAGTGAATACTTAGTGAATATGCTTAGTGAATATACTCAGTGAATACTTAGTGAATATGCTCAGTGAATATACTCAGTGAATACTTAGTGAATATGCTCAGTGAATATACTCAGTGAACACTTAGTGAATATACTCAGTGAATACTTAGTGAATATACTCAGTGAATATACTCAGTGAATACTTAGTGAATGTGCTTAGTGAATATACTCAGTGAATATGCTTAGTGAATATACTCAGTGAATACTTAGTGAATATGCTCAGTGAATATACTCAGTGAATACTTAGTGAATATGCTCAGTGAACATACTCAGTGAATGCTTAGTGAATATACTCAGTGAATTTCCTCAGTGAATACTTAGTGAATATACTCAGTGAATATACTTAGTGAATATGCTCAGTGAATATACTCAGTGAATACTTAGTGAATATGCTCAGTGAATATACTCAGAGAATACTTAGTGAATATACTCAGTGAATATACTCAGTGAATATGCTCAGTGAACATACTCAGTGAATACTTAGTGAATGTGCTTAGTGAATATACTCAGTGAATATGCTTAGTGAATATACTCAGTGAATACTTAGTGAATATGCTCAGTGAATATACTCAGTGAATACTTAGTGAATATGCTCAGTGAACATACTCAGTGAATGCTTAGTGAATATACTCAGTGAATTTCCTCAGTGAATACTTAGTGAATATGCTTAGTGAATATACTCAGTGAATATGCTTAGTGAATATACTCAGTGAATACTTAGTGAATATGCTCAGTGAATATACTCAGTGAATACTTAGTGAATATGCTTAGTGAATATACTCAGTGAATATGCTTAGTGAACAAACTTAGTGAATATACTTGGTGAATTTCCTCAGTAACTACTTAGTAAGCCTTTCTCAATGAACTCCTTCAGTGAAGCCCTTGAGACAATATACAGAGTAAATTATCTGTGTTAAGGTATGTATATTCCTCTGTTGGTAAGAATTCTTGAGTGATATGGGAAGAATGTTCTTTTATGCTTTTTCCTTTCAAAAGTATGGACACATTATGTTAGGGGTTTATGCTTTACACAAGCATAAACAGTGATAAGGGATAATTAATGAAAAGGACTTTGTGTGAATTACAGACCCATAATATCATCATAATGACTAATATGTTCTTCCTTTCCCTGGGATTTCGAGGACGAAATCCTTGTTAAGGGTTTATAATTTGTAACATCCCTGACCTGGGTTATAACCTAACCCTAGAAGTTTTGCCTAAATATGTAACTAAACACTTGTAATTATCTTTTAGCAGGTAATAAAAGCTCCTAAGGAACATATGTTTCCATTCCTGTCCCCTAGGAACAATGTTGTAGTATTGTTTTGCAATGCAGGGACCTATGTGCAATTATCCAGTTAAGAGGTTTAACTTGCAGAGTTCACAGGTTAAGATGTACCTTTGATGATGAAACATCATAAGAGTGAATCTGATGAGGCATGATGGATTTTCCAAGCTTGGGCATTCAGATGCAGCTTGTGGAATGAACCTGGTGCTGAAAAATCCTAATTTGGAGTAAAGTGCAATCTACCCAGATTATGGGTGAAACTTGTGAAGTACACCTTCTAGAGCATCTTATATGACTCTTGGCATCATTTAGAGTAGAAATTATGAAAGAGATGCATCAATAAATAATCAGATAAGAAAAGTAATCTTTGTGCATAAAATTCACCATGTATGTGTATGAAGACCTTCATATGTGTACCCTAGTTGAAAGTTGATCTTTTCTACCCTTAAATCTTGAGCTTTGATGAACTTGGTTTAAGTTTAGATGGCTTGGACGTGCCTAAGAAGCAAGGAGGGACTTAGATGAAAATCCCATGCTTTAGAGGTCCTTATGGTGTAAAATGGCCTAAAGTACATAAGCCCTTTTCCTTGTAAACCAAGTGAACGATCCTTCATTTCTCTTCACTTCTCTTCTTTCTCAAAACGTCTAAGGCAAGCTCTAGAGCTCAGGGAGGCGACCAAGTAGTTCTATGGTGAGAAGAACCATCTTCAATCTCGGATTCTTGGGTGAATTCATCATGCAAGCTTGGTTTTGTGGATAACTCACTTAGATTCCTTGTTTTAGCCGATCATCCCCACCTTTTCCTTGGAGAAACACCCTTGGCCGACCTGTGGAGCTCAAGACACCATTAAATAATTGAAGCTTGGAAGCTTGGAGCTCAAGGAACGACCTTAAGGCAGGTTTTATAATTCTAAACTCTTTGCTTTATATGCATTTCTTGTTCTTGCAAGTTTTAGCATTTCGTTCTTATTCTACCTCCCTTATTCCTTGCACTTTTGCAAGCAAAACGGTGGTATAACCGACCTTGACAGAGGTTGAAGAAGGTGGGCGTGATTACCAAAGTTACTTTATCAAACGGTCCTGTTTTCCCCCCCTCTGACCAAACCGTTTGAAGGGCAAACGGGTTCACATGGTTGGTTGGAGCAAACGGGTTCAACCCGTTTGAGGGCATTGACCAAGCATTGACAGTTTGGGATTCCTGTTCATAATCATGTAGGCTAATGACCCACCATATTTGAGGGGTTAACTCCAAAGGAATCGTAGGTTGAAGGCCAATCAATTAGGCAATCGAATTGAATTAAGTGCTGATTTTTCCAAACTGATTAACTTGAACTTTTTGGGCAAACGGGTTCAACCCGTTTGAGTGGGTTGACCAAGCGTTGACCGTTTGAGATTCCTGTTCATAATATGTTGAATTTCATTCCTGAAAAGAATCAAAGTTAAATTCTTAACCAATTGAGAGTTGAAGGCACTTCAACATCCTAACCCTAATCGGGCTGAAATTGCTGTTTTCATATATAGATTTTGTTGAGTTTTGGGTTGAAGGACCCAAACGGTCTCAAGATCGTTTGGGGGTTCCTCCAAACGGTCTCAAGACCGTTTGGGCACAACTCAAGACCGTTTGAAGGTCTTAAGTTGAGGTAATTTGATGGGTTGAGGGTCCAATTGTAATAAGTTGATGAATCGATAAAAATGCTGATTTTAGACCTAATTCAAGTACAACCCTAATCCAACCGACTTGGTTTTTGGTCAAACTTTGGGCAAACGGTCTCAAGATCGTTGGAGGTCATCCAAACGGTCTCAAGATCGTTTGTAGGTCATCCAAATGATCTCAAGACCGTTTGGGCCAAGTTTGGGTCCAATTGGAGTTCAATTGATAGGTTCAACCTTGATTTGATTCACATTGTTGAAAATTGATGATTAGCCGATTGGAAACCTTATTTGAGTTAGACTTAAATCTAATTGGCTTCCAATTGAAGGTCAAATTGGTGTCCAATTGTTTGAGGCTCATCCTATTTGACTCAATTTGTAAGTGGTTAACATGTCTTGGGCCAATTGAAGGCTTCAACATAGGATATCCTATTCTATCATAACCTTTTTGTCACCTTTCATGACCACACTCGTTTAGGCTCAAACGGGTCCACACTCATTTAGGATCAAATGGGTTGACACTCGTTTAGGCTCAAACGGGTCCACACTCGTTTAGGCTCAAATGGGTTGACACTCGTTTAGGCTCAAACGGGTCCACACTTGTTTAGGCTCAAATGGGTTGACACTCGTTTAGGCTCAAACGGGTCCACACTCGTTTAGGCTCAAATGGGTTGACACTCGTTTAGGCTCAAATGGGTCCACACTCGTTTAGGCTCAAATGGGTTGACACTCGTTTAGGCTCAAATGGGTCCACACCCGTTTCAATCCAAATGGGTTCACACCCGTTTCAACTCAAACGAGTCCACACCCGTTTCAATCCAAATGGGTTCACACCTGTTTCAACTCAAATGAGTCCATACCCGTTTCAACTCAAATGGGTTCACACTCATTTCAATTCAAATGGGTTCACACTCGTTTCAACTTAAATGGGTTCATTTGAGTGATACCTTGTTTTAGTCAAACCCTAATCACCTGATAGTGATGAGTTGACTTGTGTTAATCAATGAGGACTTAACCCAACCTAATCTAGAGTGGTGTAATCACCATCTACTAGTTAGAGGAGAGAGAAGGTACCAATTATGGTGGAAACTCAAGTAAAATACCTTCAATATACATGAATGTGCATGAATAGGGTATGATCCACTATGTGAAATCATGGAAACCCTAACTATGATAATTGATGAATCTTAATCTAACCTGAGAGCACCAAAGGTGATGTTTTCTCATACATGATGATGATATGAGTTCAATTCATGTAATGTGAATAGTAAACCCTAATTCAAGGGTGATGACATGTAATGTGAATAGTAAACCCTGATTCTAGGGTGAGGGCATGTAATGTGTGCCTTAAAACACTATTTGATGAAAACCAGGGAAACCTAGCTCTTGTAAGAGTAGGGAGATACAACTTCTTTAAATGAGTTATTTATTGTTATCAAGTTGATTTGACCATGCAGGTTCCTATATGAGGATGATCATATCCAGGTATGGATGATGATGCTATATTCATTGAAAGCATGTTGTTAGCTTTATGAATAGTGATATATCCTGGTGCCTTATTAGTGGCATCTTATGAGATTGATGGGCTGTGAGAGCCATGAGTACCATCAAGGTCATGCTTAACAGATGACTTGTGATGAGAGAATTGAGAAATGGTAATTGATGTAAGTTAGACTTGTTACATTTAGTATCCTTCTTTCTTAGCTGCTATGCTAATGTTTAATATTCAAGAACATGTATGTTATCTGATAAGTGATAACTTATGAGTTGATAGGTTGAATGAGTCATGAGTAATATGCGCTGATAATCATCAAAGGTCATATTATTTAGATGACCAGATAAAATAATATGTTGATGGTAATAAATGTTATAATTAGTCCAGGGGTTTGGACTCTCACTTTCTGGATTCTTAGTGATAAGATGTTTAGGGATTGATATCCCTGTGTTAAATTATGAAATGTGATCCTAATATAGAGTGTTACTATGTGAAATTCTATTACAAGATAATCCTATGAAAGACTTAACTGTAGACTTATGGGTGATGAATGTAAATAACCCTTGTGTCACTTGAGTATGGTTATGTATGATTTCATGTGTATTAATCATACAATTATGTTGTGGTTTTGGAATCCTAACACTTGTAGAAAAGGGTATGGCTACAGGCCATGATATCCCTTATTATAATGCCAGGTGATGGATATATGATATAAGCCTGAAGAGAGCCAGTGTGGTGATGATGGATTTATAATAAATAGATGTAATACATGTCCTTTTATTTCTAAAAGAAAAGTGATATGTGGGTTTATCTTAGAGATGCTTTACTTCTAGTAGGAGGAATAGATTACAATATGTGAAACATTGTTCTAACTACTCCTAAAATATATATGACTTCTTTGTGTACTGTTATTCTCTTATTCTGTAATAATCATGTTTCTGGCGAAGGGTTATAACTCCCGCTGGGACAATTATTTAAAATTGTCTCACCCCGTAGATTTCAACTTTTTAGGTGGTCGCCAAGGACGAAGGGACCAATCTCCAGGTGACCAGTATCAGCAGCAGCATCACCCAGAGCAGCAGTAAATCTCAGGTGGAGATTCAGACTGCTGAGTTATATAGATAGATAGTCAGTCCTATGCGTCCTCTGTACTCCCAGGTCCTTGGAGTCATGGTATGAGTTTTGATTCGTCTCTTGAGATTTTGTAGCATGCTGTGTATAATTACTCAAGAAGTAATTAACAGAGATGTAAACAGTTTATCTTGAATCTATGAAAGGAAATTTTTATGGTTTCAATGTCTTATCTCAAAAAGTTTTAATTTCCGCCGATTTTTGGTATTCCGCTGCTAAACGAATCGCTTCCGCTGTATTTACTTCGAAGTTCATGTGTTCATCTCAAATTTTGGAGATCAGAGCCCATAGTAGGATTCACCTGTAACTGTGCCAACAAACATGCTAGCATAGATACCTCTAGATTCACATTCATCCGGTGCAAAGAGACCAACATGTCCCACTTATGGCACACCAAGGAACACAACTATGTCTTCTCTACCGATGACGAAAAAGAAGACTTCCTTCTTAGCACATCCTCCATGACATTAGCCTTTCCTGGATGGTAATCATTTATACAGTCATAGTCCTTGATTATCTCCATCCAACGTTGCTGCCTCATGTTCAACTCTTACTGTGAGAAGATTTACTTCAAGTTCTTATGATCTATGAAGATCTGACACTTCTCTCCACAAAAGTAGTGTCTCTAGATCTTTAAAGCATGAGCCACAATAGCTAACTCTAGATCATGGTTTGGGTAGTTCTTGTGGGCTCTGATCTCCAAACCATGACATAAACACGATTAAAACTTAGCGGAAGCGAATCGGTAATCAGCGGAAGACAAAAATCACGGAAAATTAAAAACTTTTCGTGACAAGAACTTGAATCCATAGAAGCCTCTTTCATAAAGTGAGGTAGACTGTTTACATCTCAGGATAATTACTTCTTGAGTAATTATATATATCAAGATACAAAATCTCAAGATCACTTATACAAAAAGACTCCAAGACCTGAGAGTACAGAGGACACATAGGACTGACTCTAACTACACCATATGACAGGACAATCTCCACCTGAGATTACTGCTGCCCCTGATGCTGCTGTTGAGACTGATCACCTGTAGGCTGGTTCCTTCGTCTCCGACGTCCACCTAAAAAGTTGAAGCCTACGGGGTGAGACAATTATACATAATTGTCCCAGCGAGAGTTATAACTCTTCGCCAGAAGCTTTATTATAACATCAAAGATTATTTTAAACAGTAAAGCCTTCAAAGCATTCTATAACATTTGCAGGTATAACAAGATCTCTACAATTTAGGAGATATGAAGAATATCGACATTATTGCAATGTAACATCAACCAACTAACTTGGAGTCATCTCTAACAAGTTATACTACATGGTTGATTATGTTTTACAAACAACATTATGCCCTGTGGAGATGAGGCTTACCACTCATACTCCAACTGATCGCTGAGAAGTCACATCAGTATCATACATAGGTCATTAAGAGAGCCGGATTCTCATGACCTTCACCTTCCTCAGTCAGTAAGAGGATCACTTGTAGGACATCTCGTGTCTCTACTACTATAGCTCACCAGGGTAAACTGGTCCTTCGCTATTCTAGAGTCACAGTGGCGTTCTGTACTCTCTTCGTCATCAGGAGGTTTCATATTTACCTACCACTGATACGGATATCTGTGCTTTCTTCGTCATCAGGAGGTTTCATGTTTACCTACCACTGATACGGTATGGAACTATAGTGAAGGATGGATGGATTCCACATCTACATCACTTTCCTACACTAGGATGTAAGGTTCTACACATCCATGTACCCCACATACTCAAAAGTATGTGCTCCAGGAGTTCCCTAAGGAAAACCTGTTTCACCATCACTTAATTTCTGACAATGATGGATCTATGATCAGGGCTCTACATTATACTTGATTAGTTAGGTACATTCAGTATTCTTTAACAGCATACATTGTTCTGCAAACAATAACAATAGCATAGCAGTTATAAAAGAAGAATACTAAATGTAACAGGCCTAACTCATATCAATCATCATTTCTCATAATCCTCATCACAAGTCATCTCTAAGGCATGACTTTGATGGTATTCATGGTTCTCATAGCCCATTATCAGCATAGGATGCCACTGGCAAGGCATCAGATTACTTTACTTATTCATAAGGCTAATAACATGCCTTCAATGAATATAACATCAACATCCATACCTGGATATGATTACCTTCATATCAGAACCTGCATGGTTAATACATCTGATAAAGGTAATACAACAATAAGGAATGTACTTCCTACTCTTGTCATAAGAATTAAATCTCTAATTCAAATCAAATAGAGTTTAATACTCAAAAGCATGCCATTACCCTTGAATTAGGGTTTATTATTCACATCGAGGTGAATTAAACTCATAACATCATCATGTATGAGTAACATCTTCATTGATGCTCTTAGATTGGTTAAAGATTCATCATTTATCATAATTAGGGTTTCTATGACCTCACACAGGTGGATCATACCCTAATTATACTCACTCATGTGCATTGGAGATGCTTTAGTTGAGTTTTTTACTTAAAAAGGGTACTTTCTCTCTCTAGAAGTACTTTCTCTCTCATCATAATGCTAGGTGATGTCAACATCACTCTAAAAATAGGTTGGATTGAGTCATCATAGGCTAACATAGCCAAAGGCATCACCATTATGTGATTAGAGTTACTTTCTCTCTCTAGGGTACTTTCTCTCTCTAGAGTACTCTCTCTTTCATCATACTAATGGTTGATGATAAAATTAGACTAGATCAAGTTAGATAGAGTCATTATGACTAAAAGCATCATTCTCATGTAATTAGGGTTTGAATTGAGCAAGGTAGAACTTAATTGACCCTTCAGGGGTATATTGGTAATTCACCCCATTGATCATCATCATGGTCAAAAACCTTAGTCAAATAACCCCTTACTATCCTAGATTATCATTAGGGTTTGATTTGGGTAACATTGAACCATTTACATCATCAAATGATTGAATGAGGTCAACCTTGAATCACATTGATTGATTTCAATCATTAATCATCAATTGGGTTGAGATTGGTTAAAAGTGTTGACCGTTTGCCCACTTTGACCCTCCAAGACCGCGAGCCTCTTTCTAACCCCAAGACCGCGAGCCCCCTTAGGCTTCAAGACCGCGAAGACCAATTTGAGTTAAGTCCGCGAAGAGGTGTTGACCGTTTAGCTAGTTTGACCTCAGGACCGCGAGGCCCTTCGCGGTCTTGAGACCACGAGCCTCCTCTCGGTCTTGAGACCGTGAGCCCCCTCACGGTCTTGAGACAGCGAGCCTCCTCTCGGTCTTGAGACCGTGAGCCCCCTCTCGGTCTTGAGACCGCGAGCCTCCTCTCGGTCTTGAGACCGTGAGCCCCCTCTCGGTCTTGAGACCGCGAGCCTCCTCTCGGTCTTGAGACCGTTTGCCCAAAAAGGCAAATTCAGACCGTTTGAAAATCAGCAATTAATTCATTTAAAGTTGTGACTTAAAAAGGCCATATCTCCCGATTCCTTTGGAGTTCGTCTCCCAAAATTTTGAGGGTAATTAGCCTATATAATTAGGAACAGACTACTTATACGGTCCACGCTCGGTCAACGGGGCCAAACGGTCTTGAGACCGTTTGCTCTGTCGCGGTCTCGAGACCGTTTGCTCACCTCACGGTCTTGAGTCCGAGAGAGCAAACTGTTAGGACCGTTTAAGGAAAAGAAAAGCGGTGGGTTTTTCTTGGAAATCACGCCTTCATCTTCTAGCTCAAGAACAATACAGATATCCCACGGGTTTGCTTGCAAAATAGCAGGGAAAAGTAGGGAAACACTAAGAGCTATCATTAAAACGCATATAAAGATGCATATAGTAAAGCATGGGTTTAGAGTTATAAAACCCGCCTAAAGCTTGCTTATTGAGCTCCAAGCTTTCAAGCTCCAAGCTCTAATGGCGTCCTTGAGTTCCCTCAGGTTGGTCAAGGTGAAAACTCCAAGGAAGGATGAAAAGAGACGGCTAGAAAGGTAGGGTTTTGAGAATTAGCCATGAAGCTGACCTTGAATTCGAATTCTAACCATGGAATTAGGCTAGAAGAGGGGTTTAAACCTACCTTGCACCCCTGGGTCGTCCTCCTTAGCTCCAAGGCAGTCCTTGGTCGTCTTTGGTGAAATGAAACAGTAAGGGAACGAAGGGTGAGTTCCCTTGCAACTAAGGGAAGGAGAGCTTATATACATGGGGTAGGATTTTCAACATTAGTTCATAAGTTTCCCTTAATTCCAACTAAGTCCTTCCTTTATTACTTGCTCGTCCCTTCCTCTTTATTCTAAGGACAAACCTTATCTTAAGTTATAGAAAAGAAGGCAAGGAAGAACAATCTAATAATAAGGTTCATACTTAAAGGGATATTGCACATATACCCTGATTATTCAATCACAAAGCCTATTTCTTAACTTGATAACTCAATTGAGGTGAATTCCTCATCATCTATTCTCTAAATGATGGTAAGAGTCTAAAAAGATACTTTAGATGACATATTTCACAATTTGTATCCTTTAATTTGGGTAAATTGCATTTTACCCCAAATTAGGGTTTCAAGCACAGGGATTGCTTCCACAGCTGCACCTTGGTGCCCTAGCTTGGGAAATCCCTCAAACTTTAGCAAAAAGATTCTCACAATGTCTCATCATTAGAGGAACATCTCAACATGTGCAAATTGCAAACTAACCCTTTTAACTGGGTAAATTGCACATAGGTCCCTGTATATCAAAACAATGCTACAACTTTAAATAACAAGGAGCAAACACTGAAATATACTTTTCTGAGAAACTTAATTACATGCTCAGAGTTAATCACAAAGATTTATTCACATATTTAAGCAAAACACCTAGGGTTAACTCATAACCCAGGTCAGGGATGTTACAAATTATCCACCCCTTACAAGGATTTCGTCCCCGAAATCGATAAAACAGACTAAGAGAAAAGGGCAGGATACTTCCTTCTCATCTCATCCTCTAACTCCCAAGTGGCTTCTTCAATACCAAGATGGTTCCAGAGGACTTTCACAAGACTTATATCCTTCTTCTTTAACTTTTTAATTCGTTTATCAAGGATTGACACTGGTCCCTCCTCATAGGATATGTCATCATTCAATTCTACTTCCATAGGTTGTAGAACTGACTCGGTGTCTGGGTGACATTTCTTCAACATAGAAATGTGAAACACAGGATGTAACCTCTGTAATTCTGGGGGAAGCTCTAGTTTATATGCTACCTTTCCAATCCGTTCAATGATTGGATAAGGCCCCATATATCTAGGAGCTAACTTCCCCTTCCTTCCAAAACGAAGGACCCCTTTCCAAGGTGAGATCTTGAGATACACTCTGTCTCCAACCTGGAACTCTAAGGGTCTACGACGTTTGTCAGCATAAGATTTCTGCCTATCCTGAGCAGTCTTAATCTTATGTTGTATAACTTTAATCTTTTCTGTGGTTTGCTGCACCAGGTCAGGACCTAACAACTGGTGCTCACCAGTCTCAAACCAACACAAGGGTGATCTACAACGTCTACCATATAAGGCTTCATAAGGTGCCATATCAATACTATGCTGGTAGCTATTGTTATAGGCAAACTCTATCAGGCTTAGGTGTAGATCCCAACTTCCGGTGAACTGGAGAACACATGCTCGCAACAGGTCTTCTAAGGTTTGTATGGTCCTTTCCGACTGTCCATCAGTCTGTGGATGAAAGGCCGTACTAAACCTCAGCTTAGTGCCTAAGGCTCTGTGCAACTGTTCCCAAAAACGACTGGTAAACTGAGGACCTCTGTCAGAAACTATTGTGACAAGAATTCCGTGCAAACGCACTATCTCTTGAACATACAACTCTGATAACCTTTCAGCAGAATAGGTTGTTTTAACAGGTAAGAAATGTGCTGTCTTAGTCAACCTATCAACAATTACCCAAATGGAATCATGTCCTTTGCTTGTCCTGGGTAGGCCAACAACAAAGTCCATGGTCACATGGTCCCACTTCCACTGTGATATGGGTAAAGGTTGCATTGTCCCTGCAGGCTTCTGGTGTTCAGCTTTAACTTGCTGACACACAGGACACCTCAGAACAAACTCTGCAACGTCCTTCTTCATCCCAGGCCACCAATACAGATCCTTCAAATTCCGATACATCTTGGTGCTCCCTGGATGCATAGCATACATGGAAGAATGTGCTTCTTCCAGGACTAACTTCCTTAAGTTGTCCACATCCGGCACTATCATTCTTCCATTATAACAAGCTACTTGATCTTTTGAGTCATGAAACCCATCTTGCTTCTCATTTCCATACTCAGATCTTATATGTTGAACTGCAGCATCACCTAGCTGTGCTTCTTTAATATGCTCTCTTAGGGTAGGTTTAATATGCATCTCAGCTAACAAACCGGCTAGCAATGACACCTTCAACTGTACATTGTCTTGCCTTAAAGAGATAAACATATCTCTCCTAGAGCATACTAAAGAGTTTACTTGTGCTCTATTCATGGTTGATGTTGCTGATTTCCTACTCAAGGCATCTGCAACAACATTGGCCTTACCTGGATGGTAATCAATTGTACAGTCGTAGTCCTTGATTAACTCCATCCAGTGACGTTGCCTCATGTTGAGCTCATGATGAGAGAAGATATACTTATGGTTTTTGTGGTCTGTGAAAATCTGGAATGTCTCTCCGTAGAGATAATGTCTCCAGATCTTCAAAGCATGAACCACAGCTGCTAACTCCAGATCGTGTGTTGGATAATTCTCCTCGTGTTTCTTAAGCTGTCGGGAAGCAAAAGAAATCACTTGTTTATCCTGCATCAACACACATCCTAGCCCGTTCTTGGAAGCATCACAGAAAACTACATATCCTTTTCCTTGTTCAGGTAGCACTAACACAGGTGCACTTGTCAACCTCTCCTTCAGCAACTGGAAAGATTGTTGACACTTATCACTCCAAGAAAAAGGAACATCTTTCCGGGTTAACTTGGTCAAAGGTAAAGCTATAGAACTAAAGTTCTTTATGAACCTTCGATAATAGCCAGCTAACCCCAAGAAACTTCGAATCTCCGTCGGTGTCTTCGGTTGTTCCCATTGTAGAACAGATTCTACCTTTGCAGGGTCAACACGAATTCCCGAGGCGGATATTACATGTCCAAGAAAAGATACCTCCGACAGCCAGAACTCACACTTGCTAAACTTAGCATACAACTTATGTTCTCTTAGCAAGGTCAAAGCTTGGCGAAGATGCTGCTTATGCTGCTGAGCATCTTTACTATAAATCAGTATGTCATCTATGAAGACGACAACACACTGATCAAGGAAAGGTCGAAAAACTCTATTCATGAGTTCCATAAATGCAGCTGGTGCATTGGTTAGTCCAAACGACATAACCGTGAACTCATAGTGACCATATCTTGTCCTAAAGGCAGACTTGGATATGTCACTATCCTTAATACGGAGTTGGTGATATCCAGACCTCAAGTATATCTTTGAAAAGACTGTTGCACTACGCAACTGGTCAAAGAGATCATCAATCTTCGGCAGAGGATACTTATTCTTTATTGTTACTTTATTGAGTTGTCTATAGTCGATGCACAACCGCATTGACCCATCTTTCTTTTTAACAAACAAGACCGGAGCACCCCAAGGTGAAGTACTCGGTCGGATAAAACCTCTCTCAAGTAGCTCTTGAAGCTGTTTCTTGAGTTCTGCCATCTCGGCAGGCGCCATCCTATACGGAGTTTGAGCTATGGGTTTTGTATCTGGGATCAGATTAATTTCAAAATGAATCTCCCGAGGTGGTGGTATACCAGGAAGTTCTTCAGGAAACACATCTTTGAATTCCCTGACTATGGGAACTTTGGCAGGATTGGAACTTTCCTTGGTAACATCTACCACATGGGCTAAGAATGCATAACATCCTTGCCTCAACAGCTTATCAGCAACCATAGCTGATACAAGACAGGTGGGCAGAATCTTTCTTTCTCCTTGAAGGATCCATGTGCTGCTTTCATCAGCAAACACAGCCAACTTGGACTCACAATCCAAGACAACTCTATACCTTTCTAAGGTATCCATCCCGAGGATTATATCAAATCCCTGCATATCAAGTGGTATAAGATCCACTTGAATGCAATGGTCAGAAAAGAAAAGGATGCAGGGAGAACATACCTCCTGCAAAACGGCAGACCCACTCAACGGAGTCTCTAACAACAAACTATCTGCTCTATGACTAACAGTCACATTACAGTTACGAATCACTTCACGAGTGATGAAAGAGTGTGTAGCACCCGGATCAATCAGAACGAATACAATACAGGATGTAGACATATCAGAATATAAAAGTTTCATCTGACCTGCCACTACCCGTGGATTGACCACTGCCTCAGGTGGGTTCATAGCATAGAACCTCGCAGTCGCCTGGTGTTGAGGTGGTGTTGATGATCCAGCTTGAGACGCTTGTCCACGTCCTCGAGCTACTCCTTGATGTTGTCTATTCTGAGATCCCTGTTGATTCTGTCTTGGGGTTTGTTGTGTCACACTGACAGGCCTAGAACGGCAATCCTTCATCAAGTGTCCCACCTTACCACAGTTGTAGCAACTCTTCTCCTGTTGCTGTGGTCTGGGTGGCCCAGTAACTGACACTGATGCAGAACTGTGCGTCCCTTGAAGCGGTTGACTCCGTCCTCTACCTCTGCTTGATGTCCATTGAGTTTGAAAACTTGATCTGGGTGGTGGAGGGTTAGGTGCAGAGAATCTAGGTTTCTTGGAATCCCTAGATGAAGAATCCTGGAACTGTGGATATCTTTTATGGGTTTGTCTTTTCTCAACCACAGATCTCTCTATCCTTCGGACTGACTCAACGAAGGTAGAGAATCTCTCTCTATTTTCTAAGGCAGACACAGGGGTTGACATATCGGAATTCAAACCCTTCTCGAATCTTCTGATTCTTTCCTCATCCGTAGCAGCCATGTGCGGACAGAACCGCAACAACTCCATGAACTTAGCTTCATACTCACTAATGTTCATCATACCCTGCCTTAGTTTCTCAAACTGAGAGATCTTCTCATCTAGGAAGGTCTTTGGAAAATATCTATTGATAAATTCCCGACGAAACTCTTCCCATGAGAACTCTACTCCAGGTCTCTTCTGCTCTTCCATGTTCCACCAGTGACCAGCACTACCTTTGAGAAGATAGACGACATGTCTAACCTTCTCAGCTTCCGGAATCATAAGAATCCTGAAAGCCTTCTCCAACTCTGTCAACCATAAGTCAGCATCTGCAGGGTCGGCAGTTCCGAAGTACTCGGTAGCTCCGACACGACGAAGTCGTTCGAACGTCTTACTGATACCTTGTGCTTCAGGCTGGACAGGTGCCCTAGGTGCAGGAATGGGCATCCTATCGGTTATATGTGTCATGGCAGTCATAAACTGCCCGAACATCGTCTGTACAGCTGGATTACTCATGTCAGCTGGGTCGAACTGGGGTGACTCTCTTGGCGACTCAGGTGCAGGTTGTTCTATTCTCGGAACTCTTGCACCGCCTCGAGGTGCACTAGCACTACTCTCTGCCACATGCTCATCATGATGTTCCGACATTCTTATGTATCTTCTTCTCCTGAGGAGCAGAAGATTCTATTAGATAAGGAAGGAGTACTAAAGGTAGACTCGACATCCTAAGTCCTATGCCTCTGTAGACTCGACTGAACCTGGAGCTCTGATACCACTACTTGTGGGCTCTGATCTCCAAACCATGACATAAACACGATTAAAACTTAGCGGAAGCGAATCGGTAATCAGCGGAAGACAAAAATCACGGAAAATTAAAACTTTTCGTGACAAGAACTTGAATCCATAGAAGCCTCTTTCATAAAGTGAGGTAGACTGTTTACATCTCAGGATAATTACTTCTTGAGTAATTATATACATCAAGATACAAAATCTCAAGATCACTTATACAAAAAGACTCCAAGACCTGAGAGTACAGAGGACACATAGGACTGACTCTAACTACACCATAGGACAGGACAATCTCCACCTGAGATTACTGCTGCCCCTGATGCTGCTGTTGAGACTGATCACCTGTAGGCTGGTTCCTTCGTCTCCGACGTCCACCTAAGAAGTTGAAGCCTACGGGGTGAGACAATTATACATAATTGTCCCAGCGAGAGTTATAACTCTTCGCCAGAAGCTTTATTATAACATCAAAGATTATTTTAAACAGTAAAGCCTTCAAAGCATTCTATAACATTTGCAGGTATAACAAGATCTCTACAATTTAGGAGATATGAAGAATATCGACATTATTGCAATGTAACATCAACCAACTAACTTGGAGTCATCTCTAACAAGTTATACTACATGGTTGATTATGTTTTACAAACAACATTATGCCCTGTGGAGATGAGGCTTACCACTCATACTCCAACTGATCGCTGAGAAGTCACATCAGTATCATACATAGGTCATTAAGAGAGCCGGATTCTCATGACCTTCACCTTCCTCAGTCAGTAAGAGGATCACTTGTAGGACATCTCGTGTCTCTACTACTATAGCTCACCAGGGTAAACTGGTCCTTCGCTATTCTAGAGTCACAGTGGCGTTCTGTACTCTCTTCGTCATCAGGAGGTTTCATATTTACCTACCACTGATACGGATATCTATGCTTTCTTCGTCATCAGGAGGTTTCATGTTTACCTACCACTGATACGGTATGGAACTATAGTGAAGGATGGATGGATTCCACATCTACATCACTTTCCTACACTAGGATGTAAGGTTCTACACATCCACGTACCCCACATACTCAAAAGTATGTGCTCCAGGAGTTCCCTAAGGAAAACCTGTTTCACCATCACTTAATTTCTGACAATGATGGATCTATGATCAGGGCTCTACATTATACTTGATTAGTTAGGTACATTCAGTATTCTTTAACAGCATACATTGTTCTGCAAACAATAACAATAGCATAGCAGTTATAAAAGAAGAATACTAAATGTAACAGGCCTAACTCATATCAATCATCATTTCTCATTATCCTCATCACAAGTCATCTCTAAGGCATGACTTTGATGGTATTCATGGTTCTCATAGCCCATTATCAGCATAGGATGCCACTGGCAAGGCATCAGATTACTTTACTTATTCATAAGGCTAATAACATGCCTTTAATGAATATAACATCAACATCCATACCTGGATATGATTACCTTCATATCAGAACCTGCATGGTTAATACATCTGATAAAGGTAATACAACAATAAGGAATGTACTTCCTACTCTTGTCATAAGAATTAAATCTCTAATTCAAATCAAATAGAGTTTAATACTCAAAAGCATGCCATTACCCTTGAATTAGGGTTTATTATTCACATCGAGGTGAATTAAACTCATAACATCATCATGTATGAGTAACATCTTCATTGATGCTCTTAGATTGGTTAAAGATTCATCATTTATCATAATTAGGGTTTCTATGACCTCACACAGGTGGATCATACCCTAATTATACTCACTCATGTGCATTGGAGATGCTTTAGTTGAGTTTTTTACTTAAAAAGGGTACTTTCTCTCTCTAGAAGTACTTTCTCTCTCTAGAAGTACTTTCTCTCTCATCATAATGCTAGGTGATGTCAACATCACTCTAAAAATAGGTTGGATTGAGTCATCATAGGCTAACATAGCCAAAGGCATCACCATTATGTGATTAGAGTTACTTTCTCTCTCTAGGGTACTTTCTCTCTCTAGAGTACTCTCTCTTTCATCATACTAATGGTTGATGATAAAATTAGACTAGATCAAGTTAGATAGAGTCATTATGACTAAAAGCATCATTCTCATGTAATTAGGGTTTGAATTGAGCAAGGTAGAACTTAATTGACCCTTCAGGGGTATATTGGTAATTCACCCCATTGATCATCATCATGGTCAAAAACCTTAGTCAAATAACCCCTTACTATCCTAGATTATCATTAGGGTTTGATTTGGGTAACATTGAACCATTTACATCATCAAATGATTGAATGAGGTCAACCTTGAATCACATTGATTGATTTCAATCATTAATCATCAATTGGGTTGAGATTGGTTGAAAGTGTTGACCGTTTGCCCACTTTGACCCTCCAAGACCGCGAGCCTCTTTCTAACCCCAAGACCGCGAGCCCCCTTAGGCTTCAAGACCGCGAAGACCAATTTGAGTTAAGTCCGCGAAGAGGTGTTGACCGTTTAGCTAGTTTGACCTCAGGACCGCGAGGCCCTTCGCGGTCTTGAGACCGCGAGCCTCCTCTCGGTCTTGAGACCGTGAGCCCCCTCACGGTCTTGAGACCGCGAGCCTCCTCTCGGTCTTGAGACCGTGAGCCCCCTCTCGGTCTTGAGACCGCGAGCCTCCTCTCGGTCTTGAGACCGTGAGCCCCCTCTCGGTCTTGAGACCGCGAGCCTCCTCTCGGTCTTGAGACCGTTTGCCCAAAAAGGCAAATTCAGACCATTTGAAAATCAGCAATTAATTCATTTAAAGTTGTGACTTAAAAAGGCCATATCTCCCGATTCCTTTGGAGTTAGTCTCCCAAATTTTTGAGGGTAATTAGCCTATATAATTAGGAACAGACTACTTATACGGTCCACGCTCGGTCAACGGGGCCAAACGGTCTTGAGACCGTTTGCCCTGTCGCGGTCTCGAGACCGTTTGCTCACCTCGCGGTCTTGAGTCCGAGAGAGCAAACTGTTAGGACCGTTTAAGGAAAAGAAAAGCGGTGGGTTTTTCTTGGAAATCACGCCTTCATCTTCTAGCTCAAGAACAGTACAGATATCCCACGGGTTTGCTTGCAAAATAGCAGGGAAAAGTAGGGAAACACTAAGAGCTATCATTAAAACGCATATAAAGATGCATATAGTAAAGCATGGGTTTAGAGTTATAAAACCCGCCTAAAGCTTGCTTCTTGAGCTCCAAGCTTTCAAGCTCCAAGCTCTAATGGCGTCCTTGAGTTCCCTCAGGTTGGTCAAGGTGAAAACTCCAAGGAAGGATGAAAAGAGACGGCTAGAAAGGTAGGGTTTCGAGAATTAGCCATGAAGCCGACCTTGAATTCGAATTCTAACCATGGAATTAGGCTAGAAGAGGGGTTTAAACCTACCTTGCACCCCTGGGTCGTCCTCCTTAGCTCCAAGGCAGTCCTTGGTCGTCTTTGGTGAAATGAAACAGTAAGGGAACGAAGGGTGAGTTCCCTTGCAACTAAGGGAAGGAGAGCTTATATACATGGGGTAGGATTTTCAACATTAGTTCATAAGTTTCCCTTAATTCCAACTAAGTCCTTCCTTTATTACTTGCTCGTCCCTTCCTCTTTATTCTAAGGACAAACCTTATCTTAAGTTATAGAAAAGAAGGCAAGGAAGAACAATCTAATAATAAGGTTCATACTTAAAGGGATATTGCACATATACCCTGATTATTCAATCACAAAGCCTATTTCTTAACTTGATAACTCAATTGAGGTGAATTCCTCATCATTTATTCTCTAAATGATGGTAAGAGTCTAAAAAGATACTTTAGATGACATATTTCACAATTTGTATCCTTTAATTTGGGTAAATTGCATTTTACCCCAAATTAGGGTTTCAAGCACAGGGATTGCTTCCACAGCTGCACCTTGGTGCCCTAGCTTGGGAAATCCCTCAAACTTTAGCAAAAAGATTCTCACGATGTCTCATCATTAGAGGAACATCTCAACATGTGCAAATTGCAAACTAACCCTTTTAACTGGGTAAATTGCACATAGGTCCCTGTATATCAAAACAATGCTACAACTTTAAATAACAAGGAGCAAACACTGAAATATACTTTTCTGAGAAACTTAATTACATGCTCAGAGTTAATCACAAAGATTTATTCACATATTTAAGCAAAACACCTAGGGTTAACTCATAACCCAGGTCAGGGATGTTACAGTTCTACTCATGCTTCTTCAACTGTCATAACACAAAAGATATCACATTCTTGTCTTGCATCAGCATACAACACAATCAATTCCTCGACGCATCATAGAAAACTATGTATCCTTTCCCTTTCTCAAGTAAGACTAGCCTTAGTGCACTTGTCAACTTCTCCTTCAACAACTGAAAGGCACACCGACATCTATCATCCCAGACAAAAGGCACATCCTTCCATGTCAACTTCATTAGGGGTAACGCCATTGAGCTAAAGTTCTTGATGAACCTCCTGTAGTATAATGCCAAACCCAGAAAACTATGCACTTTCATC
This sequence comes from Alisma plantago-aquatica, assembly GCA_963693085.1. NCBI lineage: Eukaryota > Viridiplantae > Streptophyta > Magnoliopsida > Alismatales > Alismataceae > Alisma > Alisma plantago-aquatica. The sequence goes on from OY856411.1 coordinate 696,462,025, forward strand.
GGCGTGTTTGGTTGTTCCCACTCTAGCACAGATTCGACCTTCTTGGGGTGTACACGAACTCCCTCAACATGTATCACATATCCTATGAAGGACACATCCTTCATCCAAAACTTGCACTTACTAAACTTGGCGTACAACTGGTGTTGTCTCAACACGGTCGACGCCTTACAAAGATGATATTCATGCTCCCCATTGTCTCTGGAGTATATGCCGATATCATCTATGAACACTGTAACATCCCAATTTTTATGGGTATTTTAAAACCTTTATGTAGTTTTCGCTAAATGAAATTTGTTAAGGGCCTAAATGCAAATAGTTCAAAATAGTGTTACTTCTAGGATTTCAATGCAAAGAGAAATAAGAAAAGGACTCAAAATAACTTTTCCCTTTTATTTAATGTGTTGCAAATATTTGTGCAATAACAGTAATGTGTTTTCTCTTTTCTTTTTATGAAATAAGTCTAAAAAGAATGAAAGAGAAAGAGAAAGATAAAGATAAAGAAGTAAGAAATTCAAAATATAAAAGACTTGGGAAATAAGTATGCTTTTCCTTTTTATGGATTTCAAGATAAAATCTTGAATGTTCATCTTTCTCTTTTCTCTTCTTAGATTTGCCAAAAAGGAATAATAGTATGTCTCTTATTCAACAATTTCAAAAATATGAGAAAACATACTCTTTTGGCATCATTGAATCACTTTCCCTTCTATTTTATGAATACATAGGAGGGAAGTGATATTGCCTCTTGTTTTCTCTCTCCTTCCAAATAGTTACTTAAAAAGAGAAGAAAGAAGTGTGACTTGACTTCTAAAGATACTATTACTATTCATCTCAAAATTTGAAGCAAGAAATCACAAGGGAAACTTTCATATCAATTATTTAATTTAGTTATGCATTTAAATTAAGATAAGTGACAAAAAATAAAAAGCATAGCCTTAACGTTCAAGAAACCTAAATCTAATTGGCTAGGAATATTATAGAGCATCTAATTAGCCAATGATCCAAATTTGGACTCATTTGGAGTTTGTTTGACTCTCCAATTAAAATAAGAAAGATTTATATATAGATTTAATAGGATTTACATTTAATATTTTTTATTTCCCTAAAGTAGGATGTATTTCTTTGTCACGCCTTTCCTTTTGTTTTTCCTTTGCATATGCCTTTCTGACCATCATATTTTTTATTCGACGGTGTGGGCGTCACCCCCTACCTCCTACCATTTTAGGCAAGAGGGGTGTCGACCCAACGTTTTGTTCCCCGACTGTTTTCTCCCTCCTCAGTGAACCTTTTTCAGAGATTTCTCCTCTATCTTCACATCTTTACCCCACACTGGATGAGCCTTTGGTCGTGCCCTCTCATACTATATATGCGAAACTCCCTTTAGGGCTTGCGCTCTCCTCTCCGCTAGTTCATCGTACACTCCAAAGTGCCCTAGATGTTGTTGTAGAGCTAGAAGATCATCCAGGAAGAGCATGGAAGAAGGAGAACCACCACAACAACCCCAACCCCAACCATCACAATGATAAGAAAAGGAAAGCATCGACTGAATTTGTTGCAAATCAACATGCAAAGACCCAGTGTGCAAAATGTTCCAACTACCACCTAGGAGAATGCAGGTTTGGGACAGGTGTTTGTCATGCATGTGGCGAGATAGGACACATTAGACCTAACTACCCCAAAGTTCAAAAGGAGGAGCCTAATGTCAACCAAGCACCTAAGGAGAAGAGGCATGCTAGAATCTTTGCCATGGCAGATAGTTATGATGAAAAGACTGAGTAGAAGTCTAGTAGTGTAATAGCTTTTCTTTTCAAACTTTTTTTTGTGCAGAAATGTTTGAAACTATTGATGCCCACGATAATATTAGCATGTTGAAAATTTTGCACTTGATATGGAAATTTCTAAGGTGGGTAGTTTTAGTAAAATTTTAAGGAAGAAATTTAATTAAGGTGGGTAGAAATGTAACATCCCAATTTTTATGCGTATTTTAAAACCTTTATGTAGTTTTCCCTAAATAAAAATTTGTTAAGGGCCTTAATGCAAATAGTTCAAAATAGTGTTACTTCTAAGATTTCAATGCAAAGAGAAATAGGAAAATGAATCAAAATAACTTTTCCCTTTTATTTAATGTGTTGCAAATATTTGTACAATAATGGTAATGTGTTTTCTCTTTTCTTTTTATGAAATAAGTCTAAAAGGAATGAAAGAGAAAGAGAAAGAGAAAGATAAAGAAGCAAGAAATTTGAAATATAAAAAACTTGGGCACTAAGTATGTTTTTCCTTTTTATGGATTTCAAGATAAAATATATAATGTTTATCTTTCTCTTTCCTCTTATTGGATTTGCCAAAAAGGAATAATAATATGTCTCTTTTTCAATAATTTTGAAACTATGAGAAAAGATACTCTTTTGGCATCATTGAATCATTTTCCCTTTTATTTTATGAATACATAGGAGGGAAGTGATATTGCATCTTGTTTTCTCTCTCCTTCCAAATAATTACTTAAAAATAGAAGAAAGAAGTGTGACTTGACTTCTAAAGATACAATTACTGTTCATCTCAAAATTTGGAGCAAGAAATCACAAGGGAAACTTTTATATCAATTATTTAATTTAGTTATGCATTTAAATTAAGATAAGTGAAAAAATAGAGATCATAGACTTAACGCTCAAGAAACCTAAATATAATTGGATAGGAATATTCTAGAGCATCTAATTAGCCAATGGTCCAAATTTGTACTAATTTGGAGTTTTTTTGACCCTCCAATTAAAATAGGAAAGATTTATATATAGATTTAATAAGATTTACATTTAATATCTTTGATTTCCCTAAAGTCGGATGTATCTCTCTGTCACGACTTTCCTTTTGTTTTTCCTTTGCACTATGCCTTTATAATCATTAGATTTTTGATCTGATAGTGTGGGCATCATCCCCTACCTCCTGCCATTTTAGGCAAGAGGGGCGTCGACCCAACGTTTTGTTCCCCGATTGTTTTCTCCCTCCTCAGTGAACCTTTTTTTGAGATTTCTTCTTGTCTATCTTCATATCTTTACCCCACACTGGACGAGCCTTTGGTTGTGCCCTCTCATGCTATATATGTGAAATTCCCTTTAGGGCTTGCACTCTCCTCTCCGTCGGTTCACACAGTCGCCGCCACAACCACCCTCGCACCCTTCCAAAGGGTCGTGATCCCTCCCCTAACCTGAAGCAGCACTCCTCCACCATCAATTTGTCTGCCTGCATCCCTAAACACTAGGACCTACCCCTTCTCCTTCTCTAGCAACGACGGGTTAGTGCATGCTGTTCAGGGCACCTCAGCCCGATTAAATGTGTAGTGAGCATCCTCAGAACTTTCCCTTTGTTTTGGCTTTTCCGGTTTGCTTTGTAGTCTCCCCCAATGCTCATACCCTATAGCCATGACTAACAACCTCATCGGAATTTAGACGCTATGGTGCCTCAGGGCCCCTCCACCCAAGGGAGTACTGCCCATAACTTCTAGCGGCCTCCACGAATGCTTTTTGAATTTCATCTTATGCGTTTTCACTCTGCCTTTCATCGGGTTTCAGACCCAGTCTCCTCCCCTATTTCTCGATTTCTCCCAACTGGTTCTAGGACCGCAGTATGCCCCAGTAGCTGATATTTGGATCTTTAAACTCATCTGAGTATGGGGAAGCATGCTGCACCTTCCTTTTTGTGCGGTCGTTCGCGATTCACAATATCCGATCGGGGAACCCACCCCCAAGTGTGTGCTCATGCCATGGCTCAAGGCAGAATAAGCCAAGTCCTAGAATGACTATGGAAACCCCATGATTTCAATGGATTTGCCAATATTTCAAGGGCAATGGTGGTATTTCCATTCCCATTTCTTTCCTTCCCAAATTTGATAATTAGGTCAAAAGATCATATTGCCCCCCCACACTTAATCGACTAATGTTTGGGATAAGGGCATTTAAGTGATTTTACCCGCCATTCATTCTTTGAATGTGAGTCCTCTGTGGTGAGCCTTCTCGCTAGTTGGCTGACCCTTATTGGTCCAACTCAGAACCGGCCCACTGGGTTTGGGTATATACACGTGGCTTTTTCCTGCTTTGTCATTGGTATGTTTTCATAAATTCATAGTAAATCACTCGATGCTCAAGAAAATGAGAAAAAATATGTTTCAAAATGATTTTTTCATGAGGAATTCGAATATCAAGGGTTTAGAGGCCGGTTCTACATCTCAAAATGTTGTTTTTATAGGAAATGCAAATTAGGGTTTAATGTTGTGAATAAATTGTATATTAATATGTAAAATGTATTAAATAGGATAATTAGGGTTTCTCTGACCCAGGACATGATTAGGGTTTTACTCAACCTAAGAAAAGAGAGAAGATACTCTCCAAGTTAAAAGGTAAGTGGTCCATGAAATTGAACATAATTAAATAGGTTGATTTATGTATGCATGTATGGATATTCCATGAATGTCATGTTTATGTTATTTACTGTTCTAATTTGCTAAAGTCAGTAAAATTATGATGAATTGAGTTTCATGTTGTATATTGTATCACCGTCATGATCATTAGTGATAAAGTTAATCAAGTCCAAAGTAATGTAAGAGAAAGAAAATGTAAAAATATAAGACTTATATAAGTTCCTCATAAGAGAAAAGGAACTTTGGTGCATAAGAGAAGAGGCGCCTCGGTGCAACCTAAGAGGCACTTTGGTGCATAAGAGAAGAGGAACATTTGTGCAACCCAAGGACACTTATATAGATAAAAGAAATTGACCTAAAAGAAATTGTATGTCTTTTCAATGTTCAATGTTAAATGCTTATTTTTAGTTTTGAAGTTTTCTTTATATTATAACATGTTCACTCCACTTACCATTTGTTTGATGCATGGCTGGGGGCGCGATGCTCGCAGGTAGGAGCAAGCTTAGGAGATAAAAGGCCATCTAAGGAAAAAAAAACCTAGTTCAAGGACCATAAAGGAGAAAAGCATCAGTGGGGTGCCAACCATACCTAGTTTATAGATCTTTTCCTTTTTCTATTATTATGTACATGTAAACTTTGTTAAGATTTAAGAATGAGAAATTGTGATTTTGATCCTATGATGGTTTATTTAAACTCTATTTTGTGCAATGAATATCATGGTTGTGACATTCCCCTTTATGTGAATGAATATATGTGCTTCCGCTATGAATGGTACAAGTGGGGTGTTACAAACACCACCATGAAGTGATCAAGATACGACCAGAACGCCATGTTCATCAAGTCCATGAACGTTGTCAGTGCATTGGTTAACACAAACGACATAAAAAAGAACTCATAATGACCATAACGAGTCCTAAAAGCCAACTTAGGTATGTCGTCCTCCTTGATCCGCAACTAGTGATAACCCGATCTCAGGTCTATCTACGAGAACACTATGGCACCATGCAACTGGTGAAACATGTCATCTATCCTCAACAAGGGATACTTGTTCTTTATCGTCACCTTGTTCAACTCTCTGTAGTCTATACACAACCTCATGGATCCATCTTTCTTCTTCACAAACAACATGGGAGCACCCCACCTAGCCCTAGCTGATTTGTACTAGGATTGGGAAGGTCGTCATACTTTGATTTTCACTTTGTCCAGTTTGACATTTGTGGAATGAATAAGGGCATATACCTTCTGATCCTATGTTTTTTCATAACACAAGATTACATATTGAAATAGTAGTATGAAAAAAAGATGATTGCCAATTTAGTCTTTTATTTTGATATTATGTACCAAAGACCCATTTCAACGTCAACCCCCCACCTCAGACACTAGGGAAGTACTTCCCCATGGTTGAGAAAGGGGAGTGTGACGGCCGTCTGCCCCCCACTTCTATCCCCCACTTGGATTGGTCTTGGAGACGTGGTCAGTCTGATGAAATCTTTCTCAAGCATCTCTTGCAACTATTTCTTCAACTCTACCATCTCAGATGGCGCCATTCTATATGGTGTCTCTGCTATTGGTTGTGTACCTGGGATTAGATTGATCTCAAAATCAATCTCTCGAGAAACACTTGGGAACTCATCTGGAAACACATCTTTGAACTCTTTTACCACTAGTACCTCCTGGAGACTAGGACCTCATGCCTTAGTATCCTCCACATGTTCTAAGAATGCATCACAAGCTTGTCTCATCAACTTCTCATCCACCATCACTGACACTAGACATGTTAGAAGAATCTTCCTATATTCTTGGAAGATCCACATCACATCACCATCTACAAACATCACCACCTTGGAACTACAGTCTAAGACCACCTGATACTTATCCAAGGTACCCATTCTGAGGATGAAATAATCTATACATATCAAATGGTATGAGATTCACTTGTATTATATGTCCTAAAAATGGAAGGAAACATGAAGGACACACCTCCCACAACTCTGTGAAACTAATTAACGAGATTTCTAAGTGAAAACTATCCCATCTATGACTTATAGGCAAGCAACAACTATCAATCAATTCTCAAGTGATAAAGGAGTGTGTGGCACCCAAGTCAACCAAAACAAATATGAAACAAGAATAAGACAAATCAAAATGAAATAACTCCATCTGGCCTATCAGTACTCGTGAGTTGACCACTCCTTCTGACTGACTCATGGCATAGAATCTAGCTGTTGATGTTGTCGTCCTCTTCTACTGGCTTGTCCAGAAGAACCAGTCAACGATGCTTGTCCATGTCCTTGGCCTCCACCACAACTAAACTATTGTCTCTGCGAGCCCTACTAGCTCTGCCTCAGTTATTGGGTCACCTCATCATCTTTCATGGGACAATACAACTTTGTATGCCCGACCTGGCCCCACTTGTAGCACATCATGCTCTCATACCACAACCTCGAAGACTCTATCACTGACACTGAAGCCGTACTGTGGGCTCCTGCTGGCGGAAGACTGTGGGCTCTACCTCTACTTGGCGACCACTGCGTCTGTGCACCTAACCTCTACTTTGCTGACACGCTGAGAACCTAGGCTTCTTAAAGCCTCCAGAAGACTGTCTCTGGTATTGTGTCGGTCTCTTCTTGGCACTCTTATCTCGCTTCTCAACCACTGATATCTCTATCTTCCAAATTGAATCCACAAACATGGCAAACCTCTCGCGGTTTTCCAAAGCTGACATTGGCATAGTCAACTCTATGCTTAGCCCTTTCTCAAAATGTCAGATCCTATCCTGATCCGTAGCATCCATGTGAGGATGGAACCTAAACAACTCCATAAACTTTGCTTCATACTAGTTGATCGACATGGATCCCAATCGGATCCCCTCAAGCTGACTGATCTTCTCATCCAGATACATTTGAGGAAAGTACCAACTAACAAAATCACATCAGAACTCCTCCCAACCAACGACAACACCATGCCTCTTCTCCTATTCTATGACCCACCAATCACCAATACTCCCCTTAAAAAGGTATATATTATGCTTCACTTTGTCTGCCTCGGGGATGTTAAGGATCTTGAAGGCATTCTCCAACTTCATCAACTAGAGATACTCATTTGCTGGATCCCCTATACCAACATACTCAACAACCCCAACACGTCTCACCCTCTCAAAGGTCTTCCCTAAGCCTAGTGATTCAACACTGTGAACAACTAGCTGCCCTTGGATGTGGTGCAGACATACAGTCTACCATGTACGTCATCGTTGCCATGAACTACCCAAACAAAGACTGGAAGTCATGGTTCTCCATAATGTCCATGTCAAACTGGGAAGTATTAGGTGCCCAATCTTATCTCTCCTGGTCCCTCGTACCACCTCAGGGTGTAGAAACACTGCTCTCTGCAGTGTGTACTTCATGTTCTTCAGACATCTTTTCTACTCTTCTTCTTCTTCTTCTTATGCATAAGCATAAGTCACTATAAGATATATTGGAGGACATTAGAATAGACTCAAACCCTAGTCCTAGGTCTGTGTAGACTTGACAAACCTAAAGCTATAATACCAACCAAACTGTAATGCCCCAACACGCCACAAATGAGATACTCAAAACCAAAAGTGGAATTAACACGAAACATGCAGATTACTAGAAAACACAAGAAATTAAAATCGATTAAAAAAAGGTACCATATCCCAGAAGTTATTACATATAAGTCCACAAGCCTGTCACTTACATTACATATCACATATGTCATGGTGCTTACATCATTGTACTTTCACATTCCTATCACCAACTTGTTACATGAGATATCTATTTCACATATATGTACATACACATGCCATATCTTACATACATGGCTCACAAGCCAAAAACCTTGTATTGATACATGTCTACAAAACACATCGAGAACAACCCCAAAGACCTGAGTGTACTTGGATGACATTTAGGACTCTATCACCAAAATACTAGTAGCACATCCAACCTTATCAGCTACTGCTCTTGCTACTACTCTTCCTCAGTTGCGTGACCTCTATCTCTTTGTTCACATCTTCCTAAAAGATGTGGAAACCCACAAGGTGAGAGAAAACGTCCCAATGGAATATATAAATCTCCGCCAATGCCTATTAAAGCACAATTACTAAGTAGGTAGATAAAGTACTTAGCAAGTTAGGCAGATTCAACTAAATAATATATATATAAATCATATTAAGCAACACTACACATTTATCACTGAGAAATAGAACATTTAATATTTTAAGAAGGAATATGAAGAACATGTATATCTTCTCCCAACTAAACAATAAAAAGCAAGGTAAGCGCTCATCCAATGTTATTTACATTTGTCCCTATGCAATTATTCTACACAAATGTGTTACTTCTTTTATGATTGCCCTGAGGATTTGAGTCATACCACCCAAATCCAACTGACCATTTCTAATTCAAAATCAGTGCCATACAAGGTCAATGGAAGAGCCAGAATCCACGACCTCCCCAACACCTCTCGACCAACACAAGAGAAACACCACAGAGACATATTTTTCAACTTCAAATAGTGACATATTGTCAAGATGAAGGATCAGCTCACACATGGCGGTCCATATATAAACACCTAGCCCACCTTGGTATAGGTAACTGAACTAGAAGAACATGATCACACATGGCTGTTCTTAAAAAGAGGGATTGGCTCACTCATGGTCATCCACATCACAAGGAGACCAACTCACACATGGCTGTCTCACACGACCTGTAATTATGGACACAAGGAGATACTCGACTTGCACCCCCACATATTCAAAAATATGTGCTACAAGTTTCCTGTAGGAATGACTCATTTCACAATCCATGACTAATACTAACACTGGAATAGATCTATGGCACATGGAACCTACATGATTAGGCTTTCACTTGAATAATTAAGCCAATTGGTTATCTTTTAGCATCAATCAAGTTTCAATGTAGAAATCCAAAACAAACTCTACCAAGATAACTAGAAGGTGCAACTCCAGAAGATATGAAACATACAAGGTGTGAACTAGTCACATCATCACCACATGATACTTATTACACTTCCATTCATAAGGCCATCACCAATATCACATCACTGGGGAATATCAATCCCTCAATCACATCACTAGAGGATACCACCTCACAATAGGCATCAGGCCATCACCATGTCATAGGACCATCACATCAGTATGATCTCATCATATCTCATCAAGGCTCATAGCCATTACCTTATGTCATATGATCATCACCATAGCACACACAAACTATAATATTCAAGTTCATATCACATGTAAGGTTAGGGGCTTATAAACAGGAGAGAGAAAATAACACAATATAATAGCCACTTCAAGAGAGAGAAGAAAACACATCACATGGCTCAACATTAGGGATAGGGATCCATACATGGTTGATTAGGGTTTTATAGTTGTATTCCATCACCAAACCCTAGATAAACAACCTCCCACTTTCTTGGAGCATATTAGGGTTAAGGAATATCATTACTTAACCATGCTTAGAGCATTATGTCAACAACACTAGGTATCACTATCATATACACGTGTATGTGTATCATTTTATTGTGTCATACATATTTCACGACCACACACCATCCAAGTGTTGCGAGTTAAAGCCATCAAAGGGCTGCGACCACCATCCCACCTAGTGTCACGACCGCAATAGGGCATGTTGTCACGATCACCACTCGTATGTGTCATGACCCACCACACAAAGGGGTGTCTCGATCGTGACTCTACATGTATCTCGACCACCTCAAGAATTAGGGTTTCGATCACCCTAGGAAAGCATGTCACGACCTCAAAATCACAGGAAATTTTTGATTGAAACTAAAGCATGTGTCACAACCAAAACAAGGCAGGATATCTCGATCGAAACTAACACTTGTCTTGACCCAAAATAGATTCACCATCTCGATTAAAACACCAAGAAACAAAGTGTCTAGAACCAAGAAGAAACATGGTGTAGCGACCACTAAGGTCAAGATACCACCAAGGCAAGGAGGAATCATCAAAATAGAGCTAAACAAGATCAAAACAGAAGGTATACCACAGCCAAAATAGAAGATAATAGCAAGGGAAACCATCATTTTCAAGGAGGTACACTTCACATAAAGTCGGTCACCAAAAACCCCAAATCATGGATCACGAGACCACCACAAAAGAATCTCATATATGGGAGAGAAAACCATGTTCAACACCTCTAAAACAGAACCTAAACTCTGCATTACATCAAGGTACATGAGCATCATGTATACATTCATCTCCAAAATCAGGTACCTTGAATTATGGTTTCAGATTCCAGGCAAACCATGCATAATAACCACTACCATTCAAGTTCTGGAGCATGATATCATCTACTATCATATTAAGGGTATGTTTTAAAGAGAGAAACAACAACATGAATTAAAGGAAAATGCAATAATAGAGAGGGTAGAGAGTTATATCACCCACCTTAAGGAAGATCAACTCCAAGGATCACAAGCTCCAAGAACACGATCACCAAGGATGATGAAGCTCCACTTTTAGCCACAAGAACACTTCAAGAAGGAGAATATACCAAGGTCAAAGATTGCTCAAGGAAAGAGAGCAAAAATCCCTAGGTCGAACCAAAAGAACAAGTGAGAAAGAGAGAAGAAATTCCCTCTCACTGGGGTGTCGCCTTGTCAAAACATGGCCTATGACCCTTGTGATGAGAAGTTCACTCTCAAGAACGGCCACCATGTCAAAAAATAGTCTAACACAGAGAAAAGAGAAGAATATGGGGTAGAAGATAAAGGAAAATGCCACAAAAGAAAGGCATATACTTACCAAAGTTGAAGATGAGCAAGAGTCACCAACATGCAACGAATCTCAACCACCAAGAGCTCCAAGATCAGTTATTGTTTCTCCATGAATCTCCAAGGACAAGAGAAAGAGGGTGAGGAAGGAAGAGGCCTGAAAGGTTTACTTGAATGGAGAGAAAAGGGGTTACATACCAAAGGAGGAGGGAGGTAGGGTGAGGGGTGATGTGTCAACACCTAAAGGCACCAAAGGAACCCTTGTCCACACAAGAAACACACATGCAACCACATAAACCATGCATGCACGAGATGGTGATACAACCTATGTTGGCTCTCGACCACTTGGGTCCCCAACACATGGTTTCAGCTGAGACACTCCAAAGGAGGTCGAAACTAGAGCAAACCATCACCTTGGTCCAGACAAAAGGTCACCATGCACACTAGGTCGAGACACTCCACGAGATGGTGATACAACCTATGTTGGCTCTCGACCACTTGGGTCCCCAACACATGGTTTACTTGAATGGAGAGAAAGAGGGATGTCACCACTCATCCAAGACCCAAACAAGGTTCCCCAAAACATCACTCTCTCTCTCTCATGAAGTCAAGAAAGAGAAGGAACATTCTAGATGTGGCAAATTTCAAGATAACCCTCACAAATGGGTAAATTGCAATTTGACCCAAAACAAGCACATCAAGCACAAACATCATACCAACAAGCTCAAACTGGAGACTTAAGCTCTCCACAAGCTCTAAAAAAATCTAAATGGATTAGAGCAAGGTTCTAAGCAATTAATAAAGCCAAAGAAAATAGTATTATCCCAAAACATATGCCAGTGGTCTTACAAACTCCAAAGCCATGAAGCTCCAAGAATGATAAGGAAACACCAACCCTGGATCAAATCCACGACCAAGCAAGATCACCTCAAGAGAATAAGAGAAAACCAATATCAAAGGAAGTTCAAAGGAGAAAGAACACAAGCCCTAGGCTGAAAAGAAAGAGAAAGAGGAGTTCTTCATCTCACTCAGGTACTACCATGTGAGAACCATGATTTCGACCTCTATTGGAGATAGTTCCTCCAGAAAACCACCATGGAGAACCATGGTTCATCCAAGGAGAAAAAAAGGATGGTAGGGTTCAAGAAAATGAGATCAAGAAGGTTAAAACACTTACCAAGCACAAGGATCGCCAAAGGATCGACAAAGAGGGATGCTCCAACCTTAGATCACCATATGCAAGGGGGAAACAACCACCTTCTTCAAGCTTAATACCTCCACTTGCACCACCATAAACAAGGTATATTCCAAGAAAAAAGAGAGAGCTAAAGGGGTTACTTGCTTGTAAAAGTAGTGGTATAAATACCTAAGGGTAGGAGAGAAGTGAGGGATATGAGGTGTCAAGATACTAGAACCTCTAGAGACACTTGTCCCTCAAAATACTGTGGCCATGTAAGCACTCAAGATGTGCATGCAAGAAAGGGTGATAAAAAAAAGGCTTGATAGAGAACACTAGGTACACTACCCCCAAATGGTTGAAGCAAACATCACCATGGTAGTGACCATGATTCAAGATCAAATGATCGCTACAAATAAAGCACATGATCACAATACCTTTGGTTGCTACAAACCAAACCAAAATAAGGTACGTTGGTTGCTACAACACAACCGAGAAAAACCACTTCGGTTGCAACACTCACAAAACACATCGGGTGCTACAAGGATCAACATCAACATGGTTAACACCACCATCAACTCATGCACCCATGCAAACCCTAACATCAACCCACATGATGCCACTTCATCAACCAAGGTCCAACAAGGTGCCCCTATGCATCATTCTCTCTATCATGATGCCAAAACATAGGAGGCACAACCAACAAGTGACAAATAGCAAGATAAACCCTCAACATGGGTAAATTGTAGCTTGGTCCAAATAAGCACACAAGTGGAATAACAAGCCCAAACGTCATGCAAACTAGACCAAATTGAAAACATAATCATGTCACATGTTATTAAGACATATCTCATGATTAGCCTATGGTTTAAGAATATTATTAAGAAAATCAAGAAAGACCAAGCACCAATCTAGGTCAGGGGTTTGACAATGATCTTAAAAGGAATGATTTGACTAACCATATCGCTAAGGTTTACCTCCTTTCTAGGGAGTTCATCACTAAAGAACTCTAAGGTCAAGCATTCTCAGCCTAGAGTAGTACTAGGATCAGTGGCCTCTTGAGAATTTGATCCCATATTGTGCATGAGTGAGTACAAAGCACACATTTGAGGTTGGTGGTGGTCTATGGGGTCAATAATCATGCCTGAAACTCTACTAAAGCCTTGGATAGTGATCCCACGCATTACAAGCACCTCATTTGATTATGGATATTAAACATATAAGAGACAAGTTTGATCAAAAGTCACAAAAGGTATTCTTTTTAGGATATTCAACCACAAGCAATGCTTACTGAATTTATAATGTCACAACTAAGAAAGTCAAAGAATCAATTCAAATAAAATTCCATAAAACATCACAAAAGAGCACATTACATAATGACACTCTCCCAATAATAGAATACCTAACCATCAAAACCAAAGACAGTAATGTTATTAAAAAAAGAACAAAAATTTAGAAATCCTTCACTTCCACCTAAGCTGATTAAAGATCATCCCTAAGAATAAATAATTAAAAATCCTCTTGACAAAGTAAAAACTAGATCACCTTTTTGGGATGCATCAAATATGGAATTTATATCAATTATTGATCCTAAATATATGTATGAAGCACTCAAAGATGATTATTGGATAAGTGCCATGGAGGAACAATTAAAATAATTTACAAAAGTTGATATTTGAGATTTAGTGCCAAAGCCTATGGATAAAACAATCATTGGCACTAAATGGGTTTTTCCTAATAAATTAAATGAACATAGGGAGATAGTAAGAAATAAAGTAAACTGATTTCTCAAGGATATAATCAACAAGAAGGCATAGTCTTCGACAAACAAATATGCACATGTTGCTCATCTTGAATCTATTAGGATGCTTTTACCCATGCAAATTACAAGAATATCAAATTATTTCAAATGGATGTAAACAATGTCTTTTTAAATGGAAGATATATGTTTGTCAATCCCCTACATTTGAGGACATCATCCCAATCATTTCTATAAACTCAAAAAGGCATTATACTGGTTAAAACAAGTTCCTAGAAATTGGTATGATCGTCTGGAACTTTTCCTTTTAGAATGAATTCACTATTGGCAAATCTGATTCTACTTTCTTCATTAAGATTTTTTTTAATTGTCCCTATTTATATTGATGATATTAGATTTGAAGCATCTCAATAATATTTTTGTTCTCAATTCAGTGATATTATGAAAAAGAAATTAAAATGAATCTCATGGGTGAGTTGACATTTTTCTTGGGTTTTCAAATAAAGCAGACCCCTCGCAGGATTTTTCTAAATCAATAAAAATATACTAAAGAACCTATTAAAAGATTCAACATACATATTATAGACATTCTTGTACTCCTATGGACACCTCTATTAAAATTGACAAAGATGAGGACAGTGAACCAATTGACAATTCCTTGTATAGGGGTATGATTAGAAGTTGCTATACTTAACTATTTCTTGTATGGATATTATGTATGCCATTGGATATGTGCTCATTTTCAATAAAATCCTATGCACTCTCACTTAGTTGTTGATAGAAGAACCCTGTGATATTAGGCTTCTACAATAAATTATCCAAGTTGGTATACTAAAGGTAAATTTTTTGATTTGCAAGCATATACTGATGTCGATTATGTTGGTTTCTAACTTGATATCAGAATACTAGTGGTTCTTATTTCTTACTTGAAGATTTTTTAGTCTCTTAATTTGGTAAGAAACAAAACAAGGTTACCTATCTATCACTGAAGCTGAATATATGGTTGTCGATCGTTGTGCTCCAGAAATTAGGATGAAATAAGTTTTAAGAGGTTATGGTTACTCTCCTTTATGACTCCCATTTTTTGTGATAACAACAGTGTAATAAATATATCCAATAATCCTATTTTGAATTTTCATGCAAGAAAATTGAAATTAGACATCATTTTCTTAAAGACCATATTACCAAAACACAACATATGCTTACATCATGTAGACAATGGAAATCAAAATGCATACATCTTAACAAAACCCTTCCTCTGGACTCCTCTCAGTATATTATAGACAAAATGCACATTATTGATTCTAGATGATGATCACTTTGATCTATTTTCAAATTGAAATATCAAAATTCTCTCTTTGGGGACCATCTTGAACATTTTTCGTGACTTTCCATGTTAATTATTGTGCATTTTGACTATTCCTAATCCATTATTCTTCAAAATTATCAAAACAAGGTCTGAAATTATTTATTTTGCAAATTGAAAATATATAATACTTTTAAAAATCAATTGCACTAATAAAGTATGTGCCATAGTTGCCAAATTTATTTTTCCAAAACTAGATTACAGACAAATTTTAAATCAAAAAGGATTTCAGCCAAGGATCCGAATAAAAGACGTTCGATGAATGAAACTCTGACTAGAGCACATCTTGACCAAAAATAGCTATTATGTGACCATTTAAAACCTTGATTGAAAAAGAGTTTGACCAAGGACCTCAATCTACCTATAAATACAGTCCAAAAATGGTCATTCTCTTCACACTTTCATTTACAAAAATTGTTTGGTCATTTCAAGCAAATATCTTCCCCTATTATTCAAATTTCTCATTTCTTCACCACTCTTATTAAATGTAAGCTCCATCTCTTGGTGGTGACAAAAAGAAGAAGTCCAGAAAGGCTCACGCAAGCACACCGACAGTGATCAACAACATTATGTGTGTCAACTCTGTTGCCGACAATGTAAGGCCCCTAGCCCTACTTAATATTTAAACATAATTTACTTAGCATATTTGGATAAACTATATTCTTAAATTTTGATAGTTAACCTTGTCTTTTGATGTCACACCAAATGACAAAACTACATTTAAAAAGTAATCAAAATCAGATCTTGTTTCTTCAAGTTACTGAATTATGCAACTTGTGGACTTTTATGTATTCATCCTTTTCTAAAAGTATGAATAAGGATGTTACACTTGCTTAAGTTGCTTAATTATGTGCATACAATTTAATAATCTTACTTCTTCTTTGGATGCTTTTGAACCTTACTTTAACAAAGTTACAAAGTTTGATGTGTGGTACTGCATGCTTTTCATCGGTCGATGGTTTCTATTTTCCCCTATGCCTGATGGGATTCTCGATGGATGATGGACACTTGGGTGATTGACAATATTTAGGTGCCCAATGGAAATCTAACTCGGTGGACCTTAGGTTTTTAACTGACTAAATCCATGATGTGTTGACTGACAAATTTTGGATCAATGATATTTCCACTGACCAACGAGCTTTGGTCCATGATGTTCGGTGGTTGATGAATTTCTAAGTAACAAAAAGGTTTTGATGGTCAATGATTTTTTTGGCTGATAAGGTCATGGTTCCCACTGGGATCAAGGTTGATGGGCATCCTACCCGACGAGTTTTATGTGTCATCCTATAAATAACCCCTCTCTTCCTCACCTCTCTCTTTTTCATTGGAGGGGCTTGAGTGTAGCTTGAGGAGAAATTTTGGAGAGCAGTGATCAATGAGAGTTCCTTGAAGATGATAATCTCAAGGTTTTCATGGATGCATGTTCTTGGATCAAGGTTTCTAGGACTAATCTCTAGTTGTTGATCGTATTTATTTCTTCTTTTGAGTAAGTTTCTTGTTTTTTTACTCATTTTCTTATTGTTCTTCACTCTCCTTCTCTCATGTGGCTGAGTTCTTTTGGTATCTTGTTAGTTCTTGGTGTTTTATTGGTAGTAACATGTGGGTGCAGGTTGAGCTCTCTGGTTTTCTTCTTCATTTCTCTAGTTTCACCTTGCTTGTGGGGGAAGAGGACTTTCTTGGGCATTTCAGTGGGCTGAGTTGGAGCTTTGTTGTTAATTTTTGAGCTCTTCTTCTTCTTACTTCAATTTCTCTCTCTAACTAGGTGAGCTATATACTTTAAAGCATTTATTGCATACTATGTGCTTGCATGTCCTTGAACATTGTTCTAGAAACTCATAATCATGCTAAAATGGGCCTTTTCAATACTGTTTTGTATAACAAACGATGATCCATAAATGTTAAGTATAGTTCAAATTTTGTGAATGATATTGTTTTTAACTTTGAACTGATTACCAAGCAAAAATAGTCTAAAATTCATAATCTTTACGTAAAGGCTCTTAAGAGTGTACATGCAAGTTGTTGTAGTATCTACACTTTAAATCTCATTGTATAGAGGTTAACTTATGATGGTTATCATGCTTGTATATATTGTTTTGGTGATGTAATGATGGTTGGGGCGAAACTCTAATCTTGGTGATAGCCAGTACAAGCTAAAACATTGAATGTTGAAGATACTCTAAAATTTCATATGGTCTGGGGATAGATCATTGTAAATTAGTTCCATACATTTTATGTCATCTAAGGTGGTGGTGACATTGAGTTTTTCTATGATATCTTTTAGGACGTGTTATGTAACTTGATTGATGCAGTGCAAAAGCTCTTAATTGGCTTAATTAACCAAGTGAAACCTTAATCATGTAGTTCCCTGAGTCTGTGAACTATTCTAGTGTCAGGTTTGCTGGATAGTGAAACAAGTATCCCAAAAGGAACTTAGAGTCGTATATTATTGAGTATATGGGGGTGCGGAGAGGGTATATCCATTTCATAATGATCCTAAGGTTTCTAAAGAGCAGACAAGGTTGTATCTCAGATATGAAAGTAATTGAGAGCGAATGTGGTTGTAACTCATATTTGAGGGTTGTATACCCCAGTTCCTAGTTCTATGACCTGTGTACCCAGGGATGACTAGGTTGCTTTGGTAGTTGAACCGATGAGCCACTATAATAGTCACTCATACTGACCGAGGGGAAGAGATGTTAGAATTATGGTTATCATATATCTTATATATGGAGCTGATTTCAACTTAGTAGTGGTTAGCTAGTATTTTGAATGGTGCACCTCAAACTACCCAAGGCTTAATATAATGTAACTCAGTCGTGTAGCACAATTGTTAAGATCTGTTGACATATCACATTGGCTAATAACACTTGCCATGTTTTCTTTTGATTATAGATCAATTATAATACGATAAGATAAACCGACTAGTACAATTGCCTCTAGATACATCTATTATGACACAAGTAATTGAATATTCCAACTTTGCAATACTATCTATTTAAATACTTAATATACATAGCTCTGGTAAGAAATAGATGTTTTTGGAGTTATATCTCTTGCTAGGGCATGGATCTCACCTCATGGATCACCATATCTTTTTAGGTGATCAACAACACTGGAAGGCACAGAGTGACAAAGAGGCACAATTCAAAGACAGATAGTGATATAAGGTTGGTTGGGTTCTTGTAGAGTCCTAGAGTCATCTCTTTACTCTTAGGTCCGTGAGGGGAGTTTTGTATAACGCATATACCAACTCATGTTTTTGGTTGTATGCTCTAAGTAAGTAAATGGTGTAATTATGTGGACAATATTTACAGGTTATGGCCAAGGCCATGAAACTTATGTAAAGATACTTGGTGTGGTCATATGTGGATATTATACCTTTATGCAAATGTTTCCCTTAACATGTTTTAGAAATTTTCTCGATTTTAAATTCTAACTTTTTGGGGATGTGATTCAAAAGTGTTTGATCAATGTTTGGTTTTGAGTAATCTAGTTTAGCTTGGCGGTCTGCCACAATCAATAAGTTTTTTTAAGATTTGTCTCATCCACCTCTTCGATGACTTCTGGTTGATCTTCACTCTCTTGTTGTGGTTATCAATCTTAAATCTCTCTTCAAATTTTAGTGCCTCTTAGATTTTTTCACTCCCTCACACTATAGTTGATCCACTAGAGTTGTCCATGATTTTTTTGCCAACCTTGATGCAGTGGATCCAACTAATTTTTCATATTCTTCCATGGTAAATGGTCTTGCATTTTCTTTTGATGAATCAGAATATCGTAATTATCTTAAAATAGGCCACGCTGGCTATTCCATGCACCTTAGTTTCACTTCCATCAATCCTGTCAATAGCATTTCTAAATTCTCCAGCAACAATGTTACCCTCTCAGCTATTTGCCAATCTTTGTTTGTTCTTGGTGCCACTAATCATGATTACTCATGGAACATATTTTTTGTCCTCTCTCATTCTAAAAGCATGCATTCTAAATATTTTTTGAGCTCAAATACCATGCCACGTGTCAATAAGAGTGAGGTACCACAATTCCACATGATCCTCATATATGCAATTCTAGACAAAATTCATGTCAAATTTGAGAGGATAATCCTTAAAGAAATGCTTGACTTCAAGGGTCAACCTCCTTTTGAAGATTTTATGTGTGGTCTTATTTAGCATTGTCTTGATACCCATTTTTCTGAACTAGGTTATCCTACTAGCAGCTCTAGAAACCAAATCAATCTTACTACATTTGAAAAGATGGATTTTATTTTGGTCACAAGAGAGCTAGAATTGAAGAAGGTACATCAGGTGAACCACCTCCAACTCCTCTTACTTCTTATTGAACCCATGAAAATGATATTGCACATTTTAAGGGTGCGTCATAACAAATACGAAGACATACGGATTACAACCATCATCCAATGCTCTACTTGAATAACCACATGAATGCCTTAACTCCAAATGTTGGACAAGTATCATTCTCATCTCAACCCCCTAAAGGAATGCCCCTTTTATCCCATGTCACAAATACACTCAATCTACTCCACATTTATGCACTCTCCTCCATACTCATTTTTCTATGGACTAAGATATATAGACTACCTTCACTTTATTATGAGTTCCCACTTTTCTAGAAGTATATGCACTTACGACTAAAAGTTCCCTAGATCTAGAGATTCTAGTGTAATATTATGGCGATGCTCCTTCCTTGCTTCATGATTCATATGTTGATCACATTACTTGCATGTTTCACAATGTGTGATCATAGATGCTTAGATTTGATCATATGTTCTTAGTTCTTGTAGTAGGTTTTGATGCTATGCATTTTGCTTTGTTGTACTTGGCATGGGCTGTGTACTTTCCTTATTCTTCCATGTTATCCTTGTACTTCATTTCTTATCAAATATATGTTTGTGTGCTCCCTTATGACTAAAATCAAGATATTATGATCCTCCAACTTTGTGTCTTTTGTGCTATCATTTATACATCGATATCATATTGAAGGGGAGTATCACACTTAGGGGGAGTGTCTATCTGATACCACTACATTTTTATGTATGACTAAGGGGGAGAAATATACCTTGTGTACAATATAGTTTTTGAATAAGATGGATAATATTGTTCCTCTCTTAGTCTCATGAGATACATAGTTTTTTAGATAAATTGATGTATATTCACTTGAGAGATGTATGTCCTGTTCCACACCTATCAATTGAAAATTACACAAACTTCTATCAGAGCTTCATGACATCATTTAGGTATAAAAGTTTTCTTTATGCAATATTTTTGGAAATATTTATCAAATTCAAAAGGGGGGAGCTTGTTGGATAAATTGAGTATTATGCAACTTTCTCTTTTGATGATGATAACATTTCCCAATTGTGTTTCTAATGTGTGATTCATTGTTTTAGGTATCAAGGCACAATTGGAGAAGGTAAGTTGGGCTTAATTGCATATTTTGTGTGAAATTGATCAAATTGTACTCATTGTATGTCGTTCATATAAGGAAAATTGACATTTCTCTAGATATCATGTAAAATCATGCTATGAGTCAACTCCAACTATCTCAAACCTATTTTCACACTTATATCAAGTCCTTAGGATAATTAGGTCTCATTGCAAAAATCATTTGATATGTTTACAAAAAAATTAAATGATATGTTATAGGGAAAATTTTGATTGAATTCTTTTTCGATCAAGAATGCATCAATCGAATCACATCTCGATTGACAACTAGACATTGCTAAAACTTATAAACAAAGTGCCTCTCGATCAACTATTTTTTGATCAAAGTCGTGGGCCGTTAGAAAGAAGTTCGACCGACAGACAGTCCACAAACATTTTAGTTAGTGCGCAAGTAGCTATTTTTATTCCACTAATCACACTATAAAGAACACTTTTGCACTAAGCTTGAATCTAGACCTTCCAACAACTATCTCAACACTTGCTAGTGGTTTTTTATAAGCATGATAGCTTATGAAGGATCCTAGTGCACTTGAGCATTACTAGAATTACTACATTGAGCTTATATATGATTTTAATATCATAATCAATACTCCTAAGTATGTGATATTTTAGACAAGTGATGGATTGGTCAAATAGTGGTGACTTGGCACCAAAATTTAATGGAATATAGATATGATGATGTTAGAGATAGGGTTTGAATTTCATAAAGTTAGGAGAGGCCTACAATAAGTTATTCAGGGTTGAAAATGATGAAATCATGTGCATTTGATATATGATAGACCAAGAATATATTTTTCTAGACTAAGTTTGTAATCAGCCAATGTGTAACACAAGTCAGAGTAAGTGGATGTTCAAGCCACAAACTTGATGGACCTTGGATTGGCTGTGTGGCACTATTTAGGCTGTATGATGGGATTGGATGGACGACTCCGATTAGAAAGAGAGAGACAATGGAGTTGATGGAAGTTGTAGTCACCCATAACTGCATGTTAAGGGAGGCAAGGCTACATGCAAAGTTAACCGAGCAGTTGGGCTTTGATCGTCGACAAATATAACCCTCACTGAGGTTAGTGGTAGGAGACTAGCGAGAATAGATGCCAACTTCCTCTATCTCCATTGTCGTATGCGGATAAATAAGAAGCTTTTACTGTGGAAGGTGCTGGCGAGGAAGAGGCCATGTCCTATCTCTCATCGGTGTTTTAGCCTTGTAGCAACACTTGCATCACGTAGAATAAAGGAGCCGTAGATCAAGTCTTGCCTTGAGACCGAGAACGCCATGAAGAGAGACAAGTAGACATATTAAAGGGTCTCTTGTTCTCACCACTGTAAGGACGGCTTTAGAAGCAATTTGCAATAAGTTGTGCACTCTTGATTGCTTGGTGGAGTAGAGCAGACAACAGTGACACTCAGGTTCAGAATAGAGAAGCCAAGGATTCTGGCAAGGAGGAGAAGACTGTGGACGATCTCCTACTGGAGATCTTCCCTGCAACAGCGGTGAGTTCCTGGGGCTGTAAGGAAGAGCCGCAATAACAACAACTTGAAGGCCGACGGTATACAACACGAGCAGATGAAGGCCTTTGTCGTGAAATACCCTACGGACGAGCCAAAGACCTACAAGGATCGCTCACCGGAGCTCTACTCTTCCACGGCGGTAGAAACTAGTGCCATGGCCATTGAAACAGCCAGAGGAAGGCCGTGGAGTCAAGACACCATGCCAGTGACAACGAAGAGAGATGGACCTCTAAGGTTTACAGCATCCCTATAAGCCTGCAAGAGTAGTAGCATGGATAAGCTCACGTTGGAAGAGATTTCCAGGTGGCGGTGGCTGCGTTGCAGAAGAAGAGTCCCGCTGGGGACTCAGACGCAAGCGGAAGTGAGAAAGAGAGAGGGACCGAACGGTTCAATAAAACTGGGTCCACTCTCAACCCAAACCAACCAGCTCAGAGTGAGCCCAGGAAGGGCAAATCACACCTAAGTAGACACGTGGCAAATCCAGATTGGCCAAAAAGGAAAAAAATACTAGAAAATATGCTTATCTCCTATAATTCATAATAATTAGCTTTGACAACAGAAAAATACAAACAACATATTGAAATTCTCAGAAAAACCTGTAGAATAATATGGAACCATCTATGCAATCTTTTGATGTTGTAATCTAATGAATATTGTAGAAGTCATAAATTGCTTATATCATGTGTTATAAATATCATATGATGACCTAAAATTATGTAAATGTAGAAGTAACTCTAAAATATGATATATAATGAATATCATGTCAGCTATGATCATTTCATGACATGTAATCATGTACTTTTCTTAGTACAATTATCTAGGACTAATACTTTGCTTAGTACAACTATCTAGGACTAATAACCCTAAATAAATATAGAAAATACATATAGGGCCAATAAATGTTGGAATATTCAGTGTAAGCTGATATCAATATATGGAACCTCAAACTTGATTCTAAGATCATAATGATTCATATAATTCATGTTATACAACAATCATTTCTCTTAATAAACCCTAACATGTTTAATGAATATGATCTAGGGTTAAAACATACACACAATGATATTGAAACTATTGGTCATACAATTTATTCTAATATGGAATACAACATAAGTAACATCAATACCAGATAAAAAGAAGAGTAAGACAAGAAATAATGATGGGAATATCCTAATGACCAAGCAAATCCTAATCAACATAAATAGGGTTAGATGATGAGAATCTGATGATCATACATGATCTTGTCTTGATAAGGGATTGACCAAGATATAGTTGACATCAATAATGTGGTTTAGATTATCTCTTTTGAAGGTACACTTTACCTCTTACTTAGCTTACTAGTTAGTATGGTTGTATTAATATGTAGAAAATACTTGGCATATGATATTGGATGAAATGATGTTCTTGTATTCTATATTTCTTGATTTTCCAAACTTATAGTTATGAGCACATGAAACATAATATATCTGTTCCATTATATCTAAGCACTTCAACTCTTTGGTAGTAAAGTGTTGGAAAATAAAATACTTCAACTCTTTGGTAGTAAAGTACTTATATGTGATCCAACTCTATGGTAGTAGATCACATTGTGAAATGATCCAACTCATTGTTGGATCAAAGGGCTCTAGAAGGGGGGTGAATAGAGCTTCACAATTCTCACAAAACAAATTAGACCACCAAATTATATTAAGTGCAAAAAATAAACAAGCAGCAATTTGATGTCTTAATCTATCAAGCACAACAAGGATGAGAGACAAGGAAGAGCAAGCACTTGAACATGTGGTTTAGAGTGGTTCCACGTCCTAACTAGGAGCAATGTCAATCCACTACCTAGAGGTGGTTAATCTCCAGGATTTTCAATCTTGGTACTCTTATATTCCATCATAAGATTACAAGACACAACAACCACACGTCCAAGGGCTTAGTACCTCAAGCAAAGATCTTCAACCTATAGAAGGAGCTTACCCACTTGAACCATGGAGTCTTCATCCATCAACATGGACTTACCCACTCCTTCCTTCAAGTCTTTGACCTTCAAGGGATTACCTTCTTCCTTGAGCGTCGCCTTGCCTATCTCCTTCACTTGGAGATCTGGAACACCTTTCCTTCTTCAACCTTGAAGAACAACAACTCCTTCTCCTTCACTCGGAGAAGATCTTCAACCTTTTCTTCAATGGGAATTGGATATAGGAAGATGATGGAGGAGAGCTTTACATCAATACATGGAGTAGCTCTCTTACATAGGAACCTATCTCACTCATACTCACGAATTTGACTTGAAGGTAGAGAGAGAAAGGGCCTCAAAGGGTTAGAACACTCTCAACTAGGCTAGGACCAAGCATGTAGTGAATGACCAGCCTTGGAATGAACTCCAAGAGGTCCTATTTATAGTTGAGGGTGCCCCTTTAAGTTGTGGGACACTTAGATACTAAAATAGCCATTTTTTGCTCAAAGAAATGACTCTATTTTTGATCAAAACACACATCAATGGTTACAATCACTTTTTCTGCAAATTCCATATAGTGCAATCGGTTGAGTTTCAATAAAGGTAACTCGACAGATGGAGTAAAAGACAAAGCTGATATTTAAATCATCGGTCGAGTTTGTCCTGGGGAAACTCAACCGACCATTTAAAATCGAAATGGTCAGGTACTCTATCGGTTGAGCTCTGTGAAAACACAACTTGACCGATGCAATCTTTAGAAAATGGATCCAGGTCCCGACCGATCGAGTGCCTGTAATTGATTTTCTAATTTGCATCGAAAGTGATTAAAACATGGTGTTTAGTGCCCCAATCAATTTTATCATCTTAGTTACAAGTCAATTCATAATTATAAATGATTACAAAAATGTTCTAAGGTCATTTACATAGATTTCCAAAATTGCACACTTGTAGCTCTTTTGACTTGAACTTGAGCCAATCTAGGGCTTTGGATTTTGGATCCTTTTCATGTACCTAGTACCTGAAATCAATCTTTAATACACATATTAGATACATATGAATGGAATGGTTAAGTCATTATCAAAATATAGACAATGTATAACCTCTAGGTCAACCGTGACACCCCGTCGTCACACAGACAACGAGATGACACGCAAAAATGTGCGGAACCTCACATTACCAAAAACACGGGTTAATTAAAACCGATTGCAGAAAGCATACATGAGAGAACTTTTGCATCCAGATCCTGCAGAAAGACATGTTATATAAACATTCACAAGCCATGTTATAGGTCTACAGCTTATCAGAACCAGCTGCACTGTCAGCACCAGAGTTCAACACCTGTTTATACATTCATAACGGCCACGTATGGCTAGCAGCAGGATATACAAAAATTACAACAGCTAGTATCGTGAAATGTCGTCAAACACCTATAAGGACCTGAGTGTACAGGGATGACTCTAGGACTCTACTACAAAACCACCAAAACAGCAGCATGACCATCTCTTGCCTTCTACTGTTCTCCTTGCTGCTCGGACGCAACCTCACGACCACCACCACGTCTAGAACGATCACCTAAAACGGGTGTAAACCAGCGGGGTGAGACACACAGTCCCAACGAGAAACATAACTCCCCGCCGAAACTATAAAACCTAAAAAAGGTTAAAGCAGATAACATGAGATAACTGATAAAGCGTATAACAAGAGCAGCATATTGAGCAAAGCTATTATTACCATCAAGCTTACTAAGATATCCGGGAGGCATATAACCAAGTATTTCTTTATGGAACATGATTGACAAGATAAGCTTTATAAGAACTGATCACAAGATATAAGGATCGTACGCACAACTGCATAGTTCAACTAGATCATCTATATAAGCAAGGCCTCAATCAATGTTCTGTATTTTTCTCTAAGTAAGATATACTTATTCGGCTAAATTACGTTTTATTATGCCCTGAGGAAGTGAGCCTTCCCTACTCAAATCCAACCATTGGCTGAGAAGCCCAATCTGGTGCCATACAAGGTCTAAGGAGATCCGGACTCCATGACCTCACTTTCTCGTGGTCAGTACACGAATCATCAAGCAAGACCGCAGTCTTATGCTTATAGGGCCTTAGCCTCAGGGTCAGCTCCGCAAGCTATCCATATCTTTAGCTCACCTCATCATAGGTGCTAGTACATACATCCGAGCCATGAACACATCATACTCATCATCACATATCCTGAGCCATGGGTCTGTTCACCATGCTCCATATGTACCGAGTCTGCAACCACAGTTGCACTCAACCCTCCTATTTTAGGCTAGGGGAAACCTCACATATTCAACAATATGCACTCCAGGTAATGCCGCAGGATAAACCTGTTTCACCATCACCAAATACTGACGGTAATGGATCTATGGCCAGGGCAAACTACATGATATGTTCATCTATAATTGATTAGTATATTTTAAGCCAATTGTTGAGGCAAAACAAAGTATAAACATAGCCTTATAGGATTACATCATTATTGCCATCATCATACTGTCATGGGACCTCAATCCCTTATTATATCAACCACTACCTCTCAAGGCATCATAATCATGTATCAGCATCCTGGGAATGCATCCCTTATATCATCATCAGAGGATAACACCTCAACTAGGCACTCAGCCTTATATCAGGTCCTCAGACCTGTCAACTTGTTGCCACATTACCACATGGTGCTATTCCAGCACATACATCTCATAGCTCTTACCAGGCTATGAATCCACATGAAATACCTGCATGGTTAGTATACACATTCATAGAGATAACTGAAGCCATCATGGATTAACATAATGATCATGCTATCAAGTATAAAGAAACATCCATGTAGAAGTCATAGTTTTATCATTAATCAGAAACATATATCATGCCCCATACTTGTGATCATAGGCATGTGTCACACCATCATGTGAAGCAACATCATATGCTTCCAAGCTTCCTGGTTCACAACCTATCATTTTAACTCATCATCATATTTGCAGGATTCAAGGTGATTACATCATATCACTTGTGTTATCATTATAAGCCATATACATTCCGAGTTATCAGAACCCTCACCAAAACTCCTGCAACCCTCACGATAGGTAGCATCGGGCAGGGCGACTACCCTCACCCAAGCCTATCGGCCAAGCACAACGACCAACCCTTACCACCTGCAACGCCTCAGCATAACGCTGCGTCGGGCAACACCTACCCGGGCAACGCGCAACCCGTGACGCTCAGCGTCCTTAGGCGAGCGACGATGCGTCATGCAACCAGGGCTAGTGCTATGTTGTGCACGCCCCTACAGGGTGGTATCGCCCAAGACCCTATCACCCACTTAGGGTTAGGCAACTACCAAGGTCGTAACGCCCAACCACCAAACCATAACGTCCATGGGCAGAGCGACTATAAGGATTCATATCAGCTAACTCAATTGAGGGTGTGTCGTGCAAACACAAACCCCAAGCCCGACACAGGGTTACTCATCTTACCCATAACGTTCAAGGGAGGCTAGGGTGTCGCCCACTTCATAACAAACAAGACCTAGGCACCACAAGAAGGCTTATCGCCCAACTAGGTCAAGCATCTTATATCGTCCACCACTAAGGCATCACCAAGGTTTCTTGTACAACCATCATATCGGGCACCAAGCCACCAAGCTCATCACAGCATATCATCTAAGATCATCACAAGATGTATCATTCAGAGCACAAGATATAAGGTGTGTCTCCCAAGCTCTATCTCAAGCCAAGAGAACCATACTGATCGTCAAACCAACCATCTCAACTAGGTGTAACGGTCAAGGGTACAACCCAAGACAAGGCTATCGGGCAGCACTACTCTAAGGTCATATCGTGCAAGGCACAACCCCACAAGGTCATCTTCAACCTCAAGCACAAGGGCACCAAACCCTAATTGATCAAGAAGATCGGCTCACCTCTCAACAACTAAGAGAGAGGTTTTGCACAACCTCTATCACAAATTGGGCAACCACAAGGATCCACCTCAACATAGGTCATCATCTATTCAAAAGCTCACCTCTCAAATCCATGGTGAGAGGAGGGTGTCGCCCAAGAAACTAGAATGTAGACTCACCTCTCAACTAAAACGAGAGAGGGGTATTGCCTACATCACTAGAGCTCAAACTCACTTCTCTAGACCAAGGAGAGAAAAGGGGTATTGCTCAACAAGGAAACCCTAAACCATGGTTCGGACAACTAGGTGTAAAGGCATATAAACCATCAACAACATCAACAACATCATGCTCATAATATCCATAAGGTCAACAACATGTACTAGAGCAAGAAACATAACATGCAATGGCCGATCATCAACATATATGAAACATGAAACATAGAGAAGGTAGTATAGCTAGGGTTAGAAGTTATGTAACCCGCCTTAAGCAAACTCCTCAAGCTCCAAAGCTCCAAGCTTCTAGCTCCTAGATCCAATCTCACCACTTTCGGCCACCAAAGAACAAGACCCACCTAGGGTTCAGCCACCAAGATAGAGGAAGAAGAAGAGATCTCCACCAAGGGGAAAGGATTGGCCACCAAGCTCTCTAAGGAAGGTGTGCCGTGGACACAAGGAGGGGAGAGAAACAAAAGAGCTAAAGGGTTCCCAAGGAAGAGAAAGGCAAGGCATATATAGATGAGGTTCAATTAAACCAAGGCAAGGTGTCACCTTACCAAGGGACACTTGTCCACACGTTTTACCACCTTGCAAAACACATGCACATGCCATGCCACCACTCAACCAAGGTTTGACCACATGTCCAAGCTAGGGTGACACAACCAAAGCAAGGAGGTCAAACAAGGTCAAAGTCCGACACACTCCACCACCTTGGCCGACACCCCCATGGGCGACACAAAGCATCCTTGCCCGATACAGGGCTCAACCAAGCAAGGCAAGGCCCAAACAAGGAAAAGCAAGACCTAAAAGAGCTCAACCAAGCCCAAGACAACTCAAGGCATGAACCCAAACCTTCCTCTCAACTCTAGAGGAAGCAAAGAGAGAGAAAGACATCTCTCAAGGTGACAAATTTGCTTTCCAACCCTAACTTAGGTTATTTTGCAAGTAGCACCTCCAACTCTCAACTAAGCACAAGCAAAACCTAATCATCACTAAAGATGATTAGCAAGCAACCAAGCACAAGGTTCAGGCAAAACAAATAGGGTAAGACCAAAACGAAGGTCAGGGTCCTTACAAGCCATAAACCTCTACAAAGGGATTTCGTCCTCGAAATCCGAAGAGAAAAGCGAGGGTACTTCCGCCTCATCTCTTCCTCAAGCTCCCACATGGCTTCCTCAACACCACGATGATGCCAAAGGACCT
Organism: Alisma plantago-aquatica; assembly: GCA_963693085.1. Classification (NCBI taxonomy): domain Eukaryota; kingdom Viridiplantae; phylum Streptophyta; class Magnoliopsida; order Alismatales; family Alismataceae; genus Alisma; species Alisma plantago-aquatica. The sequence goes on from OY856411.1 coordinate 696,491,776, forward strand.
TCACAAGAACCATGACCTTCCTCTTCAGCTTCTTTACTCTTCTATCAAGGATCACTCCTGGACCTTCCTCATAGGTCACATCTTCATCAAGCTCAACCTTAACTGGCTGTATCACTGTCCCTGAGTATGGATGACTTTTCTTCAACATACTGACATGGAATACTGGATGCAACCTGTGCAACTGGAGGCAACTCTAACTTGTAAGCTACCTTGCCAACACGTGTTATCACTGGGTATGGCCCCATATATCTGGGTGCCAGTTTGCCTTTCCGGCCAAACCTTAGCATGCCTTTCCAAGGTGAGACCTTGAGATACACTTTGTCTCCCACTTGGAACTCTAAAGGTCGTTGGTGATTGTCTGCATAAGACTTTTGTCTGTCCTGTTCCGCTTTCAACTTTTGCCATATCACTCTGATCTTTTCTATTGTCTGTTGTACTAACTCATGACCCAAAAGGTGATATTCACCAGACTCATACCAACATAAAGGGGATCTGCACTTCCTTCCATATAGAGCCTCATAAGGAGCCATGTCAATGCTCCGCTGGTAACTATTATTGTAAGTGAACTCTATCAAACTGAGATGCACGTCCCAACTTCCTAGGGACTGCAAAACACAAGCTCGGAGAAAATCTTCCAAAGTATGAATAGTCCTTTCAGACTGTCCATCCGTCTGGGGGTGGAAAGCGGTACTGAACCTCAAATGCGTTCCCAACGCTTTGTGCAACTATTCCCAGAAATGACTTGTGAATTGAGGACCTCTGTCGGAAACTATCGTTGCTGGTACACTGTGCAAACACACTATCTCGTCTACATACACCTGAGCAAGCTTCTCTGCTGTATACATTGTCTTTACAAGTATGAAATGAGCATATTTTGTCAACCTGTCTACTATTACCCAAATGGAATCATGATTCCTAGCTGTCTTTGGTAGACCAACTACAAAATCCATGGTTATATGATCCCATTTCCATTGTGGTATAGGCATGGGTTGCAACGTACTTGCTGGCTTCTGATGCTCAGCTTTAACTTGCTGACATACTACACACTTAGCCACAAACTCAGCTACATCCTTCTTCAAGCCATACCACCAATACAAGTCCTTCAGATTATGATACATCTTTGTGACTCCTGGATGCATAGCATACATCGACGTGTGTGCTTCCTTGAGCACTATCTTTCTTATATTATCACCATCGGGGACCACCATTCTACCATGATAGCAAACTAGTCCATCCTCAGACTCATGGAACCCATCACGCTTTTCGCTGCCAAGCTCTGACCTAATCAACTGCACTGTATCATCTGCCTACTGTGCGTCTTTGATCTACTGTCTCAACATAGGCTTGACTTGCATCTGTGCCAACAGTCCTGCCAACAAGGAAACTTCCAACTGTACATTCATCTGTCGCAAGGAGACAAACATATCTTGCCTATGACATACCAAGGAACTCAATTGTGCCTTCTTCGTGGAGAGAGAAGAAGACTTTCTGCTAAGCGCATTAGCTACCACATTTGCCTTACCAGGATGATACTCAATGGTACAATCATAATCATTGATTAGTTCCATCCAACGACGTTGTCGTATATTCAACTCACTTTGCGAAAAGATATACTTCAAGTTCTTGTGATCTGTAAAGATCTGACACACCTCCCCATAAAGATAGTGTCTCCAAACTTTTAACGCATGGACCACCACTGCCAACTCCAAATCATGTGTCAGATAGTTCTCCTCATGTTTCTTAAGTTGTCGCGAAGCAAAAGAAACTACATGATCCTCCTGCATCAACACGCAACCTAAGCCTTTCTTGGAAGCATCGCAGAAAACAACATAGCCCTTCCCAGGCTCTGGCAGCACTAGCACTGGAGCACTTGTCAGCTTCTCCTTCAAACTTTGGAAAGCCTGCTGACAACAATCATCCCAGATAAAAGGTACACCCTTCCTGGTCAACTTTGTCATTGACAACGTGATCACACTGAAGTCCTTGATAAACCTCCAGTAATATCCTGCCAAACCCAGAAAACTACTAACTTCAGTCAGCGTCTTTGGTTGTTCCCAATATGTCACTGATTCCACCTTCTTGAGTTCCACTCTGACCCCTTCTGCAGATATCACGTGTCCCAAGAAAGTCAATACTTTCAACCAAAACTCACACTTACTGAACTTGGCATACAACCGATGTTGGCGAAGAAGAGTCAATGCTTGTCGAAGATGTTGTTCATGCTCTTGAATGTCCCGACTGTAGATCAAGATGTCATCTATGAAAACTACAACAAACTGATCTAGAAACGGACAGAACACCCTATTCATCAGATCCATGAAAGAAGTAAGTGCATTGGTTAGCCCAAACGGCATAACCATAAACTCAAAGTGACCATACCTCGTCCTAAATGCTGACTTTGGTATGTCATCCACCTTAATCCTCAACTGATGATATCCAGACCATAGATCGATCTTTGAGAACACTGTAGTGCCACACAACTGGTCAAACAGATCGTCTATCCTCGGCAACATGTACTTATTCTTGACCGTGACTTTGTTCAACTGCCGGTAATCTATACATAACCACATCGACCTGTCCTTCTTCTTAACGAACATCACTGGAGCACCCCAAGGCGACGTTCTCGGTCGGATGAAACCTTTCTCCAACAACTCCTGTAACTGCTTCTTTAACTCTGCCATCTCTGCTGGAGCCATCCTGTACGGCGTCTGTGCAACTGGCTGTGTTCCTGGTACCAGATTGATCTCAAAATCAATCTCTCGGGGTGGGGGTACACCGGGGAACTCATCAAGAAACACATCTAAAAACTCTCGAACAACCATCACCTCCTCGAGGCTAGGACCTTTCGTCTTGGTATCCATGACGTGAGATAAGAATGCTTTACAACCTTGCCACAAACACTTTTCTACCACCATTGCTGACACTAGACATGTCGAAAGAATCTTCCTATCTCCTTGGAAGATCCACTTCTTTCCACCGTCATCAAACACTGCCTGCTTGGAACCACAGTCCAACACAACATTATACTTCTCTAAGGTATCCATTCCAAGGATCACATCGAATCCATGCATATCAAGTGGTATAAGATCCACTTGTATACCGTGTCCTGAGAAAGACAGAACACAAGATGAACAGTCTTCTCGAAGTATCGAAGAACCATCGAGAGGGGTTTCTAACAACAAGCTATCTTTCTTATGACTAACAGGTAAAGGAAAACTATCAAGCAGACTATGTGCGATAAAAGAGTGCGTAGCACTGGGGTCAACCAAAACAGATATAAAGCAAGAAGAAGACAAATCAGAATGAAATAACTCCATCTGGCCTGTCACCACTTGCGGGTTGACTATCACCTTTGGCTGACTCATAGCATAGAATCGAGCCGTTGCTTGTCCACGTCCTCTGCTCCCTTGAGCAGACGATCCTACTTGCGACGCTTGACCGCATCCTCGCCCTCTGCTACCACTAGGTTGTGGTCTGTCTGACCCTTGTTGATTATGTCTCAGCTGTTGTGTTACTTCAACATCTCTCTTTGGGCAATTTGACTTTAAATGCCCAGTCTGTCCACAGTGATAACATGACCTGCCTTCTATCTGTGGCCTAGATGGCCCTGTCACTGCCACAGAAGTTGTACTATGTGCCTTTGATGGCAAAGAAACATAACCTCTTCCCTTACTCGGAGACCACTGAGATGGTGTACGATAATTCTGCATTACGGAAGATGGTAAAAACCTTGGCTTCTTGAAGCCACCAAACCTCTGTCCCTGGAACTGAGCAGGCCTTTTCCTGGTCATGGACTCCCTTTTCTCCTTAACAGATCATTCAATCCTATGGACGGACTCCACAAACGTGGCAAACCGCTCCCGATTTTCCAAAGCAGCAATAGGTGTCGACAGCTCAACACTCAGAACTTTCTCAAACCGCCTGATCCGCTCATCATCTGTTGCCGCCATGTGAGGACAAAACCTCAGCAAGTGCATGAACTTGGCTTCATACTCGGTGATGCTCATCAATCCTTGGTGTAGACGCTCAAATTGGTTGATCTTCTTGTCCAGATACGTCTTTGGAAAGTATCTGCTGACGAACTCTCACCGGAAAACCTCCCAACCGATCTCCTCACCGGGTTGCTTCTCCTCCTCGATGGCCCACCAGTGGCCAACACTACCCTTCAGAAGGTAGACAATGTGCTTGACTTTGTATGCTCCAGGAATGTCGAGGATCCGGAAGGCCTTCTCAAGACCTGTCAGCCACAGATCAGCATCCGCCGGATCAGCCGTTCTAGCATAATCCGAAGCTCTGACTCAGCGAAGCCGCTCAAAGGTCTTCCCAATTCCTGATGCTTCACCATGGGGAGGATGTGCTCTTGGCATAGGCACTGGCACTCTTTCCACCACATGACTCATCATATCCATCAATTGCCCCATAAGCTACTGGTAGGTAGGATTTTTGAGAATGGCTGGGTCAAGTTAGGGGACCTCAGGCACCCGATCATCATGTGCCTGCCCTCCTGCTCCATCAACTGATGCATGATCGCTGCTCTCGGCAGCATGTTCTTCATGGTTTCCAGACATCTATAAGCTTTGTCTTCCGTTGAGAGCAGAAGGTTATTGTAAGAAAATCTGGATAACTCACAAGAATAGACGAAAACCTAGTCCTAGATCCCTGTAGACTCAGTGAACCTAGAGCTCTAATACCAAACCAACTGTGACACCCTGCCGTCACACAGACAATGAGATGACACACGAAAATGTGCGGAACCTCACATTACCGAAAACACGAGTTAATTAAAACCGATTGCGGAAAGCATACATGAGAGAACTTTTTCATTCAGATCATGCAGAAAGACATGTTATATAAACATTCACAAGCCATGTTATATGTCCACAACTTATCGGAACCAGCTACACTGTCAGCACCAGAGTTCAACACCTATTTATACATTCATAATGGCCACGTACGTCCAACAACATGATATACAAAAATTACAACAACTAGTATCATGAAACGTCATCAAACACCTCCAAGGACCTGAGTATACATGGATGAATCTAGGACTCTACTACAAAACCACCAAAATAGCATCATGACCATCTCTTACCTTCTACTGCTCTCCTTGCTGCTCAGCCACAACCTCACGACCACCACCACGTCTAGAGCGATCACCTAAAAAGGGTGTAAACCAGCGGGGTGAGACACACAGTCCCAATGAGAAACATAACTCCCCGCCGAAACTATAAAACCTCAAAAAGGTTAAAGCATATAACATCAGATAACTGATAAAGCGTATAACAAGAGCAACATACTGAGCAAAGCTATTATTACCATCAAGCTTACCAAGATATCCGGGAGGCATATAACCAAGTATTTCTTTATGGAACATGATTGACAAGATAAGCTTTATAAGAACTTATCACAAGATATAAGGATCGTACACACAACTGCATAGTTCAACTAGATCAACTATATAAGCAAGGCCTCAATCAATGTTCTGTATTTTGCTCTAAGCAAGATATACTTATTCAGCTGGATTACATTTTATTATGCCCTGAGGAAGTGAGCCTTCCCTACTCAAATCCAACCATTGGCTGTGAAGCCCAATCCGGTGCCATACAAGGTCTAAGGAGATCCAGACTCCATGACCTCACTTTCTCGTGGTCAGTACATGAATCATCAAGCAAGACTGCAGTCTTATGCTTATAGGGCCTCAGCCTCTGGGTCAGCTCCGCAAGCTACCCATATCTTTATCTCACCTCATCATAGGTGCTAGTGCATACATCTGAGCCATGAACACATCATACTCATCATCACATATCCTGAGCCATGGGTCTGTTCACCATGCTCCATATATCCCGAGTCTGCAATGACAGTTGAACTCAACCCTCCTATTTTAGGCTAGGGGAAACCTCGCATATTCAACAATATGCGCTCCAGGTAATCCCGCAGGATAAACCTATTTCACCATCACCAAATACTGATAGTAATGGATCTATGGCCAGGGCAAACTACATGATATGTTCATCTATAATTGATTAGTATATTTTAAGCCAATTGTTGAGGCAAAACAAAGTATAAACATAGCCTTATAGGATTACATCATTATTGCCATCATCATACTGTCCAGGGACCTCAATCCCTCATTATATCAACCACTGCCTCTCAAGGCATCATAATCATGTATCAACATCCTGGGAAAACATCCCTTATATCATCATCAGAGGATAACACCTCAACTAGGCACTCAGCCTTATATCAGGTCCTCAGACCTATCAACTTGTTGCCACATTACCACATGGTGCTATTCCAGCACATACATCTCATAGCTCTTACCAGGCTATGAATCCACATGAAATACATACATGGTTAGTATACACATTCATAGAGATAATTGAAGCCATCATGGATTAATAGAATGATCATGCTATCACGTATAAAGCAACATCCATGTAGAAGTCATAATTTTATCATTAATCAGAAACATATATCATGCCCCATACTTGTGATCATAGGTATGTGTCACACCATCATGAGAAGCAACATCATATGCTTCCAAGCTTCCTGGTTCACAACCTATCATTTTAACTCATCATCATATTTGCAGGATTCAAGGTGATTACATCATATCACTTGTGTTATCATTATAAGCCATATACATTCTGAGTTATCAAAACCCTCACCAAAACTCCAGCAACCCTCACGATAGGTAGCATCGGGTAGGGTGACTACCCTCACCCAAGCCTATCAGCCAAGCACAACGGCCAACCCTTACCACCTACAACGCCTCAGCGTAACGCTGTGTCGAGCAACACCTACTCGGGCAACACGCAACCAGTGACGCTCAACGTCCTTAGGCGAGCAACAATGCGTCATGCAACCAGGGCTGGTGCTATGTCTTGCATGCCCCTATAAGGTGGTATCGCCTAAGACCCTATCGCCCACTTAGGGTTAGGCAACTACCAAGGTCGTAATGCCCAACCACCAAACCATAACGTCCATGGGCAGAGCGACTATAAGGATTCATATCAGCTAACTCAATTGAGGGTGTGTCGTGCAAACATAAACCCCAAGCCTGACACAGGGTTACTCATCTTACCCATAACATTCAAGGGAGGCTAGGGTGTCACCCACTTCATAACAAACAAGACCTAGGCACCACAAGAAGGCATATCGCCTAACTAGATCAAGCATCTTATATCGGCCACCACTAAGGCATCACCTAGGGTTCTTGTACAACCATCATATCGGGCACCAAGCCACCAAGCTCATCACAGCATATCGGCCAAGATCATCACAAGATGTATCGTTCAGAGCACAAGATATAAGGTGTGTCTCCCAAGCTCTATCTCAAGCCAAGAGAGCCATACTGGGCATCAAACCAACCATCTCAACTAGGTGTAACGGTCAAGGGTACAACCCAAGACAAGGCTATCGGGCAGCACTACTCTAAGGTCATATCGTGCAAGGCACGACCCCACAAGGTCATCTTCAACCTCAAGCACAAGGGCACCAAACCCTAATTGATCAAGAAGATCGGCTCACCTCTCAACAACTAAGAGAGAGGGGTTTTGCACAACCTCTATAACAAATTGGGCAACCACAAGGATCCACCTCAACATAGGTCATCATATATTCAAAAGCTCACCTCTCAAATCCATGGTGAGAGGAGGGTGTTGCCCAAGCAACTAGAATGTAGACTCACCTCTCAACTAAAACGAGAGAGGGGTATTGACTACATCACTAGAGCTCAAACTCACTTCTCTAGACCAAGGAGAGAAAAGGGGTATTGCTCAATAAGGAAACCCTAAACCATGGTTCAAACAACTAGGTGTAAAGGCATATAAACCATCAACAACATCAACAACATCATGCTCATAATATCCATAAGATCAACAACATGTACTAGAGCAAGAAACATAACATGCAATGGCCGATCATCAACATATATGAAACATGCAACATAGAGAAGGTAGTATAGCTAGGGTTAGAAGTTATGTAACCCGCCTTAAGCAAACTCCTCAAGCTCCAAATCTCCAAGCTTCTAGCTCCTAGCTCTGAGCTCACCACTTTCGGCCACCAAAGAACAAGACCCACCTAGGGTTCGGCCACCAAGCTAGAGGAAGAAGAAGAGATCTCCACCAAGGGGAAAGGATCGGCCACCAAGCTCTCCAAGGAAGGTGTGTCGTGCACACAAGGAGGGGAGAGCAACAAAAGAGCTAAAGGGTTCCCAAGGAAGAGAAATGCAAGGCATATATATATGAGATTCAAGGTTAAACCAAGGCAAGGTGTCACCTTACCAAGGGACACTTGTCCACACGTTTTACCACCTTGCAAAACACATGCACATGCCATGCCACCACTCAACCAAGGTTCGGCCACATGTCCAAGATAGGGTGACACAACCAAAGCAAGGAGGTCAAACAAGGTCAAAGGCCGACACACTCCACCACCTTGGCCGACACCCTCATGGGAGACACAAAGCATCCTTGCCCGATACAGGGCTCAACCAAGCAAGGCAAAGCCCAAACAAGGGAAAACAAGGCCCAAAAGAGCTTAACCAAGCGCAAGACAACTCAAGGCACGAACGCAAACCTTCCTCTCAACTCTAGAGGAAGCAAAGAGAGAGAAAGACATCTCTCAAGGTGACAAACTTGCTCTCCAACCCTAACTTAGGTTATTTTGCAAGTAGCACCTCCGGCTCTCAACTAAGCACAAGCAAAACCTAATCATCACTAAAGATGATTAGCCAGCAACCAAGCACAAGGTTTAGGCAAAACAAATAGGGTAAGCCCAAAATGAAGGTCAGGGTCCTTACATCAACATTCTCCCCCTTTTTGACAATGACAAACCATTCCTCAAACATATTGAAAAGGATATAGAGGTTATACCTTTGCCTTGTGAATTAAGGGGATTTAAGATGTGAACAATATGAATTGCTCCCCCTCAATCTATGCTTCCTCTAACCTGCATGGTTAGTCTATCTACACACAACAATAACAATATACATGTAGTGTGTAGTCCTTTGAAAATCACATGATAAATAGTGAATGAACAAGAAAAGGATCTCAAAAGCAATAAGAAATAGTATAACAATGAATAAAAATATGATTGAGTTTCAAGACTTTGAAATATCTCTCCCCCTTTTGACATTATCAAAAAGTAGGGGGTGGGTAGAACAACATAAGTCCAGGTCTTCTCCAAAACACAATCAACCACATATGCAGATAAGCAATCTCATAGCATATATCAAACAGAGACAAACGCAACATACAATCTCAGTCATAATAAAAATATGGTGAAAAGATGGCACCAACACATAAGATATATCAGAGTAAATAGCAAGAGTGCACATCACATATTTTACAACTCAGATGCATTTCCATATGAAAACAACTACAGGCAATATGCTAGGAAAACAAAGAGAAAATAGTACAACTCAGATAATGTGCCAAGATGTTTCTTATACAAAATAGCCTAGAAAGATGTATATGATCAACATTCTAGACTAAAAACTAAGAAACAAGCTAAACATCTAAACTATCTATATCAACATCATCATTAGCTCCTGGCTCATAGTCCTCGTCTTCGTCAGAGGGTGTAGCAGTAGTGCCTTCATCACCAGATCCAGCACCATCACCATCACCATCGTCAGAAGCGTCCTCGCCATCACCGTTGTCATCAGCATCATCAGCCTCAGCATCGTCAGCCTGGTCCGGCATCTCCTCATCATCAGGAGGTCTAAAAGCACGACCGGGCCAACGAGCATTCTGCTCAGCCCAAGACATACCAAGAGCGTGAAGCTCATTGGCATGTGGAAAGGACAGAGTAGAGTCTCCAAGGATGGCAAGCAAGGTAGCAAAGGGTGGAGGTGGAGCAGCAACGGAAGGCTCGGGAGTAGGGTAGTAATGATTATATGCATATGAAGCATAATCACTACCTGGGTATGGCTGGTAGGTGGGGTAGGGGTGAGCACATGATAGGTTCATGGTAGACATGATAGAACACAAATCCTGTTGTAGGTGCTCCTGAACCTGTTGGTTGTATGCTTGTTGGTGCATCATGTAGCCCACAAGGGTTTCATTAGATACACGGAACGAAGCACGGCTAGGTCTAGGAGGAGGCTGAGGTGGTGGAGCTCGGGCAGAGGAGGTATGGGCTGTAGAAGCTGAGGCAGAGGGAGAAGCACTAGGGGTAGAGGAGGCAAATACAGGCACACACTTTTGGATTGTGGTTTCACTAATATAAACACCTTTTCTGGCTACTTTGTAATGATAGTCAGAAAAGAGGGGTTTCTCAGTAGCAAACTGGAATAAACCACAAATCAAAGTCGGGTAGGGAGGGTGGGTACCTTTGGTGTTCTTACAAGTGTCAAAGTAGGTCATATGATTTAGAATGTATCTGGCCCACTTGACACCGATGTTCTCTAAAAGGCAATACATAATGATAGCAGTGTTCTTTGCAATGTCCATTTGATTTTTCTTCAGATGAACATTGCAGTTGATCACTAATGCTAGAATGCGCTTCCTAAGGTCAAGGGAGGAGGAAGGTAGGGTGGACTTCTTCTTATAAGGAGCATCAGGTTTCTTTAAGTAATGATGAATATCAGGGAGAGTCAAATCATTTTGCTTGTAGAAACCTTTCGGGTCTAAAAGGTCAAAATACTCGCCATAATCCTTTCGCCAGGTGTCATTTTCCTCATCTCTAGAAAATAAGACATTTAATATATCCTCAGAGATTTGGAAACGCTTACCCGCAATCATCGATGTGAGGATTACTTGAGTATTCGGTGGGGGTATGAGGGAGTCGTAGTTCCAACGCATATTAGCATAGAACTCATGATCTACTTTAGTGCTTGCCATGGAATTATTAAAGCAATCACGTTCGACGGCCATGGCGAAAAGATGGTGAATGGAAAACACTCTAGAAACTTGGTCTATAACCTCATGTTCCCTAAGACCAGGCTCAAACAATGCCCAAAAAGGAAAATGACTCCTAGGAAGAAGGTCCTTATACCTTTTAACAGCCTCAATCGAGATAAATGAGGTATCATCAAAGGGAATCAAGCGATTAGATGAGGAAGATGAAGGTGCATTGCTTGGAGCAGGTCGTTTTCTTCTTTGGGAAGCCTTGGAGACGAAAAGGAGAAAGAAAACGAGCAAACAACCAGAACAAACTGCAAAAGACGTCCAAAAACCACCAAGCAGTGCCCGGGAAGGTCTAGGTTGAGCTACCTAGGTCAGGAAAGGGCTAGGATAGGGAAGGTTAAGGCTTGGGTTGAGATCTTACGGCTAGGAGAAGAGGAATCAGTCGGCTATTCTCTAGTTGAGAGGGAGAATAGTTGGACGAACCTAACTTTAAGTTGACTCCAACCCACAGATCGGTCGAGTTCTGAGAGTCAGAAACTCGACCGATTGGTTCTCTGAAGAATAGCTCGGGCCACTGATCGGTCGAGTTTGTCCTGGGGGAAACTCGACCGATGGTCAACCTGACCTAAAACCATCAAACTTAATTTCTAGCCATATATAGGCTAGTTAAATTCATTTTTCGAGTCTATTATGTATTTTGAACACGCTTAGGCACATAACACTCATCATTGGGTACTATTTTGCGATAATATATGAAATTCGATAAAAAACCAAAAACAAGTAAAACTAAGCATGTCAACAAGTAAGTTAAGCACATTTTAACCATATATAGGCAAGCAAGGTGAGGTAAAACATGAACAAAACATATAGGATAAGAACAACTAGCTAGATCACATATCAAGATCATCTAAAGCAACAACGAGCAGTTTAGATCGAATAAAATTAAATTGCTCTCTAACTAGAGGTTTGGTGAAAATGTCCGCCAACTGATTTTCCGTGTCCACATGCGTGATATAAATATCCTTCTTGGCAATGTGATCATGAAGAAAGTGATGGCGAACCTCTATATGTTTAGCTCTACTATGCAATATAGGATTGTAAGAAAGATTGATTGCACTAGTATTATCACAATAGATAGGAGAAGCATCAAAATGTATGTTAAAGTCTTAGAGCATTTGCTTCATCCATAGGACCTGAGCACAACAACTCCCAACTGCAATGTATTCAGCCTCGATAGTTTATAATGTCGCGGTGCTCTATTTCTTGGAAAACCAAGACACCAAGCATGGTCCTAGAAGGAAGGAAGTACCACTCGTGCACTTTCTATCAACCAAGCAGCCCACGTAATTTGCACGGCTATATGCTATAAGAGTAAAATACCTTGATTTAGGATACCATAGTCCAAAATTTTGAGTTTTGACTAAGTACCTCAAAATCCTCTTAACGGCAATAAGATACGATTTTCTAGGGCTAGATTGAAAGTGAGCACACAAGACAACACCAAACATAATATCAGGTCTAGAGGCAGTTAAATAAAGTAAACTTCCAATCATACCTCTATAGAGCTTCTCATCTACCTTCTCACCTTCTTCATATCTATCAAGTTTGGCAGTATTTGACATGGGTGTATCCATCGGCTTCATGTTCTCCATCCCAAAGCGTTTGAGTAGTTCATTTGTGTACTTGCCTTGGTTGATGAAGTTTCCTTCTTTTGTTTACTTGATTTGAAAGCTGAGGAAGAAAGTCAACTCACCCATCATGCTCATCTCGAACTCACTCTGCATAAGAGAACTAAACTCCTTGCAAAGATCAAGATCAGTCCCGCCAAAAATGATATCATCAACATAATTTGAATTATAAGAAAATTGCTAGAAGTGTGTTTTAGAAACAAGGTAGAATCAACTTTGCCCATGATATACCCATTATCTAACAAAAAGTTATTTAATTTCTCATACCAAGCTCGAGGTGCTTGTTTGAGTCCATAGAGAGCTTTTTGCAACAAATAAACATGATTGGGTAACTTGTCATTTTCAAATCCCAGAGGTTGAGCAACAAATACTTCCTCCTTGATTGTACCATTCAAAAACAAACTTTTAACATCCATTTGATATAACAAGAAAGTTTTGTAACTAGCAAAGGCAAGTAGCATTCTAATAGATTCTAATCTAGCAACAGTAGCATAAGTTTCATCAAAGTCAATACCTTCCTGTTGATTGTAACCTTGTGCTACTAACCTTGCCTTGTTCCTTACCACTTTTCCTTGTTGTGGTAGACCCATTTGGTGCCAATAATTTTTCTATCACTTGGTCTTAGCACTTTAGTCCACACTCGATTCTTATCAAATTGCTCTAGCTCTTCTTTCATGGCTAGGATCCACTCATCATCACCTAGAGCTTCTTTGATGTTCTTTGGCTCTAGTTGTGAGATGAAGGCACTGTCTGCTTGCTCTTTATTGTAGGTAGCTCATGTCTCACTCTCTCAAATGGGTTGCCAATGATTAGCTCCTTGGGATGATACATAGCAAAGCGGGGAGTGGGATCCTTCTTCTCTTTATCTTCAGCTTCTATCACCTGCTTACCTTTGTTGTCGATGTTGAGGTCTTTCAAGATAGGAATTAGATCATCTGCAACATCATTATCAACAAAATTCTTGCCAACAACATGGTTAGTCTCAATAAACTTGACATTTATAGATTCTTTAATTTTAGACAATTCAATATTAAAAACTCTATAAGCCCTACTTGTAGTGCTATAGCCTAGGAAGAAAGCCTTATAATATTTTAGATCAAACTTGTTGAGAGAATCTTTTGTGTTTAAAACCAAACAAGGACATCCGAAAATATGAAAGAAATTAATGGGTGGCTTTCTACCACGCCATAACTCATAGGGGGTTTTCTTTAAAGAAGGATGTGTAAAAACTCAGTTCTGCACAAAGCATGAGGTGCTAACGGATTCAGCCCAAAACTTCTTAGGAGTTTCATACTCAAGAAGCATGGTCCTAGACATCTCCTGTAGTGACCTATTCTTTCTCTCTACTACCCCATTTTGTTGAGGCGTACGAGGAGAAGAGAAATTGTGCGAGTAACCAGATTTTTCACAAAAATGCTCAAAAAGATCATTTTCAAATTCTCCCCCATGGTCACTACAGATAGAAATAATTCGGCAAGAAGCTTTGTTTTCAACTCATTTACAAAAGCTCGAGAAAACATCAAGAGTGTCACTTTTCAAAATGAGAAAAAAGGTCTAAGTATAGCGAGAGAAATCATCGACAATCACAAGACAATACTTGGAACCATGAAGCGTTTGCGTTCTCATTGGTCTAAATAGATCAATATGAAGAAGCTCAAGATCTCTTTTGGTACTCATGACTCCTTTGGATTTTAAGGATGATTTGGTTTGTTTCCCTTGTGTACAAGGTTGGCATTCCTCATATTTTTCAAAATCCAATTTGGGAAGTCCTCGAACCAAGTCCTTTTTGCTCAACTTCTTCATTTGATGCATATTCACATGACCCAAACGGCGATGCCAAAGAGAGATATCATTTTTATCCACAACCAAGCATCTATCAAGTACATGCTTAAGAGCATCAAGAACAATAACATAAAGATTTCCATTTCTAGTTCCCTTATATATAACATTGTAAGAGAGGGAATCTAGAAGCAACCATTCTAAAGGTGTAAACAACACAAGATATCCATTATCACAAAGTTGGCTTACACTTATTAGATTGTGATGTAGGCCATCAACAAGCAAAACATTCTTGATAGATAGCTCATTGCCTACATCACCCTCACCTATAACCTTACCCTTCTTGTTATCTCCGAAGGTCACTGATCCTCCTTTCTTTTTCATGAATTTGTTGAAATGGTTGATATTACCCGTCATGTGCTTAGAACAGTCACTATCAACAATCCACCTCTTTTTGACCTGCAAGAAAGAAGGATGTCAGAACCCAACTCAAACTTTGGGATCCAAGGTTAGCTTAGGGACCCATTTCATCTTTGGGTTGGTCCCCTTTGGCTTGTAAGGACAATAGGTAGAGTAATGATCATCACATTTGCAATAAACACATACCATAGGGTTCTTAGAGCCGTAAGTCTCTCTATGGAAGATAGGAGGTTCCACACTCTTATTCTTACCCTTACCTTTGTTCTTGTTCTTACCTTTGGGAGCAATCCCATCATATCCCAAACCACTAGTACCAATTTGTTTGGTAGAGTGTTCTAGGACAACATTAAGGGATTTCTTTCCCGTAAGAAACTTTTGCAAAGAAGCTCTTAACTTAGCATTATCATCACTAAGGTTAATAACAATAGAGGATAGACTAGCAAGATCATCTCTAGCATGCA
Organism: Alisma plantago-aquatica; assembly: GCA_963693085.1. NCBI lineage: Eukaryota > Viridiplantae > Streptophyta > Magnoliopsida > Alismatales > Alismataceae > Alisma > Alisma plantago-aquatica. The sequence goes on from OY856411.1 coordinate 696,506,980, forward strand.
ATAGATCGACCTCTAAACTGAGGGCTTTAGTATGAAAGGAATCACATTCTAAAGCTATGCTAGCAGTTTCATTACTTTGCAAAATAGGTCTAGAAGATAGATCATTAACTTGAGCAAGTAACTTGGCATTTTTAGATTTAAGCAACAAAATTTCCTTTTGATAAACACGAATCTCTTGCTTCCTAGCATCATCAATGAGAGTTAGTTCTACATTTTCAGTTTTAAGAATATGTAACTCATCTTGGCATTTTTGGTTGTCTTCCTTAAGATCTACAATAGTCTTAAGCTAGACCCCATTCTCAACCCCTACTCCATTATGTTGAAGCTCAAGGTCATGAAATTACCCTTGCAAAGAATCTATGCTATCAAGGAGAAGTTTTTCATTTTTATCAAGAATCTCAATTTTAGCATAAAGATCATCTACTATCTTTCCTAATCTTTTCCTTTTAGATTTTCATTTAGTAAAGGATGACCGACAATCATTTAGCATATCAATAAGAGTTTCCTTAGATAGCTCATGCAAATTGGCATTGCTTACCTCGCTTACCTCACCTACATCTTCACTTGTAGAGGCCATGAGAGAAAGGTGGCATTCTCCATCTTCAGAGCTTGAGGAACTTGAGGAAGACTCCTCCCAAGATGCATGAGCTGCATCTTTGGATCTTCTTTCCTTCTTTTCTTTCCTCTTGTACTTGCCTTCTCTCTTGTACTCCTTGTCTTTTTTGTGACTGCTCTTGTGATGGTTCTTCTTAGCCTTTGGGCAGTCACTATTGTAATGACCTTTTAGGCCACATTCATAGCATCTAGGAGTTAATGAAGAAGGATTCCCCTTGAAGTGTTTGCCCTTGGTGTAGTTTGCTTCATACTCATTTGGGCCTTCATCTTCACTTGAGGAGGGAGTAGGAAACTTGAGTGCAAGTTGTTGCTGCCGAACCATTTCTTCAATTTGAGCTTTGAAGGTTGTGTCCTTGATCTTCTTGGACTCCTTCTCTTTTCTCTTCTTCCTCTTGCTTGTCAAGCCTTGGTTCATGGGCTTGAAGATTACCAACCAACTCCTCGGTTGACAACTCACTTAGCTTGTACACTTCTTCAATGGATGTAACCTTGGGCTCCCATCTCTTTGGAAGAGATCTCAAGATCTTGGAGTTGATAGTGCCTTTGTCCGTCACAATACCAAGGGCTTCCAATCCATTTATGATGACATTGAGCCTAGTGTACATATCAACCACTATCTCATTCTTACCCATCTTGAAGTTCTCAAGTAGACCACGAAGCATGTAGATCTTGGCTTCCTTCACTTGCTCCGTTCCTTCATAGGTGACACAAAGCTTGTTCCATATCTCATGTGCGGTGTCCCAAGAAGAAATTCGGTTGAACTCAGATGGAGTGAGGGTTGCATAGATGATGCTCACAACTTTGGCATTGAGTTGAGCTTGCTTCATTTGTGCTTCTGTCCATGTGAAAATTCCCCCCTTTGGATCTTAATACTTGAGGTGCACCACCTTACACATCCCATAGCTCACACCTTGGAGGTAGAACTACGTTCTTCTCTTCCAATAGAGGAAGTTGGTGCCATCGAAGACCGGAGGTCACATGGAGAAGTTCCCTTCCAAGTTGAGGGATCCAAGTGCTAAATCACCCATCTTCTCCTACTTGTAGAAGTAGCTTGGAGAAGGCCTGCTCTGATACCACTTGTTGGATCAAAGGGCTCTAGAGGGGGGGGGGTGAATAGAGCTTCACAATTCTCACAAAAAAATTAGACCACCAACTTATATTAAGTGCAAAAACTAAAACAAGAAGCAATTTGATGTCTTAATTTATCAAGCATAACAAGGATGAGAGACAAGGAAGAGAAAGCACTTGGACAGGTGGTTTAGAGTGGTTCCACATCCTAACTAGGAGCAATGTCAATCTACTACCTAGAGGTGGTTAATCTCTAGGATTTGCAATCTTGGTACTCTTATATTCCATCATAAGATTACAAGACATGACAACCACACATCCAAGCGCTTAGTACCTCAAGCAAAGATCTTCAACCTATAGAAGGAGCTTACCCACTTGAACCATGGAGTCTTCAGCCATCAACATGGACTTACCGACTCCCTCCTTCAAGTCTTCAGCCTTCAAGGGATTACCTATCTCCCTTGAGTGTCACCTTGCCTATCTACTTTACTTGGAGATCTAGAACACCTTGCCTTCTTCAACCTTGAAGAACAACAACTCCTTCTCCTTCACTCAGAGAAGATCTTCAACCTTTCTTCAATGGGAATTGGAGGTAGGAAGATGATGGAGGAGAGCTTTACATCAATACATGGAGTAGATCTCTTACATAGGAACCTATCTCACTCATACTCACAAATTTGACTTGAAGGTAGAGAGATAAAGGGGCTCAAAGGGTTAGAACACTCTCAACTAGGATAGGACCAAGCATGTAGTGAATGAGCAGCCTTGGAATGAACTCCAAGAGGTCCTATTTATAGTTGAGGGTGCCCCTTTAAGTTGTGGGACACTTAGATACGAAAATAACCATTTTTTCTCAAAGCAACGAATCTACTTTTGATCAAAACACACACCAACGGTCACAATCACTTTTTCTACAAATTCTGTACAGTGCAATCGGTCGAGTTTCAATAAAGGTAACTCGACCGATGGAGTAAAAGACAAAGCCGATATTTAAATCATCGGTCGAGTTTGTCCTGGGGAAACTCGACCGACCATTTAAAATTGAAATGGTAAGGTACTCTATTGGTCGAGTTATGTGAAAACACAACTCGGCCAATGCAATCTTCAGAAAATGGATCCAGGTGGATCGGTCGAGTTTCAATCTCAACCGATCGAGTGCCTGTAATTGATTTTCAAATTTGCATCTAAAGTGATTAAAACATGGTTTTTAGTGCCCCAATCAATTTTCTCATCTTAGTTACAAGTCAATTCATATTACAAGTGATTACAAAAATGTTCTAAGGTCATTTACACAGATTTCCAAAATTGCACACTTGTAGCTCTTTTGACTTGAACTTGAGCCAATCTAGGGCTTTTGATTTTGGATCCTTGTCATGTACCTAGTACTTGAAATCAATCTTTAATACACATATTAGATACATATGAATGGAATGGTTAAGTCATTATCAAAATATGGACAATGTATAACCTCTAGGTCAACACTCATTGGTAGTAGATCATAAAGGCCTTAATGCATTAAACTCTCAGGTAGTAAATGCATGGATGATATAATGGAAAATGTACCTAAAACATGTGTTTTCTTTTGTTAATAATATTCTTTGTTCGAATATGCTTTTGTTATATTTGTTATTACTGCCAAGTATTAGATTTATCTTATTGCCAAGCCTTAGTAATGAGAGGAATATAAAAATACACATAGGCGTACTCAGTACAAAATTTTAGAATATTATGTTGACGTGTACCACATGTAATATCTATTTTAGGTATGTGGACACATGATCTTGAAGAACCATGATAGTTGAGAGTTGTGTGGCGAGCTGATGTACATGTGACCTATTGTCTTCAGATCTTGTTTGAGAATGTAGTACATGATATGTAAAGTTTACTGTTCAATGTGTAAAATCAGTTTGTAATGATAATTCATTATGTAATTATATGTTGAATGGTGAACATGTGATGTATGGTTTTTTACTTGTTCATGTGCATGTGATATTGTTATTTCCTTCTGACTTCCTATGATTTTCTTCTTCTTGGCCTAATGTACGGTGTTTGAATTGGGATTCTCGTTGATGTGAGGGTTGCAATTTATATGTCACACATTAGATTAAGTTTTTAAAATTACCGGGTACGTCACAAGAACCATTAAATAAGAGGTGAAGTATCGGTGCTCTTGTACAACCATTAAATAAGAGGTGAAGTGTTGGTGCTCTTCTACATTCGTGAAAGTAGAGGTGTGAACAATTGTACTTTACAATTGTCATTGTGAGGTAAATAAAGGTAGATTGTTGCAAATTCTTATAGGAAACTACTAAGGGTGGACATACAACTTTTAACACTAGAACCACCATAAATCTTATGTCTCTTAT